>JAZGUH010000783.1:0-523331 GCA_037893225.1 Hippasteria phrygiana | reverse complement strand
ACAGGAGGATTAAGAGAATGGGATTTTAACAATGAGGGTCCAAAATCACATCCAGAGTCCAGAATCACAATGCGGTTTAACCCAGAAGTCACAATGTACTCTTTGTCAGGGTGATATAATAGTTCACAGGCTTCAGATGTGATTTTAAATAGAGTAGGATGTGATTTTGGACCCTCATTGTTAAAATCACATCCTCTTAATCCTCATGTCCATTTTTAATAGGAAATCACACCTAAGAGATTCACAGTGTAAATCCGTGCCAAAAATTATCCTTGGGGGGGGGGGGGGACAATTTTTTTGTTGGGGGGGGGGGGGGGGGGGAGGGGGCGACGGCTATGGCAGTGTCCCCCCAATAATTTCCTCCTTGTCATATACATTTACACAAAGATCAGCATACATTTTCAAACATTTCCCAGGACACACAAAAGACACCGAGTACAAATTTTCTGATCACATGTATAGCCTATATCTTATAACATTAACAGTTGAATTGATAGTGCATTCTTCCGAGGAAGATTGTCAAGGGATGGATATGCAATCTTTATTGTTGAAATGACTGGTCTGGGAAGCGATCCTGGGAACAGGGGATTATGTTCCCACCCTCTATGTAATTTTGGTGTACAATGTTAATGGGCAGCCCCCACCCCCCTTAGAAAGGTTTCCTTAACCGTTTAGTCACTGTAGCGCCCAAACGTACTGCATTTGGCAGATTTTAGCAAAATCCAAGAGCTAAGGTAAAGTTTCACTTTGGGGTTTGACGAACCCACCCCCCCCCCCCCCCCCCCCCAGTCTCGGGGCAGGCTACGGCCCTCCGCAATTGTATGCCAGCTCTATGGGAAATCTATTCAATTGCTTTAAAAACTGCATTGGTTGAAAAAAACAAACGGTTTGAATTAAAACGGTTAAAACAGAACAACAGTTCAGAGTTTGTCTCTTTTTAAAAGTATACACATTGTCCTGAAATTCTCAAACAAAAATTATCTTTGGTTAGTTTCGTAACCTCTTTCTAAGGTCTGAGTGTACAAATTCGACCATAATGTGTAATATTTACGGAGAAATGGGGAAAAAGCGAAGTATTGACATCCGGGCATTTAGACAGGCCACTCACATAGTGGAGCATGTACGCAATCAAAGCGCAAAGGGCACCCTCTGAATTTCCGAACGAAACTGGCGTCCCCGAAATTATTTTCGTGAGTGATTTTCAAAGGGCGCATTTTAAAGGGTTGGCTGTGTACCGGTATCCCTAACTCTCCCCAGGGTGTGTGGAAATTCGTATTGGTATGTGTGGTTTCAGCAGTGTTAGGGTTAAATTCTCTTTTTGAATGATCTCTTCAACCATAGCAATTTTAGAACGAACGCTTTTTGTAATCCAATTGGGCGGCCTCCAAGGCAACGTGCCCCTTTAATGGAAATCATAATTGCACAAAACAAACACATATAGGTAAAATACATTTATTGCCACTGTTATAGGCTTGCACATTTAAAATATCAGTCGCACCTTCACAGACGACTGAAAACGGGCGTATCACTATAGGGGCACTCTTTTTATACAAATAGCGCACTGTACTGATGAGTATTGCGCGTTGTGCAGATTGACCCAATTAAATAGATGGATGAGATTATAGATACATATGGCCAAGTGTAAACCATAAATAAAAGCAAACTATTTTGTAATTACTTTCGAAAGTAAGGTGTTACCCCATACATGCAGCTCCTCCCCTTCAACATTTTACTTCGACGTAATGCCTATAGCTTCGTTGCCTGGTGCCATTTAATCCATGTCAATAGAGGGCGCAAAATACATAACCATGCACTGTACCACCATAGTCACGCTATTTAGTTAAATTTATGTAAATTAAAAATTCAAATAAACAGCTTCCCACCATATTCAAAATCTTTAACAAAGTTAAAACTTGAAATGAAATGAAATTAAACTTCTCTCAGTGTTGATTCACTGAGAAAGAAAAGGAGGAAATACTAATCACAACAATGGTCCTGCAATGAAACAAAAAACATATTTTCAAAAACAAAACCGAGCCCAAAAGGGGCAAAGTACCCCAACCCAACCCAACCCACCCCACCCCACCCCACCCCCCCCCCTCCACAAAAAAGAGAAAAATATGAAAACACGCCGTGTCGAAGAAAACAGAAACATCCAATCAAAACACAGACCAACAAACAAATATAGAAATCATAGAGTAGGTCGAACATTGCACTAATGTTCAGCTTCCTTGACAGATTCAATAAGAAGAACGATGTCGTTGAAATAGTAAACTTTTTTAGTTGGTGAATAATCTAAAGAGCGGCTCGCAACACAGAACGTTTAAAGGGAACTACACAGTGGCGTAGCCAGGGCTTTCCCCACAGGGGGAGAGTGGGGGGGGGGGGGGGGGGTGTGGATGTAACAGTGGGGGATGATCACATTTGAGAGAGGGCGAATTTTACTCTCTTAAAGTTTACGTGCACATCATAAATCGCTGTCCACACTAGCATCACTGTAGAAAGAAGCGTCCGATATGCTGCCCGACCCACGCCCTATTGTGGGCAGGGCCAAACTCGCTATGGCCGGCCGGAGTTGAGACATCGTCTTCTCAATCTCCGAGTCATTGGCCTGGTCCGACTGTTCCTCATCGGCAAACACCTCCCACTTCATCGCGACTGGTTCCTGCTTCACTTTGCCATTAACGTGTATACCAGGCACGATCACTTCCTTCACGTACCTGTCTCGTCTGGGACTATGCTCCGGTGATTTGTCCGTCGACGGAGTTCTCGTTTTGTCCGCTTCAAATTCCCCCCGCGGTCCGTAACCGTTGGACATACCATTGAGCGAGTAGCCATTATCGGTGCCATCTCCACTGTCCGGACTACCCCAGAGCGAGGATTCGTCCACGATGCCGTCGTCGTATAAAGCAGTCAGGTGAAGCGATCTGGACCGTCTGACTAGGGTGTGGCTGACCCGGCGAGGGACGCGCCCGATCCCATTGGTCTTAGCTGTCACGCGGCTCTCAAGCTCCGAGATTCGTCGCAAGGCTCGTTTCAAGTCTAGGTCCTTCTGCCGCAGTTTCTTCCACAGTTCGTCGCACTGGAAACGGTCAAAAGGAAAGTCGAAAAGGGAAATAATTAGCCTGAGTGGTGAAGCGGTAATCAGTCTACAGCACGCTCCTTGTCTCCCCGCTTATATCCCCCTTTCCCCGGTCGTCAATTCACGGCCTGACCCTCTCGCATTTATCGCTCGACCCGCGCGGCATCTCCCAAGACACGGGGTCTTCGGAAAAAACAATAACGAAATTGCCGATGCGTCGAGGAGTCTTGCAGTCGAAGTGGAAAAGATGGGCAATCATCCATTAAAGACGGCAAAGTATGAGCCGTAACATCTCCGGTTACGGACCCGATTACTCTGCTATTACGAAAATAGGACGTTGACGCATACTTCCTTGGAAGTCATTTTGTGTTGCAAGCCCAGCTCGGGGGGGGGGGGGGGGGGGTAATCAAGAAAAGAAGACCGGACCGCGAACCAAGTGAGAGAAAGTAAAATAATGTAAACATCAGTCGGGGATTGTCACTGCTCGGCAATCGGGTGATTATTGGAAAGCCATCATCTTCAGCTTTCAATCAGTGTCTTTCGTTCGGCAGAGCACGACAGATCCACTCGGAGCTGTTACCGTCTTTCCCTATGATCTCACTCGGGGGTAAAAAGCGCTAAATGCCCCGCTAGCTGCACGCTCGCTCGGCGGCTCGGAAAAAGAACATAAACAACCTGCACGGCGGGTCTGTCAATGCCCCGATCATTACTCTAACAGTCCCGGCAGTGGATTAGGGTCTTCTCTATTAGCAGAACCCGGTGTCTGGTAATGGCCAATTCATTGCGATGTGTCAGGCAAACGGTAGACGGATGAATCATAACAAGGAATGAATTATGGTTGTGATACAGTATATTTATAGACCGTCTTCTCGGCTGGTAAAATCTGCTATATTGTATCAAGGGGCATAATATTAAATATACACCTTCTTTTACTGTCTGTTTAGACGCATATTGCATTTTGTATTTTCAATTTCGACTTACCTTTTGTGAAAGCTCGTGTATTTTCGTCTTGGTGGACTTGAAAGAAAGAATAAAAACAATCAAGTTAATTATTGCATTGTGCTTGTATAAACTACAACAAAGTACACCCGGTAATTTGATAGTGGGATTCAGTGATCATGATAATAATAAGGTTTCGCTGGCACTTACCATGCTGTCAAAATTCCTGAGTTCGTTGATGATGTGTCTCAATTCGCTCATCTCCTTTCCTGTTCAAAGTAAGCAATGGCCAGAGTTCAATTTGCGTGCCTTCTTATTTCAAATATTGAACACCTCCTGCGTTGTATACCATTTCCCCCGACTTTCAATACGCGTTCTACCGGGCTAACCACAACGAGTTTAAAGCCCGTACAAAATAAAATCAAAAATCGTGACTGTCACTAAAACTATCCCCTTTTCGTATTTAGGCCTATATTACGTTGAAATCACCCATGCATTTAGACTGTCGGAAAGACAGCTACATAGATAGTGATTTAATAACTAACCCAAAGACAGGATGTGACAATCAGATCCATTCCGTAAAAAAAAAATACCCATAGGCCTATCATTTAGAGAAAAAGAAAAGTAGGCCTATGTAAATAATAACAATTACCCAACTGTCAACAAAAAAACATGCTTGTCTGTTTCAACCATAATACTGCATGTAGCTTACAAGTCCCAGATTTCATTAATTTTATTTTGCTCCTTGAAAACGTTATAAATTCATATATTATCATTAATGCATTGCATTAAAAAACAAACAACGAAGCCACTCACTTAAACAAAGACATAATGAGAAATTTAAAAACGGTATGACAGTAGTCCTGATGGTCAACTGATTAAAAAGCACGACTGGAGGAAATCATCCTTCTGTTTTCCCGTTGCCGTACAATCTTTAAACCATCTGGCAAACGTAACGGATATAATTATACCTTTCATGGCCAGTTTGGATATGAGCTCAATCTGGGCCCGTAGGCCGATCTCCCCGGCCCGTCCGCCCGTCTCTGCCCGGCCGTTTCCATCGGCTTGCTCGCTGCCGTGACCGCCTGCCTTGTCGTCCGGTCCTTTCTGAAGCTGTTCCTGGCCGGGGACCTGTAAGGTAGCTTCGGACTTCCGCCGCTGCATCCTACAAACAAACGAGCGAAACTTGTATTATCATGAGGTTACTTTATTCTGACTGGCGAAAGTAACAGGTTAGTTATATGTGAATAATCATGGTTAGATTGTTAAAAAGACGAAACTGACACAAACAAGGTTCAGTTTTAACTGTCGTTTTTCTTCAGTGGGTAATTGGAAAGCTAAGGGGTACTCATGCGTTTTTTTCTGGCATGTCTTACTTGTAGCGCAGGTAATCCATTTCCAACCAATATTTTTTACTTTGACTGAAAGTATAGCCACATACATGTATATATATATACACGCTCTAGTATCTTTAAACAGCACAACAAATATAAGTGACAGGATATTAACAGCTTTAACATTTCGTTTTGGTTCAACATACTTTTACAGGTAGTATAGGCCTACTACGTACAGCGTTACCCACTAATTTGTTGCCAGAATATTACTGCCCCGTTTTGCTAATGTCATTGTTTTGGTTTACTGTCGAGGTTATATATTGACCAGTTTAAGCTTGCCAGTAATATAAGAAAAGAACACAGATTGATCAATGATTAGATCAGTGGCGATGGTTGTAAGACAACGTTTTCATGTCAGAAACAACGCAAATACAATTTCCTCCTTATACTTTATTAATGGCACTAGAAAAGACAACAGAAACAAATTCGCACCATGATATCTATCGAAAGAAAATTTCTCCTATTTTAATGATAAATATTTCTTCTGTATGAAGTGATTGTTTTTGCAATGAAATTACAGACCAGGCCCGTAGGCTGGGTGGGGGCGTCGGGGGATCGAACAAACCCCCCTGCTCGGTGACGAGTTCCGCTCAGAAATAAATAAAACAAACAATAAAAAGCCAAAAAGGTCACTATAACTCAGGCTACAGCCTATACATTTTGCCTTAAAAGTACATGTAGGCCTATCACTGAATGTTCCGATTTAATACGGTAAATGTACAACTTGTACGACGCTTAAGCTCTTCGTGGTATACGTATTTATGCATGTGTTCACAATGTTGCGTATATGCCAAAAGTTCCACTTTGGAGTTTGACGAACACGCCCCAGTCTCAGGGCATGCAACGGGCCTGCAGACGGAATCTCTTTTTTATGGAAATGTTTGTACACCTTTTATACACAACCTGGTACTACTGTCTTTCTCACCTGGCTGCTTCTCTGTTTTCCTCCATCCTGTCTCGTCCGTGTTTCTCCAGGACTTTCTTCGCATCTGGATACTCGACAAGCGCCTGGTAAATGCCCCAAAAAACAAAAAGCCAATGGTTATAGCTTTGCATGGCAGAAATGGGGGTGGGTACGACGAAGGGAAGAAGAACAACTAATCATATTTATTTAGATAAATTAAACAAAACAGGTAAATAGAAAAAAAAGAAATGTATCAACAATAAGTAACTAAATACGAAATAAATTAAGTGGGCTGTTAATAACTTCCCGAGGAGAACTGTTGGGCAATCATTTGAGTCAGATGGCTAATTGGTCCTCACCGTGACATCATTAACGTTGTGCAGTCCTAATAAGAAAAAGGACTTCCTATATTTTCATTTAAATCTGCCCACAATGATATCGGGCAATAAACATTTTTCTGCATAAATGAATAATATATCTGGGAAAAAACAAAGACCACATCAAAACGTGGCTTTTGTGCTCAGTACTTTAATGGCAAAGATAGAGGAAAATGAACATTGACAATACATGGCGAACAGAAAGTAACATTATAAGACACAAGCGAACAATGATACAATAGAAGGCAACGGACAATGAGCCCCAGACACATGTAAACACATAAAAGACACAAATGACATTTTGTCATGTGGAAGTGAGCTTAAAGACATCTTTACAGACTATAGCTTCGGCACACTTACGATCACCGATAAAAGCGACTGCAAACTGCGGCATACAATTTACCTTTGGGGTTTTCACAAAAATATATCTTATTCTTGGTTTATTTTAGTGTCAATTTTGATCGGCCATTATGCCGTAAGTATACCGTATAGAAGGGGTGCTAGTAACCGGGGAATTCACCACATTTGTGACTGAAATCTTTCAATATTAATCAATTGGAAAAGTTTAATTAGTCAATATGAATTGCTAGACTATTTGTAAGAGGCCCTTGGATTTAAGAAAAGGGGATAAAACTCACAGAAAATTTGTCATGTTTGAAGATGGAATAAATAGTAACTTTATGCGCTATGACATCTTATTACATGTACATATTTCGATATTTGCCCCCCCCCCCCCAAAAAAAAAAAAGAGAAAACAAAAACCAGGCTGGCCAATATTTTAATCGGGGTAAAATAAATCGATGTAAGCTTTTCGAAATCCTCATCGAACCAAGAAACAATTGCAAATAAACTTAGTTTGTACTCGGACTCTTTGCGTACAAGACATCACCCCCATCCCTCATCGTCAACTTTTCCCTTGCCTGCATCAGGTCCTTTTTGGACAGGCAGAGTAGCTCCGAGTAGCCAAGAGATACCACGTCGGCCGTGCGTCGGTTCTGCCCCTCGTCCAGCTTGAGTAAGCTGATCTCCCCAAAGTAATTACCCTCCGACAAGGTGGCGACGACCATGCTTTGTTGGGTTTCGGCGTCTTGCACAACCACCTGAAGAAATCAAGTCAAAAGAGGAGGGGAAAAAGTTAAACGACCGGCAAAAAAGGGGAAAATGATTACAGGGTATTATGATCTTAATAAAAGACCAGACTTGGATATATATATTTTTAATGGATTGTTTCAATGGAGCAGATTGGAATGGTACGTGCCGGGGCAGGTATTATTCCGCGTGCTTCATGGACCGTGTTGAATCCGGCTGACGCCAAGGGCTCGTCACGTGACGGCGTTAGAGTTTCAGTAGGGAAGTAGACTTGCAATCAAGTCGTAATACAGATGGACAGAGCACGGCAGATACAAATAATTAAGCTGCCTCTTATACCGCCCTCATGCCGAAAAAAGTCTTGAATCGTGGGCCTACTATAATTCTTGAAGTAGTGAAAGTCTATCTGACCATCACACCCACAGCACCATGGTTCTCCTATAGCACGTTACAGAGCCGCCATTGCTGGGAGTATCGCGGGAGGCATCTTGATAGATTGAAGCTGCTTTGTCAGGACAAAATATTTTATGGCAGCTAACAGCAAAACCAAGCTTCATTTCAAGAGATTTCTCCAGGTTTTTCGCTTCCTTTATAGGTCTGAACTTCATGTTTTTCAATGGACCTTCGTCTAACAACACTTTGCTAGGGGGTCCAATATGGCGGCACTAGTTTTGAGCATAGACCGGTGACGTTACATCAAAAAGGTCGCTAGGTCGTGCAGTGTATTTCAATATACATGTATCTGTCGCGAAGTGAGTTAAACGTGTCCCTAGTGACAAAATACGACCAGTACTTAGACTTGATGTAAAGTCTAAGATCGGGCTGGGCGCGCACGAACAACTTCAAATTGCAGTTTGAGGCCTCTTTGTGCCCGTGGGGCCATGTCGTATGTTGTTCCTATACCTGCTGCTACTCGGTTGTTTTGGAAATGTGATAGCCCAGTCTTCGATTCACCAACGAAAAAATATAATGAATTATGCACACTCATGCAGCAGTTGAATACCAGTCTGACAACTGGGAAGTTCGTGAGAAAAGTCGAATGAAAAATAGTCAGAAATTGTCGGTGTTTGATTTCGTTGTTAATTAGAATAGTCAGCACCCGTTAAGGGGCAATTTTCACGTTTCAGTGAAATTGAAAGGAAAGGAATGCAATAGATTATGTAGGGAGAGGATAAAGTTTAGTTTAAAAGATTTGTAGTAATAGGAAAATCCATTATTTATTGAAATCTGATGAGATATAGTTGACTCATTGTAATCACAACTAAGGAAGTATAAAAGACCAACGCAAAAGACTAGCAATTTTTTTCGTGGGTTGATTGTAGGCCGAGACAGACCTTTTTTTATTGAGTAACAGAAGTCCAAAGTAGATAAAACGAGATCAATAAATATTGAGGTAAAAACTAAGAGAAAAGGATAATGGGGAAAATATGCAAGGTGATGCTTTACGTTATATGAAAGGGAACGCGCATTGAAACGAACAAGACAAATGTCAAATGTCACCTGGACACATCAGTGAAAAAAACTGAATAAGATATTATTTTCACCAGTAAGTGTTATCACGAAAGATCAATTTAGTCGTTGTAGGAGTTGTTGCCAAAATTGTTTTTTGAAAATGTTTGGCGTCTCCCCCGCTTCCTTTTTTGAGGCCGTCTGCTTTATTGTCTTTTCTCCACAAAACAGATCCATAAAAAATACCAAAGAAAGAGAGAAAATGCCGATTTACCGTACTGTATGTTTTAACATAAGATTTAGTGAACTCCGCCGCCTGCGGAAACCATCTTGAAATAAAAGGAAGGCAATTTTAGAAAATACTGCTGGGAAGGACAGTAAAAAAGTTCACTCCTTCCTTTTTGGAAAAAAAAATGTTGTGTGTCTTTTTCCTGTTTTATTTTTTGGCCTTAGTTAATCATCATAGATAATACCCTTTAAACCTTACGGTTGTTGCCGTCCGGAGCACTGCAGCACAAAATCGTACACTTTACTCTAATTGGTGCTGTTCTTCAGACAGTGATGCGTAAACAATACATGTAATGGGAGCCCATTGGAAATGAGGCCGTGTCCGAATTGGGTATTTTGTAGCTGCGGCTTCGGTTGTTGCCACTATAGCGTACTTTGGTTGATAGCCACAGCCGTAGACACAACAGACCTGTTTGGGACGGAGCTGATACCTGTGTAGTTGGTTTTGGGCTATTACATGAAATCAGCTGTCTTTTTTCTTTTTTTCTTAAACGTGTAGATCAAGATTTAGATGTATTTTCACACAATCGTGGTCTTCAAGCCAAATCTATTGTTCGACACATAAAAAGTTTCATTAAAACAATAAACTAAAATAAAAATAAAAATTGGCGGATTTTTACCTGAATTCATTAAACTTATCCCTACCGCTGTGGCGTAATTTTGTTTATCAATTATTGATATCCTTCACTGAAAATTGCACAACCTTGGGTAGTCCGTTGATATTAGCTATTAAACATTTGAATTAATGTCTTGAATTAAACTTGGACTGAATGGAGACAATTATAAATGCCAATCATTTTGGGATCTGTTATTCGAGGTCTGGGAGTATGATTTCTGTTCTGAGGTCGCTGCTATACACACTGATTTGATGTCACGGACTTATTGGGGTAGAGGCTGTTCTTTATCTTTTCTGTTTCTCGGGTTTTACTCTTTCTTTAATTGGTAAAAGAATCTGACAGCCTGTATACATCTATGGATGTAAGCGTTAACCTGGACTTTTCCGTGGTTGATGATGTACATTTCCCGCCCGATCTCGCCCCGTCTGCAGATATAGTCGCCGGGAGAGAATATCTGTGACCGGAGCTTCAGCACCAACTCGCACAGGAGGCCTTGCTCGCAATCCTCGAAAATTTTCACCTGTGAAAAAAAATCGAATTGTGAATGTCTCTTCATTTTTTAAATGCAAGTTCGTCCCGAACAAGAGCCACTTGAGGTACGGAGCTACAAAAAGAATCACAGATGCAAGAGGTAGGAATTAAGATTCCCCTTGAAGCAGGAAAGATCGTAAGATGAAGGGAAACATGTACCAGGCAAAGAATTCCATAGAAATATACAGAACGAGGGAAAAAGCTATTTTTGTTTTACATCTAGGTATACAGCTAGAGTAATTATAGTAAGTTTTTCTATGCAAAAAAAGGAGTTATCTACAACATTTGTGTTTTTGTTTTCTGTGTTTTTTTTTCATTGCTGTCTGTGTTATATCGAGCGACGGTTATACTTGCAGAATCCGGTGTTGCTCTGGTACTAAAATAGAATTTGGGGGCCAAGATACCTGAATAATTAACATCCTTGTCCGATTGATGGCGCTGTTGAGTAAAATGTTGTGGTACACGTTCATGCATTGATCTCTATGTAAACTTGGATAGCTCACTGGCCATTGCACGCTGTGCAAGCAAACCAAGCCAGTTGCCGCCATATTGCCACATTATGTTATCACTGATCTCTAATTCTCTATGTAAGGAAAAGGAGGATAAAAGTAGACCCGGGGACAGTTTTTGCACACCTTTTGGGAGTAGCAATATGGCGTACGGCGGCCTCAACTCGAACAGTGGATGCGTTCCAGCCTTACATAGAAATGGTACACACAGAAGTAGCATTTAATCGCTACTTCATTTGTGAATTCGTAAATATTTACAATGCGAATGCCATTCTCTTACCTTTTTGATTGTTTCTAAATGAACATGGATGGCGATTTCTGCCCGTAATCTCGGAGGCAAAATCTCCAAAAACGTCTGGTCATCCAAAGCTTGGGTCCTAACAAGACATTCAAAAAGCAAGGAATGAGTTTCCTTGGAAGATATCGCAGACTTTGTATATTTACATAATTATCTGATACTGGTTTATAATGAGGGGCCGGTATTTCTCGCTTTGATACATCCTGGACGATCCTTTAAAATAAAAGGCACACATTGCCTTAAACCCCCCCCCCCCCCCCATTTTTTGTTTTTAGTTATCAAACCAATTTCAAGATCTGAGTGAACAAAATCTACCAAACTGTGTATTATTTGTACAGAAACAAGAAAATCATGTAAAGTTTACCTTTAAACAAGGATGTAAAATCTGAAATTGTGACATTCATTGTTAATGCTCCCTTAATATTCACGAACATATCTTTCACTAATTCCCAGAATATTTCTCATTCAAGTGTTCCCTCTCCAGAAGATAGACCTAGGTTCTGGCACCTTGTTGATATCGATATCGTAATAAATGTATACATTATTTTTGTTCGCTGCAACTTCCAAATAATTAGTACAATATAAATCATGTTTACAAGTGTTAATAAGACACATAACCTTCTCATTAAAGAGGTGTATTTATTTGGTGTACACGAAAATTACGACATGATTAATTTGGCAGCAGCAGTGGCGGCAAATTGGGCAATTGATTGCAGCAAAGATCGTATAAGGGAAAGATCAGACACTGGGTATCTTTTTGTACAGCGCCTGATGAAACGCTATGACGTCAATATTTTCGACTACGGGGAAAGCCAGGACGCCCCCAGCGTTTGATAGATAATCGCTTGATTGCGGCTGCAGCGAATCCATACGAGAAGTACAGCATCATGTGTAAAATGCGAGCGGGATTTTCAATGATGAAGACAAGACTTCACAAAGATGACACAAATTCATGAAGAAATGAAGAGACAAATAGGAAAAGGAATAAGTGGATGTATAAATAATATCACAGAGGTACCTCCAGTATAATTCATGTAGTTACGTGTTTTAGTGACATGATTTAGTGATATTTATAAATCAGGGAATACAATATATATTGTACAATGTCATTTAGTTATAGAGGCGATGAGACGGGCCAATATATAATGCAGTCAATTAAGGACTGAAGTTTCTTTACATGTGAAAACCAGATTGAAATGTTGATATATTGGTTTTAAGTTGGCAGGTATCAGATTTTACTCATTCCTTATGGTTGGAATTTTGTTTAATGTGTACAAAGAAAAACAAATACATCTTTGTTGTAACGGGAAGTATCCATAGTTGAGTTGATTTTTAATGATAAAGTAACAGTTATGTTGTACGATTTAATGAAGCTAAATGAAGCATCTGAAAATTAAATGAAATCAAACTTTGCTCCACTCGAGAAGTGTTAATTTCTGTCAATGGTTTCACTAGTAATACTCATAAATGCTACTTCAGACAGTCAGTAACAAAGTAAGACACATGCAGACGGTAATATGATTTTAAAAACAAAATGTATTTATTTAAAAAATTTTTTTATGATATCATTGAAGATGAATAAAATTGCAATAAATAGATATTATTGTAACTAACATATTTTTTAAAAATTATTTTGAAATACTTTTTAATGATCAATTTCTCTGAGAAATAATTTAATTCTGTGCCATATGCACAGTTATATTTGTTTTTAATGGTATTTGCAAAAGGTGGCTCTACACAATTGAACATCAGAAATTCAGTATTAATAAATAAATGAATAAATAACGAAAGAAAGAAAGAAAGACAAAAGGAGGGAGAAACATTAAGTATGTAATGTTAAAACCAATCCTTTCCCATTTCGTTGGAGGTTTCATTTAGTGCAATTAATTCAGTACGGAGCACCAAGTCTTAATTTTTCTCCACTATGAACTATACAGGGAACACTTCGGTTGGTCGCAAGTTTTACCTACCAAAGGTATGGAGGCGCCCTTTCCCATGAGCAACAACTTCCTGTTTCACTTTTTCAGCGGAGTGTCCGATCTTTCGACGATCTTTGATTACAGCGCCACCAAGGTGCAGTTATTATACCAACCTCATGTGGCAAACATCAGTGAAACATATTGAGAAAAAAAATGCACGAGTGAGGGGGCTATTCTGATCCTACTCACCGGGACCAGGCGTAGTCGGACCATTTCTTGACGCGCGTTTGTAGAACGTCAGGCACTTTTCGGTGATTCATGTAGAACTTTATTGCATCCATTCTGTCGGAAAATGAATGTACCAAATTATTGAAAAATTCAAGAAATAGTTCTACACAGAAGGTGTATAAAACCAGGCAAAACACACTAATTTGGGAGTAGAACACTGTTTATTCTTACGTGTGACTCTCAGACGGCGGCCATATTGGAACACACACACTGTACAAAAAGCACCGCTTTTTACGGGAATTTCCTGGCAGTTTGGACGCCAGCGCAATCTCGTAAAAAAACGGTGCAAGCTGCGACTCATGAACACTGTTATTTTACGTTGCTGTCCCTTAAAATAACCCTGTTATTCCTGTAAAAATACAGGGTATAACAAAATTCACTCAGTTACTGGAAACTTGGCGTAAGTAATCATGAATTTACAGAAAAAGGAACCAGACTAAATAGACGTGATTTATTATACATGTACATTACTCAAAATAACAATTGTACAAATGCTACAGTAATTTACTAAACACTACACAATAAATATTGTCGCGCTTTAGCTTTATATTCAGCCTTATCCATGAAGTCACGGTTTCCGAATTTTGTTCTTCAATATTTGAATACGAAAGAAGATGTAATACGATTCTTCACCTCTGTTCACAAAAAGTCTAAATTCCTATGTGGAATTGCTTAAATAATTATATATTTTAGTCAAGAAATCGTGTTTTTGGACGAAACGCTGCAATATAACATGACTTGTGTGAACACAAATTTCCTCAGTTCTGATTGGTTAGTTGCTGCGTAATGAGATTCGTGTCGGAGAACATGAGATTTTACGTTCAAAACCCGTTCAAACTAAAATACGGTAATAGTCTGTTTTTTACAGGGGGAAAAATCCATGATTTTACGGTTGTCTTTTTTACAGTGCACAGTTTAGGCTTGCTAAACTCCAACACACTGCAGAAGGGGATAGTGGTTCTGTTTTTTTCTGAATGATTATTTATGATATTCCTCATAAGCGCATATCGCACTGTAACATACAATCCTGTGGAAACCTGTGAAGAGAATATGAAGAAATGTTCAGCCTAAGAGGCGGGGAACCCCAGAATGATACTTTAAGGAAAACCCATTAGCCTTTTAGAGGTATGGCGGACACAATAGGATGGCGCTATTTGATTTGGGTAAACATTTTGTGAAAACACAAATTCCAGTGAAAGTCAGAATCAGATATTGTTTTGAGTTAAAGTACAATTCATAGTACAATCCATAGATCATGCCTAATCTTCACCTTTGAATTTTCCTGTGGTTTAACAAAAGGTATACCCAAATCAAATAGCGCCCTCTCCTATTGTGTCCGCCATACCTCTAAAAGGCTAATGGAATCAGGCAGGGACTAACAAACCAATCCGCATGGGCCCAAGAGTTATTCGAACCTGAGTCACAGCGTTGAGAGGTGCAGATTTTAAATACCACTAGGCCAACCAGACTCCCCGGGTTATTCCATCTTAAAGGTAAACTTTGGTTCTAATACCATAATCAATACAAATATTATTTTTCCATTGTCAAAGGTGACTCATTGAATTCGACTGATTCAACCTCTTCAATTGCTGCACATTGAATTTGAGTCCCTGAGTCAACAGAGGGCGTGGTTTTTCAGGAAGACGGTTCCCGAAACAGTTGTCGAATTCCGCATTTTCTATCGGAAGAAAGTATCTCTTCTCAATTGGTCGATTCACAACTCAGTGCGCCGCCAGCGGCAAGCCGGGAAAGGCCAATTTCCAACTTTCAGGGTCGACATCGCGTCTATCGCGTTGTATTAGATTGTGGACAGTACAGCAGTATGGATTTCGCGCGAATGCGAGTGGATGAGTTAAAGCAATTTTTGACTAATCGGGGAATACCTTGTGCGGTAAAGAAGAGAGAGAGGAGTTGATAGATTTAGCGGAGAAGGGGTATAAGAAGTACGGTCGATGCATTGGCGATACCCACTTCCGGTTTTGCGATGTCGACTTTTTACCAGGATGCACTGCGTAATTTGGCCCATCCCCGGTTGCCGCTGGCGGCGCACCGAGTTGTAAATCGACCGAATTGCAACGGCTGAACCCTGGAAGTAAGAATATTGGTGTAGCGTGAATTCCAGTTACTAAATACGGGCTCATTGGTAGTTTTGCGCATGCCTGAGTGAAGATAATTAGGAGAGTGGCCATTCAGTCACGTGAGAGGGTTTAACCAATAAATAGTGAAAAGGAGTTCGATTTTCATGGGAGTCGGATGTTCATATGACATCGGATTGGTGCTCAGACATTTCAACGTAAATGTAAATGTTCGAAACCCTGCATTTGCTGGTACGCCCCCGCTTCAACTGGTCATTTATTCTTTCTGGTAATGCATCCAAGGATTCCTCAAAAGCGCATATCGCAATGTAGCTCGAAAGCCTGAAGAAACATGTAGGAAGACGACGAAGAAATTTAAGTTTTAGAAGTGAGAGGAATCAGACAGGGACTGAAAACCCAATCCACATGATGTTGGCCCTGGTGGGATTCAAACCCGGGTCACAGCGGTGGAAGGCGAGGAAAGTACCACAAGGCCAACCTGACTCCCTAGACGGGCTATGGTGAACATTAAAGCAAAATTGGAATACAAAATATAACTGCACTGCGCATGGATTGCGCATCCACTTTTTCATACACACAGTTTGGTTGTATGCACATGACAATGGGAAAACTGCTACCAGAATGGTTTCTTTTTCTTCAAATTAGAAGAGTACAGACACACTTTTCTTTGCCATATCAGATCCACCTCTTTAGGGCTTTAAGTTTCGCTACATACTTTGTTGTAAACTCCTGTCTCGCTGCATTCATATTGCTGATGACGTCACCCACGTTTCCCACAACTGCCGCAAAGAGAAACACACCCACAAGGAACGTCACTCCAGTAAACACGTACTCCTTGAAGAAAACAGTGGCAAAATAAAACACAAATAAAAGGATTAAAATGAATAGCTTTGTGTTACTTTCAGGATGCACAAAATCTGTCAATAAACAGTTTCTGGTTCATCATCTTATGGACTCCGTATACTGCGACGAAGTAGTACGTATGGCAAAGGACACTCGGGCCATTTCTCAAACCTGAACGGCTTTGGCTCCGGCTTCGGCTTCGTCACCGGTTATTCCTGAGCTCCAGTGCCAATCTGAAGCCTTGGACATGAATAAAATAAACAGGCCCGCCTCTGGATTCAAATAAAGACTTGGATGTGCAGTTAGATATACAGTGCCCAAGATCTAGCCACATCTTCGGAAATCCGAAGCCATCGACAAATAGTTTTGTGACAAATAATTTTAACGCGTTTTGTTTTGTTTAATAGTCTTTGAGAAACATTCTGCTAAGATCGAAACTGCAAGCCCTCTTAACTTTGATAAAGTTTAATTTCAGCTTAATCTGGTTGGCAAATAGCTTGTAGCATTACATTATTATTTCATATGGCGCTTGTGGTTCTCTTTGCTCTCGTAAATCTTACTTGCTACCAAATTACAGCAAGCAAAATGAGACATAAGTTGGAAATTTTGAAAATTGAGATTTCCAAAAATTACTGGTATACGTTTTTTGGTTTTTGAATAAAGCCGTTAATTCAGCATTGAGAATGGAAAATAAGAGGTATTACGTAGTTTACACAGACTAAAATGTCAAATTGTACACATTTAATGGTCTCAACACAAAAGTAAACCAGGTATATTAAATTAGATATGCTTTAAACTACAGTATTTTTGGCAAAAACAGGAATCGTGATTTTTTTTACGATTTTCATGTAAATTGCAATTACTCAAAAACAGGTACAGGTCATGCGACTTATGTCCGATTTCCCTTGCGGACGCCACAATTATGTAGAAATGGACACGCCCCTCACCGAAAAATAAAAGTATCGTATGTTCAGTGGTATATACGTGTTACGTACTCGCTACCTTTAATCCGAGAATACAACAAATAACACTGCATTTCATCAGAGCGAGAAACAGTGCTCTGGTGTGTTGACTTCTTGTTCGTTGTATTAATTTTTCCACAGTTTCGGGTATGCACATTTCAAAGTGTTTATATTACGAAAGTTTGTAAAGCAACTTAAACGATAATGATAAAAACAAAGAACGGACCATGGATTGGTTAGAAATACATGCAATGGAAGTTAGTAATATGGGTTGGGATGGGCTGGGAGTAAAAGTTAGGGGGCGGGCGGGAGGGGGTTCAATCAGGAGGCTACGCCCATTTTCTCCGGACAGGCCATTATGGTCACTTATACTTACGATGTTGTTGACAGGACTGGCCGTGCCTCCTATTGTGGTCAGGGTCACCGTTGACCAGTACATGATGCGTATGTATTTACTGGGCAATGCAAGAGAAACGATGGAAGAGAGAGATATGTATAGAGAGTAGCAGGGAGAAACGACTGGCGCGAGTTGGGTGGTAAAACCTGCAAGGGGGCGCTATTCAAGATGGCCGTTTTACGCTTTATCACTACGATCCGAACACACCGTGGCATTTTCTTAAAATTGTACTGAATATTTTGTTTTAATTGTCGCATGCAGAGTTATAATTAATATGGCCATCGACGCAACGTTGAAAGAGACTGCATAAAACCATGGGGGTAGGAAAAATAGCTACCAGCACGTTCGATCAAGGAGAGTAAATAACTATTATTCACAAGTTTCTGTTTTCTGCGGGACCAGTTGAACAGTTTCAGTTGCTATCGATCACACTTAGATGTACATGCGCAGGTATGAGGTACGTCGCGAAACAACCACTGGTTGACCAGTATACTTTGCTCGAACTTCCTCCAGGATTTTGTTTTTGAAACGTTGGCACCAAATCACTGCAGCGCCCTCATTGAACAGCTCTTACCACACAACGTGTGCCATTAAGAGAAAATGGCGCTGACTTACAATGTCGTTGCACGGTGGATCCGTCTCGCCTATAGTTGTTAGGGTCATCATAGACCAATAGATGCAGAGGATATATTTTCTGAAAAAATGCAGAAATATTTTTGGGACGAAAATGTGATGGCAAACGGGTTGATTCATTTTGATTCTGAAGATGTCATAAGTGCTGTTGTTTATTCTTTTTCTACGTTTCCAAAGCAAATGCATTTTGAAGGTGATGAAGAAATTGAGAAAAAGGTGAATAGTTTGCGATGGAGCAAACTCGTCATTGAAACTCGTAAATGTGTACGTTTTAAGTGAGATGAATCGAGTCTAATCTCAGAGAGGATCTGTTGAAATCAATTCTTCAATGCCCGTGTTCTGATTCACTGAAAGATTCAATTCAATGGATTTCAACCTACTAAGGAATTATGGAAAACTCTCTGCACTATACTCTTGGGTCTTCCCAGAATAAAATATCCTATACATTAACACTATAAGAATTTATAGGAGCGTCCCACTCTACTTCGAAAAAAAAAAATGATTATCCCCCGCCCGACACTTTTGGGCAGGGATTTACACCACTCGTCCAGGGTATTGTAACTCATATTGACTCATATTGGTAAAATCTAAGTGGAGAAGTAGGGGTTTGTACTAATTGTTCGAGGACTGGCAGTTTACAGAGAAACAACAGACAGAGGTTTTATTCTGTCAGTAAAATGCTTGAATGTTCAGAATTTGAAAATAATCTAGAAAATGTTGACCAACCTTAACAGTCCTTGCTGTGACTCCTCTGCCGGATATACCCAGTCATTGCTGCCGAAACCCTCCATCTGTATTGCAAATGGGACTTATATCAGTAGTATTAATTATTATTAATTACTCAATGGAAGTGTCTCAAATTGCACTCTTACTAGACAGGAAACTAAGAACATCTTTAACATAAAAACATCTATGACTTTAATAGAATGGTATTAATATGCTTGGTCCCTACCCACTCGGGTCCACCTCTGGAATTATGTGATCATGTTGACAAGAAATTTCTTTTTCAGCCATAGTGTCATTTTAACAGGTTTTCTCTGTCATTCTGACAAGATTTCTTATCATCGATTTTTTACTTTGTTGTCCTATAATAATAATCTTGTTATTGTCCGGTCACGTTCAATTTCAGGCACACGTCATCACAAAAATAATGATTGGATAAATTTAAAACCCCCACAGACCCACGTGACAGGTCTTTTTGGTGCACTTCCACTAATTAATTGATTAGTTAATTCCTCTTTTGTAGAGCGGTCGATATTTTAGTTTTCCATGTAACCTCAAGTTGGACCAAGCTCAACAGCCCTGTGGGAGGCGTAACGTTTTTTGTATTCCAGCCCAGACACGTTCCCACCCGTTTGTGTACGGAGTGCCCGTGTTACACAAACCGTCACCGACATCACGAAGTATTACACCACACTAAATACACTCCCATTGACCTTAGTGTAAAATCCATCAACTTCACAGTGAACAAATCCTTATCCAGGAGTCTCTCAGTTTTTGTGACACAACTGAAAATTATAGTTTGATTAGTAATCTGTCAAATTTTTGGCAGGTCAGCCGTTGATTTTGTTTGCTATTTGTCCCCAGAGAGCAAAATGTGGTTTTTCCCAAACCGGCTAGCTGCCATTTTTCATAAAGCATCCCTCCACTTCACCTGCCAAATAGGACCAATTTTACAGCCAAAATTTATCAAGTCTTCACAAAAGTTGAAGCACAGAACCCCCAGGTTATGATAGCTGATCATAATTCCACAATCTATCAATTGGATGACCCCCAAAAATGTATTATTCAAAAAAGGTTGTGGGTTTACAATTTATGCTAATCATTTTGGCGCAGCCATTTTGGCCTATTTAGTGTGGTGCACCCTGAGCGCGCGCCACGCGCGCGTATTTTACAGAACCGATTAATTTCCGTTTTCACGAAGTAACACCCAACTGCACCGTCGCTCACTCGGTACATTTCCGTTTCCACGAACTAACACCCATCTTTATTTCACCAGTTTGAAGGTTTTTATTACTTTCTTTTTTTGTAACCCCAAGAATACAAATGAAGTAAATTCCTGTGTCAAACCTTAAAGCGTTTTTCTCCGAATTATATTTCCGCAACATGCTTTTTACTTTGTGAAGTCAAAAATCGCACGTCACTGTTTGAAGTGCGCGCGCGCCTGGGTGTTAGTTCGTGAAATTTATAATTGAGCGGTTTTCACAAAGTAACACCGCAGTGGACTTGGGTGTTACTTCGTGGTGTCTTTGACCAAACGCATAGGGCATAAGTCCCCCTTATAAGTATCCGTTGCAAGGTTTATACTTCCACGGACCTCTACGCTGGGGATTTATGACGTCTCTGCTCCCTGACCACGTTTATCCAATGGTTAACATTCACAGTGGGGCGGGGCTTCCACTGCAGCTTCCACTTTAACTTGTCATTATCATATAACAAATTGGGCGGATTCGACACCCCCTTCTCGAGCGACTCGAGTACAGTGTTTTCGGGTTGCCGATTACGAACACCAAAGTGCCGCGTAGAGCGCATCTGGGCGAACATTCAAGATGGCAACCGCCGTATTAATACTCCGAATGAAAAGAAAGGAACATTCTCGATCTTACAAAAATAATTGAAATCTTGGAACAGCAATACAAATTGGCAAATAATATCCCACTCCAATAACACGTACATATTTATTTTTCTTATGTCATTTATACTGTTCCTGGACTGAATGAGTGCATCCAATTTTACCAAAATTGACGCAAGTTCTGGAAGGGCCTAAAGTCCGCCATCTTTGTTCTTGACGTTCTTCATCTACTCCCCAATAAGTGTCGAGTGAAAATCATGTAGGTTCTTGTCATTCGAAACTCTGTTCTCGTCATTCGAAACTCTGAGAACGGGGTTTCGAATACGCGCAATGTCTTGACAAGCTTGTTCCACTGACCAGTCATCCTAAAAGGGGCGCATGCGCAAAGAACACCACGGCGCTCTCTTGTGTCTAACCCCAACAGTGCAATTTTTGTTCAGTTTACACAATTTCCCGAAATATTCTTAAATTTCTCCGGAGTTTGAGCATTTCCAAATAATCTTGGACATTGCGCAATTTCATTGTTCAAATCTTGTCCTCAAAATGTCTTGCCGCTCAGGATGTGATTTCATCCAGCCAAAATATTTGGTCTAGAACCCCACCAGTGAGTTGGATCGGTTTTTGCGCCTCAACGTTTTGTTGTGAGACAATTTTACTGATAGCTGCCACAAAAACAGAGATCGGCAATAATCTTGATAATGGTATGCTGGACGGAAATATTAAATCTAGACTCGTTCATGAGAAAGACGGATTTAAATATCGGGTTCTAGTTTTGATTATGACTAAATTTTGTCGTCCGAGTCCTCTCGAGAAAGCAATTCCGATTTCCTGATGTCTGTAAAATAATACCAACCCGTACTCAAATGAGATTATTTTGCGGATATTTATAGCAATTTGTCTTAGCCATTTAGGCAGAAAGAGACTCTCAAATTCATACTAAACTGCTCTGAAAGTCCCCGAAAAAATCCTTAAATCCGGTTCGCTCTTTGATATTCTGTCCATGTATGCTAATACGCTTCCTTGTTAATTCAAAATTCGTTTTTTATTCGTCATTATATTTCTGTATAATGTTTTGTAGATTTTGTATTGCTGCGGGTCTAAATTTACACAATTTGAAATCGACTTGATAGACGACGCATGTGGTAAGAGCTTTTATTAGCAAATTAAGTGAGTGCCAGACTCATTGTTTTGGAATTTTGGGTGGAGGGGTGGTGGCTGTAAATATTTTAAAGAAGGAAACCGATATTTAAAAACGAAATTTTAGAACAGCTTATTTTTTAGAGTTATTTTTGGAAAAAGTTTTAAGAGGTTCAAAAAAGTTCAGGTTTTACACACTCTTAACAAATATTAACAACTTAACAAGGCCAGTTTGTACGTGTGTTGGGGTGTTGATTGTGGTGTCTGTTGGGGGTTGTTGGGGTGTTTGTTTGTTGGGGTGTTGGGGTGTTGGTGTTGGGTTGTAGGGTGGGGTGTTTGTTTGTTTGTTTGTTTGTTTGTTTGTGAATTAAACACTTTTTACGGTGTCACACGAAATTTTGAGTCATACGAAATCTGGTCCATTTTATTGGTTGAACACTCGAGCGCCCAGTCACTAATAACGCAAGCGCAATACTACCGGTACCGATGCGTCCGTATTTAGAGTCCATAATTTCACACTACACACTTGCTGCGTTCTGTACCACCTGAGGGATGCGTTCCACTCACGCGAACAACGCGAACGTTCGCCAACTACGCTAGCAATTTTCCAATGTATGTGCATAAAGATTTGGCGAACGTTGGCAAACGTTTGCATTGTACGCGTGAGTGGAACGCAGCCCTGGCGAGCGCGTCGCGCGCGCGTCACGCGCGCGTCAATTTCCATATAAGAAAATGTTTAGCACTACTTGCGCGTGGCACGAACAATTAAATAGCTAAAGGGGTGTTTTACAAACCAAGGTAAACAGTTAAACAAAATCATTGTAAATTGAAATTGTTTTGCTGTTTTTGGGTTTGTTTTGGGCAATAATAATGTTACTGAACACCAACATTTGGAACAGCAAACAAACACCAATTAAATGTCTGTATGGAGTCATCCAATCTCTTGTAAATCGAATTGCTGGTGTTATTTTAACACCAATCTCAACACCCTAAAGATTGAGGAAAAAATGGAGTTAAAATGTAACACCGCAGTTTTTGCAACGCGTACATTAGTTTAGTTTGGGTGGGGTGAAGGGGAAAAGAACTTACGTCAGATAGCATGTAATAAAAGCAGCCAATCCAGTGAATGATCACACCAAGGTACATCATGAGCTTGAATGCTCTCACACGGTTAGGATTGCTAGTTCGCCTGAAATTAAAACAACGGGAAAATAATGTTGAAAATTTACGGATTTACGACACTGCATGAAATCGGGGCAAGTTTTAACCCCAAAATATCGAGCCAAAACAAAAATCTCTGAAACCACACATCCACATAAAACTAAAATAGTACCGTCGTATACATCATACGAATTCAATCCCAAGGATTTGAATGACGTAGGAATTCATAAAATTGAAGGACCTTTGGGGATACCAACAAATTACGTTGATAATTTGTTTTCATTTCATTCACCGACTCCGACCTCCATCGGTACGGACCATCCAGATATCCACAAAGAAACAGCGAGCAGCTATTCCCTTCGTTAGCCTCTAATAATGATATGAACTTCAAGGGTAAACATTAACTCAATTTTGACTGAATTTGGTTGAGTACTATGCATCCAGATCATGTTCAAAACATTCTTGACAGCACAAAATGTAGCTTAGAAAATGTCCCCGCCAAGCAAAGATTAGCTATGAACCAGTGACTGGCTGCACAAAAAAATTTGCTTGGTCCCGTAACCTATTCTGCTAAGCAAACAAGAGTGTGGTCAGCAAAATTGTGCTCATGAAATTGGGCCTAGATCTTCTATTCAAGTTGTAGAGTCCAGTTATTGCAGCGTGCGCACGTACGTACCGGTGGTGTGTTTTATAGTCGACTCAGCATTAGCCTTTTAGAGGTATGGCGGACACAATAGGAGGGCGCTATTTGATTTGGGTAAACCTTTTGTATGGCACAAAAGGTTTACCCAAATCAAATAGCGCCCTCCTATCGTGTCCGCCATACCTCTAAAAGGCTAATGGTATGCAAATCCTTACTTGGAAAGTATACAAATATAATAATGAATGTTTATGAGTGCAATGGTAAGAATAATTTCATGAGGTGACAGATGGAAAGTTCCATTCCATGAGGCGAAGCCGAGTGGAATGGGACATTCCATCTGTCACCGAATGAAATTATTCTTATACCATTGCACGAATGTTAAACATTCAATATTTGTTTTATACAACGCCTAAATAAATCCTCGTCAGATTGCATGCATAGATATTTTTGTGCACAACATACCGTTTTCCCTTCTTAGTCCCGCATAAAACCGCGACAAAAAGTTGTCCAGTTCCGAAATAGTTAAAGCTCAATTGTTGTTCCTGCATGTCTTACAAAGTCATACAATCGTTTAACTGCGTATTTAATATGTTTCTTTGTGTTAGCAGCGTCAGCATGACGTACGAGTTCATATATGTCATCGTCTGTAGACTAGTGTTAGGAGAACAAACAGTGATTCGCGAAGATCGTCCGCTATTTTGTGTGAATGACAGCCGTTGTGTAGCACCACCAATAGTGACCGTGAAATTAGGGAAGTTCTATCAAACGCGTACCGTTTTATGGAACCATATGATATAACTTTTGTGGCGGTGCGGGTTCGCGTCGTGCGATGGGACGAATAATTCAATGCACGTGATCGACGATCCACCAATCAGATGGCGGTTATTTATTCAGGCGTTGTATAATATATAACAGGGGCATTACTACAGTAATAATCAATAGTATTAGATAAGTCCATCACATAAGGATTTATCTGCACTTGTTTCATCCCACGCAGGTCACTGTACTAACCTCAACTGACATCAGTATGAGGATTTTCCGACTCAAAGATTTGGTTGCGAGACTCTTATTTGCCACTCATCCGCGGCGCTCATACCTCCACAGAAATGATATGGGCCGGCATTATGCGGTTGAAACTACTATAATGGACCTTTTACCCACGTGGGCAGATTGCGTGAAATGTAAACAAACCCACCACGCGTGGACCGCCTTGAAGTGATCATCGTACCTGTACCGTATCACTTGGGCAGGTTAAACCACGTGACCGCACGCGGCACGCTTGACTGGTTTACTTAAATACACACTTCATTTGACTAGGCGGTGCATGACGACACCTGAAAACAGTTAATACGTACGTGTCGCCCATATTAGTGAAGGATTCCATTGTATGCCACTTAAGTAGACGAGGCAGTCTCAACACGGGAATCAGGATATTGTCTGAAGAATAGAAGGGATTTGTTGTTATTTTTGTATCTTTTTTTATCTTTAGACAAAAACAAAATCCCATCGGCAGGGATTGCCCAGGGAAAGGCAAAAACTAGAAAAGAAAACTGTCATTAAGATGTACCCTCCCAAACGACCAAACAAATTATATAAATGAATTTCCATATGCATCAGTTTTCAGTGGTTACCAATCCATTAATTTGGACAGGTAGATGTGCATTTACATCTCCTTTTTTAATTCAACCCAATCCCTAAAGCAGAACTATCGGATAATGTTGCAAATGAACCAAAACTATTTGCTAAAGTTAAAACATAGAATATCCTTGACAACAACCTGATGTAATGGCGGCCCCTTGAAAAGAGAGAGAAATCAGACTGATTTGAATTATTGTGGTTTGACACGTTGCTCTATTTCTGTTCCAAGGACAGCCTTATTAACTTAAGGTCTGTCGTCTTATTAAATACAAGTCTGCGTTCATAGTTCTCTTATACTAGCCCATAACATCCTCGTTTTAATGAAAATCCATTGACGTCCGAATGCTGTGTTTTGTAAGCTTGGAGCTCATTTAATCAGACGTCTACGACTTTATGATGTTTTCAAAATAACACGGACGACAGACAGACAATTATAGCCGAGACACTGAACGGTTTCCTTGGTCTCCGTAAATAGGAAACTTACCACTGTCAACGTCAAAATGCACGTTGAAGACATCCTTGTCGGCCAGTTCTGCAAACAGCACGACAATTATTCAAATATAAAAATACAGCAAGATATAAATATAGTAAGATAATAAATGCAAATCATGATAACTCCATGTAAACCATGTTGTTTTAATGATTTCAACAATGATTAATAGCAAGTGCTTTGATATGCTTTTGTAGATAAGGACTTACCGATACGTTCTCCGAGACCCTTTAATCTTTGCATTGTTTTACAGACTCAAATCTCAGAACGGTCAACTACAACACGGTCAAGACAGAGATGGTGGTGATCAAGATGGAGACGCGTTGGTGGCGGTAATGATGTGGTTAGGGTGTGCATTTATGGCCCAACGGGTAGTACGGAATCGAGTACCCGATTGAAAAAGACACGGGTATCCGGGTAGGCCTACCCGTTAAAGAAAGCCAATCCAAAAATTAAATCTTGGAAATTGTTGTTCATATATGTTCATAAAGGTCCACACGTTAATACTACCACATCAGTGCATCAATGCAGCAAGATGCAAGTGTGTGCAATAGCTCTAAAGCTTTACGGTGTAAATTGCATGTTCGCATCATTAATGTTATCTTCTTCTTTTTTATATTCCCCGCAAATGACGTACTAAAACTTCGTTTTTCATTGTCTGAGAAATTACTAAGCAATATGCAAATTCGGTTACGGGTACTCGATTCCATAATCTGGAACCGGTTCCTGACATTAGCGGTCGGGTAATCGGGTACCAGGTTATCGAATGCACAGCCCAAGTATATAGTGGTGGTAGTGGCAATTGTATTGAGAATAACAAATTATGATGAATGTGACGCATGTGAAGTTCAAAGTGGTGTTGATAAAATTATTGACAAATGTGGGAGAGTGCTGGTTAATTTTCACAGTCGGAATTATTCAACAGCATGTTATCTCATGGACAAGTAACATTAAATCGAGAAAATAGTCGATGTCAAGAGACAAGATGCAGTCTAAAACCATGAGCTCATTAATGTAGAAGTAAAATGCACTAGTAATACAAAAAAATAATAGGAAGTAAAACAATATGATGACTTAAAAATGACGGAGGTGAAGTTGGAGAGACCGACGACTCAATGACATCACCGCGGGGAGGAGATAAGTTACATTGGCAATAATAGCGTTTCCCATCATACATGCTTTCCCGCCAAAGTACAGGATGAAAAAAGACAAATAATGACTGTATAAATACCTCCTAAAAGCAGTGCCATCGTGCCTAGTGGAATCATTGCCAAGATATCCAATTTAAACCTGATGGACTTTCTGTAATATGCGCCTAGTCTTCTTGGATCTTTTACCTGCAACGTACAAAATATACTTCAAACTGGATAAGCTTTTCAGTACTCTGCATAAAATGTATTTTTATACACTCTCAAAGAAGTACCTGAAATCTGGCGCTTCAAGCACTTGAGACAAGGGTGGATCGGGGGAGGAAAAAAAACACGAAAAATAGTATTATTATTATTATTACGGTACTTAAGAAACCTGCGGGGCACCGGTCTACTGTTTTGGACAGTCGCTTTTTTGCTAAAATTTAAATAACTACCGCCCTGGGAAAAAAATAATCAGATTTTATTTTTAAGTTCCTGCATGATCCTGCCAGATCACCCTGTAGGGTCCCCATAGCTAGTCATGTTTCATTCACCCGTAAATAATTAGTCAAAAAACCATAGGTTGATGACCTCCATTAAGTTTTGTGCGATGTGTCTGGTATCTCTCTCAGTGCAGCTGCAGAGCCATCGATGGATTATTTTGACCAATGAACACCATTACTGGACTATTTGGAGCAGTAAACACCATTACTGGACAAAGGGGGTGGGCCTTCCAGACGAAGTCTAGCGGGTAGGGTATCTCAAAGCACAAAGCTTGCCAAGGGCTTTAGAATATCTCGGGTCGGCATCCTCTCAGGCTGTCTGGGGCCTGCTTGTGGGAGATAGTGTTTTTTTTTCAGGGGCAAAATATATCCAGGAACTGTGGGAAGACAATTATCTGCAAAAAAAAAATAAAATATGCTTCTATTTACGTACGCAGTATGTAAGTACGCTGTACTGTCGCAAACAGTACACATGTGCGAGAGTGTTTGGATTTTTGCCTGGTGCCCCGCAGGGTACTCGAGTAGGCCTATATCAAGTATTTTTACTGGAGTATATAAAAATACGCTCGATAGTGTAGAAAAAATACTCGATGCTTAAGAAATACTCGATACTCAATACTACTATTGCTTACAAAAATACTCAATAGTTCCAAAATCTGCTGCGGTGTGTGTTTTGACCCTCCTAAAAGATGCTTTATATTTCAAAAGTTGCTCATTTGATTTATCTGAGGTGCCTTAATCTCCAAAATTCACGTACAATGTTTTTTAGAGTTTAGGCCGGTCCACACTTCACGCGAATGCGAATGCGAAGCGAATTTGACGTCATGAAACATTCGCGGCGAAGATTCGCACAAGTTGAAATGTACTCAACTTTTGCGAATTCGAAAGCGCGAATATTTGGCGTTGACGTCATAAATTCGCTTCGCATTCATATTCGCGTGAAGTATGAACCGGCCTTAACAGTGGGTCACATATAGCAGGAAAAATCGCTAAACGAAGCAGCGAAGTCAATACCACAGAACAATAGCATCAATACTATGATAAGCCACTTCGGT
The DNA here is from genome assembly GCA_037893225.1 of Hippasteria phrygiana. Classification (NCBI taxonomy): domain Eukaryota; kingdom Metazoa; phylum Echinodermata; class Asteroidea; order Valvatida; family Goniasteridae; genus Hippasteria; species Hippasteria phrygiana. Next base: position 494,387 of record JAZGUH010000783.1, on the reverse strand, counting down.
GTTCCAACTCCGCATGCGATGCGTACATCACGATTCACGATTTAGTTTCGAGAGATAAACAGTTCGCCACACGCGTGCAAACATCATAGCGGGTTACCAATGAAATTAAAGAAAGGTTCTTGTTTTGAAGTAAATGCAAAGTTTGATTTTTTTTTTAAGCATTGTGGTTTAAGATGTTTTGTATGCTCCAACTTTTGTGCATGATTTGTATTTATTTTTTATTAGATACAAAATTGCAGAATGTGGGTTCGTTTACCACGTCCCTCATAGACTTGTGTGCAGTTATCTGCTTTTGTTATCTCCTGAAACCAAATCGTTGAGTCTGAGTGCACAATCAGTTAAATTTCCGAAAAGGTTTATACCACACCTAATTAATAAAAGAAGACGATAATGGTACTTGTAAAATCTGAATTTGTACAATTACCAAGGAGAGATCACAATGAAGCTATTTTTGTTCTTCTTACCAACAGCCCTTGGTCAAGAAACGCTATTCTAAAGTTGACTAGAATATCCAGAAAGAAGATGATATCACTAGCGAAGTCCACCGTGCCGAACACTCGGCGATTGACAATCTGTGTGCAAAAGGCAGTGAGACGTGATCAGATAGCGTGCAACAAGAATCAAACTAAAATAATAAGGACAGTCGTCGTTTAGTGTCTGCATCCCATAAACAATGAAACTGGGACAAGCTTTATACAGATAAATATAGAAATCGATGACATTCATGATATTTTCTTTTTTATAACTGAGACGTAACAAATTATCTTGCCGTCTATTTCCATTCTGGATGTAGCTTGATGTGAGATGAGAAGTATACATGTACTAAGCACGTTCATATTTAACCGTCATTTTTCATTAGGCATTTACTTCTCATTGTTTCGCATGCATGTCTTCCTTTGGGGGCACCTTTGGGGCTATATTCTGGGTAGTCGAACTTCAGCAAAGAGTTTCTATATTGTGTTTTTGTACACATTTTTAAAACGACAAATATCGAAATTGACGCTGGTGGCTCCGTTTTACTTGGTATTTTCGAATAAACATTTCGAATATTGTTTAAAGTACTTGATAGCAGGAAGAAAGATCTTTTTGCATGTGAGATGGTTCCCGAATAGTACCATTCTAGAAACCTTGAAATGCAGTAAAAATAGTGGATGAGCATTTGGGATGGCAGGCTGTAACCATTCTCTATGCTGAAAACATTTTCGGAGTGGCTCTGAAGGTATTTATGACGTAGCAGCACAAAATGCACGGAAAGTCGCACTTTGGTTTTTAACAACTGTATGTTTGTAAATCCCTGTTCTATCATTTCCAAATGTATTTTTTAACTAAATCCATTCTCGAAATATATATTTTTTTTGGGGGGGGGGGGGATTTCGTTTTTGAACTTGTGTTAAAGTGTGCACAGATCCCAAACTTGTAACCTATACTTTCAGGAAATACCATAATGTTGATTTTCAAATACTGGTACTTTCCACCCATTTCGTGGGAACAGGTCGCATTTGCGTTGACGAACGAATGATTTTCGCGTCATATGCGTACAAGTTCCACGGCTGCAGTGCGTTCGGATAGGCCTAAGCCTGTTTTTACTTCATGTCTTGTGACGGGGTTGTGGAGAACGCATGAGGATGGATGGGCAACTTTCTTCGTGGTTACCTATCCGAACTATTTTTCGTGTCTTCGAGGAGGGAGACCACGAAGTGGAAGTGCCGTGGCCTCGTGGTTTGGAGCATTGAATTCGTGGTCTGCGGGTAATTCTGCAAGTTGTGGGTTCGAGCCCAGTCCTGGGCTATAGCACTTCTACGCTTAATTAATATGGGTAGAGTGCTTTGCAGTCGACTAGTTACCCATCCCGACCCTATTCATACTGTGGAAGAGATCAGATTATCTTGTCTTGTTTCAGTGTGAGGGGCTGGTTGTTCCACTGACACTTTCCTCTGTAGCCCACACCTCGATTGGCCCATGGCCTTGTGATGGGTGATTTGTATTAAAAAAAAGTAGACCGTCAGTAAGTCAAGTTTCAAATCGGACTGTTTGAGAAGTAACGACTGTCAACAGAGAGCAAATGATCGAGGAAGCTTATTTATATATCACAGCAGACAACGCAGGTCGCCAGCTTCACACAAAATAAGTCTCTTCATAATACAAGTGCATGGCTCCGTTATTACTGTATAAAATCACATCCATTGTGAGAACTTTATTGTAAGAACATTGTCAGAAATGTATTATTTGTTATTTTTGTTTTGAGTGGGATAATTAAACAAATCGTTGTGTTTCACATGTTACAATAATATGTCTTGTTGGATTCCTTTGTTGCTTCTGGAAATTTCTAGAAATGTCAGGGTAAACTTGTTTCAGGAGTTTTGGATCGTAACATTGAGTGAAAACAAAACAAAAAGTTGCACCGTACCTCCTCTCTCATTTCCCTGAAGGCTATCCGCAAGATTATCATCCATATATTGTAGAGAACAGCGAAGGTCACTAGACCCTAAGGAAAACAAATACTAATTAGTGTAGTGATTAGTGATGTAGTGATTACTGATAGTTATGGGTTGCGTTTCCAAATTTTCGGGACCAAATTTGTACAGTTTCGTTAAAAAGTGACCCAGATTCCTTTTTTTTTGGGGGGGGGGGGGATACTTTGAACAGGTGTGGGTAAAAGTTTTTTCGGTGGCGATACTTAATAACCTTTACCCAAACAGAACGTATAATTATTGTCAACACACAACAGGGGCGTCCTCCTTTACCGATTCTTTTTAAAAAGATGACCTTGTGTGTAAAGTATATACGTTCACATTTTTGCTTCCTTGACACTGGCACCGGCGCCACCAAATCGATTCAAAACACGCACTAGAACAATATAGCAATTATTATATTCCTTTAAAATTGTCTAATAGATTGTTTCAAAGAAAAGTAAAAAGAGAGGGCTGTGAGTCTGTTAAACTTTTAATTCTTGGCTTATAAATCAAGAACAAATGAGCAAACTAAATTATTATTTAAAAACATTTTTGTGTGATTGTACTGAAAATTCAACAAATACGGAATTTGTTTGTTTGTATAGGGGCACGTAACTTTTTGGAATAAATAACGAGTTTCTAAAATTCAGTATTGTATTTTCGGAATTGTTTGAAAATGTTCTCTAATTGTTGGAAACTTCTGCCAAATGTAAAATATTCGTTTACTAAAGCAAGGGGGAAATTTCAGCCTTAAGGTAGCTTGTATTGGGGAAAACTATGCCTCTTATCCCCCATACAAAACACACACATGTAAGAGATTTTAGATTTTAGAGTTCCAAAGGAGAACCCTTTGACAAAATAATTATTTTAGAAAAACTCAAGGAATCAGGTAGGAAATGAAAATTCTCGAGTAGTCCCGACGGGATTAGTGGAAGACAGGGGAAGAAGTGCCACAATCTCAGCCCCGATATAAAACATCTTCATGACGCTCATGTCAAACAAATGATGTAACTCCCCAATTTTCCAAATTTAAGGAAATACATATAGGAACAAGCCTACAGTAGCCAACCCCGTGTATAGGTTCATTTTGGTCTGAAGGACTGAGATTGGATTTATCAAAGAACTTAAGCTCAATCGATTAGCCCATCTGTTGGCCCACCTGGCCCTGTGTTGATGAAAGTGATGTGCAATAATACGACACCATGCATACACAAACATTGCCTAAAATTGGTATCTAAATACACTGGCTGCACCTTGGAAGATACCGTTCAAACAAGTTGAGAGTTCCTTTCGAAAAAAAATGCTTTGCAGTATTGCAATATTTTCTACAGAATAAAGCTCTTGAAACCAACTAGCCGATAGATTCTATTCGCAGATCATGTACTGGCACTTACCATCCACAGGTAGATTGTATCCCCCTCTGGGTCGATGACAAAGTCGGCATCCGCGAATCGGCTCTGTAGAAACGGAAAATGGGCTGTGCATTACAAAATGGAAGAAATATGGCCACGCCATAACCATGTCGATCAACCGATATCGATCGATCGAACGACCAACCGGCCGACCGACCGACTGACCGACCGACTGATCCCTTCAGTGTAGCATAGTGTGCTACTGCAAGATAGTGTGTAATTCAAAAAGGAGATACAGGGTACCAAACTGTAACTTTCCAGGCTGGTGCAGGCAAGCTCACTCAAAGTACCAATACGTTCAGGTGGGGCTCCATACCAACGAGAATGAGGGGGCGGGGAAGCGTTCAAAAAAATGGGGGAAACAATTTTGATGACTTAGGTTTGAGACAGATGCCAAGGTTTGAGACAGAAGATTTCATATTTGTCTGTGCATTTTCTTCATAGTTCATGGACAATTCCGTTCACTGAATCATAACAAGCGATTGTTACGAATAATCGGGTTGTTATGTGGCAACCAATCAGAACAAGGCGCGGTAATATTCCTCCTATTGTCTACTAACGGGAGCGAGGGTGAAAAAAGGACACTGGAAGCCTGACGGTGCACTGACTACACTGATCAATCGACCAGCGTGAGTTGCTGACTACTCCCAAATCTAATCTGTTGACCACTAATCGATCGCTGAAAGCAAGTCAATTACACGACCAACCTACAGCCTAAACAAGCACTTGACCTTTTTATCCCGGTGCCTGAGAGTGTTTAGTTTACACCGGGCGACATGCGTTAATCATCGGGAACGCGTTATTGATGCTGCACTGGGGAAAAAATACATTGAAGGGAGGCAGGATTTCACGTGAGAACGCATTTTTCTCTCACAAACCACTTTGAGCAAATTTGCCAAAATATCAAATAGAAGTCAAGCGGGAGCAAACGATCGCTTTATTAAAAAGAAAATAAATGCATCTGTAGACCTACTTTGCCGGTTCACTGCAAAAATTGTGCGGGTGTTAGACTAACACCCTATAGTATCTATAGTTTGGACGAATGGTCCAATATAGACATCACATGGTGTATATTTAACACCAGAGTTTTGTAGTGTTTATGCCTTTTAGCGATTTGGTTATCAATTCTATGTTTGTCGCATGGGCTGATGCACTTTCAAGCGAATTGCTTGACTGCAGTATTTGCTGTTGTTTGAGAGAATCAACGAGAACGTTAATCGTCACCGTTTTCACGAAGAGACACACATGTCAAAAATTACAATTTTTTCGATTTCGATTATTTTTCACTATTTCGCTTTAAAACACTGTACTCAACCATTTTGACATGCTTCTGTAAGCAAAACATCATTAATTTCCAAATTACATTAATGATGCAAGGGGCAGGCATCTCGATAATTGCATCTTGCGTTTTCACGAAGAGACGCGAACATGCCTACCCCTTAAACGCGTACAAGCGTATTGCACGGAAAGGCGTAAATGTAGGTCAACTGAGATTTTCGTTTTCACGAAGAGATCTTTGTTACATTCTCAGCTGCGCGCGCTTAAACACGGGCGTCCCTTCCATATGGAAAAAACAGATTGAACAGAAAGGGCTTCAATTTTGGAAAGTTTTCACGAAGAGACGCGCATCTTTACTAATTAATTTAGGCTAATTAACTACCGTGTTATTTATATTTACTGGGTTCACGTGAAAATTCACCTCTCGTAGAATCATGTGAAGGTTTCCTTACTGCACAAAGTTGTTGCAAAGTAGTATTTTTTGCAGTTTTAAAATAGGAGAAACTCCACTTGCGATTATCTCGAAAACGCTTTTTCTTCAAAATCCACATGTGTGTCTCTTCGTGAAAACGGTACCGGTTTTTCGTCCACATCACTAAAAAAACTAAAATCGGACACAAGTGAAAAGTTTAATTCAATGAACTTCCAGTTACATGTAATAACGAATTATGAAAGAGAACTGTATTTTAAAAAAGAACCACTAACCCCCACCTACAAAAACACTTACTACTTTGCACTCTCGTCCCAGAATATTGTTTTACTATGCCGCGAAGATTTCCCTATATATGAACACCGTCTCCTAATTTTAACATTTAAACTTATTAAAACTGTCACTAATTTTCTTGTAGACAAATCGTTGGGGAGCGCATAATTTATCTAATGCTGACAAATTAGCAATTCACTTTGAAAATGTATTTTCGGGGTCCCACGCCTAAAAAGCACGGACACAAGTTGAAATGTTTGACATTTTGAAAACAATCCTAGACGGACTGGAATTAAGTCTAAAAATAACGCTTACATTCTAGTACCAGGTCGCCACGAATTTCATCAGCACATAATTATCTAGATTCTGTTTACACAGGAGATGGTGCATGAACATACCGGCGCAATGAATAAGCCGCATTTGAATGGAGCGGTAAATGATAGTGAGTATACGCGCGGCAATGTTTTGCTAAAACACGTGAAACAGTATACAAGTGCGGCAGCTCAGCATGCCACGATCTTTGCCATTATTAAAATCAAGGAAAATGATACTGACATTCTCATAATTCAAGAGGATGAACGAGAAGAAAGAACATCCACCGCCTTTCATTTGCAACTGTAGCTGCATAATTCTATTTATTCAAATTTGTCAGTTTTGTGCGGTGTAAATGATTATTTATTGCTTTGCCAAACTGTCTAGTGAATACCGCATTATGTTTTCCCCTGTTTCTCACAATAAAGGCTTTTGAGCCATGATTGAAACTAGTGTATAGTACATTAGCGATTGCCCGTATGGACTTTCTGTAATTAATAAGCACGAATGACTATCAATGACAGCATTTTGGTGGGCGTATCATAATTGCATCGGTACCTGAAGGTGAAATTGCTTAAAGGTAGTACATGTATACAACATTCGCAGTGAATTTCAGAAATGAATGGTTTTGGGGTTAATATTTTATAGCAAATACTATAACACTGCCCTCTTTAAAGTTTTGTGTGCACAGATGCTGGGAAAACAAAGAGAAAAAGAATGATGATCTTGTAGTCTGGTTCCCTGACCATACTTCAGACAAAACGGAGCAATGTATAGATGTCAGGGAATTTGTCACGTTGGGAAACCAGACTAGCTGGCTTGCACCCGTTCACGGATGTATAACCAATTGCCAAACACAATGTGCACTAACTAAAGTTGCTAAATTAAGGGCAGTATATGAAAAAAAGCTAGCTTTTTCCAACGATGGTAGGCTGACCATCGATGGAAATTGATACAAAAATTCCACTTTTCTTGAAAATTATACAGCACACCGGGTACCATGATTTCACAGGATGCTTGGGACTATTATTTGCTTAAAGTCACGTAAGGTATTTCATAATAATTCAGTAGTTTTGTTTTTGCAAATGTTGTATATTACCTTTAAAAATGGAAATGCCTTACCTCAAAATACTCTCTTATTTGGCGCTTCCACGCTTGGTAGAATGTCTGTGTATATGTGTACAATTATAGAAAATAAATAAGAACCAAAAATAATTAGTTACTATTGACCTCTTTTTCACCCACGTGATCAAATGTGAAATGTACACAAAGCCACCACGTTGGACCGCCTTGGAGTGACCATCGTACATGTATCGTGTGGGGCAGGTTAAACCACTTGCGCGCACGCGGCACGCTTGATTGGTTTAAGGGCCGGTCACACTGGCCGCAATAACGAAGACGATAACGAACACGGTGAGATTAAACGGCATTGATTGGTGGAATTCTCGCGCGTGTAATACGCGCGCGTTCCATCCACCAATAGGGAGCGTTTATTCGCATCGTTTTCGTTTTCGTTATCGTTTATCGTGGCCAGTGTGACCGGCCCTTAACTTGAAAAAGCACTTCATTAGCATGACTACACTACACTACATGTGGTCCAAAGGCTGGTCTATACAGCATAAAATATCAAAATAATACTCTACACACCACAGAGAATCTCTCAGCGATACGGTTATGGTGGTTTTACAACTGACGTGCCAATGGGCTGATCCATTTAAGCCCCGCCATCCTGACGTATACAGACCTTTATCATGCCTGTCACAATCTTTGTCTTGTTGCCTGTATGCATTAGCAATTATGAATAGTGATTCAAATGATTGAATGAAGGTGCCAGACTCTTTTCCTTTCAGCCTCGGTTTGGTTACATTGATATTAATAGGAGAACAACAAGATGGCTGTACCATGATAAAGGTCTATTGACCAATCAGAGCCGCGATGGTCTGACAAAAATGACGACCTGTGGCGACTGTGCTTGGTCATTATGGTGCCTAAGAGATCGGTATAATAGAACCAACTTTAGCCCCTACAGAAACACCACACCGTTTCAGGCAAGATACTTTAGATTTAGCATGCCCCAAAGTACTTGTGTTTCTTCAGGCATAGTTACTTGGACCATTATAGCAAAAGCATTTCAAAACCAGTCTCTAAAGGAAAATCTTAACAAAAACACCTTTACTATGTATATCAAAAGACGGCGTATATTATGTACAAGGGCCACATATTGCCACGCTCTGTGAATATGTACACGACACGAGTTTACGTCCACTACTCAACGAGCACACGCGAACAAAATGACGCCAATAATTGATAGACCTACATGATCTAAACACACGATCCGCTGCCAGGGAAAACGGTCTGGCATTTTACTTAGCACAAACATCGGGTGGGGGGAGGGGGTAGGGGGGGTGGGGGGGGGGAGGGAGGGAGGGGGGGGAGAGCGGGAGGGGGGGGGGAGAGGGGAGGAAGAACCCACTCGAGGTACCAGTAGCACGCTGTGTCGGTGGTTTCCCGGTAACGGGGAAGCTGCGTTGTTGAGCGTCGAGTATGAACGCGAGATTCACCCATTTGTTAGTCACTAAAATAATTATAGAAAATAAGGCAACATCGTTGCGATCATGATGTCGTGCGGGCCGCCTCTCTCATCTATCGTTGTGGGTAGAGGCATTATTAATGCCTTGCAGTGGACTAGTTACCCATCCCAACCCTTTTCATACTGTGAAGAGACCAGATTATCTTGTCTTGTTTCAGTGTGAGGGGCTGGTTCGTCCACACTTTCCTCTGTAGCCCACACCTCGAGTGGCCTTTGGCCTTGTGAGAGGCGATTTGCATAAAAACAAAACAAGAATAGATCACACATGGGGATTTGTTGTCTCACAATGGTTTCAATGGGAAAAGTATATAGGTACGTTTGGGTCATTCCACCAAGTTGGGACACGGTGTTCCTGTTACATCCAGAACCTATTGTGAGGTTATTTCAGTACTTCTACAAAACATTGCACAGTTTTGCTATGCATGGTTAAGTACAACACACAGAATTGACCCCATACAAGCTCTATAAGTTAGTTAGTTATTCAAACTTGAAAAAAGGTGAATCAGTAGCTTTAACACGGTGTACACTGGTGTGACATTTGCTACGTCGATGCATATTTTGCAACATATATCCCCTGTAATTTATCTACAATAACCTTATAAAAATACGTATGGTTCCATTTTGTGGTCAGTTATCAGTATGCAGAGAAGTTCCGTACAATAAATCTTGCAACACGACAAAAAGATGTAAAAGAGACATGGTGTCCCAGTTACATCCGAGTCCTAAATTTGTCATGAAATGTCAAATTTCTCAGGCAACTTATGTTCGAATGGCACAAAAAAACTTGCCCGAATCTGTACAACTTCCAAGATAAATATCATAAATAAATATTCAAATAATTCAGTAGCGAAATGTCACACTTTGTTTTCCAACTTTATGGAATGACCCGTTTACGTTTTAAGGAATAAGCATTTTTCTGTAATTCTACATCATTCCCACAACAAATGAAACATTAATGTTTAATTTGGTTCCATGCTTTTATAAACCCTCAAAGAACGTGGGGGAGGGAGGCACCCCTGTACTTCTATAATTTGACTGACGTTTTAGGCACATTTTGACACCAAATGTATACAAATTAGGCTTTTTCTTACGCGCAATGTATACCCACGGTAACGTTTTCCAACACGGTGTGAATTTGTGCCATAGACTAGTTCCCAGTCCCGCCATTGTCGCCCTGACTTCGAATATTGGAATCGGTAGACGGGTAACACTAATCAGCATACATCCAGGGAATTCCTCCTGGTGTGTGCAAATTTGGGTGTTAATAGCGATACATCCATAATGCATTGCGATATGTTCCGCACCTGCTTGCCCAAACACAAGTGCATTAACCAAAATAGATGTCTCCCTATTTCAAATAATGACTAATCCCACTAATAAAAACAGCATCTAACTCTTCAAAATATGATGTTATTACAGCGCTAGAACGCATGAGGGCTAATCAATTTACAAAAGCGCCATTTCCCCCCATACCGGTCCCCATATTTGGGGGTTCGGGAACCAGTCTAATTGCTTCAATGATATTGTCAGCGTATGCATCCACATAACCTGGTGCAAATCAGCGGCGTAGCTAAGGCGGGGGGGGGGGGGGGGGCTTGGGGGCGCACGCCCCCCCCCCCCCCCCCCAAATCGTCGACCCCCCTAGTCGCCCCCCCCCCCCCACTGAAAATTTCGCAAACGCAGAAAATAATAGTATTATAAAGAAAAAAACACTGTGAGCGCCCCCCACTGTAACAACCAGCCCAGCCCCCCCCCCCCCCCCCACTCTCCCCCCTATGGAGACAGCCCAGGCTACGCTGCTGGAGCGAATGCACCATAACGCTTTAATTAATTGGAACATTTTACTCGGATAATTATCATAGGTATAATCCTCATTGAAATATTAAATTCTTACACAAGTACGTCACTTTTTGCCCGAGATCGGGGGGGGGGGGGGGGGGGGGGGGTGTCGCAATGAGCTCCCCCGGTTGTGAGAGGACAAAAACTCGGATATTAATTGTAAATAAGCCAAACGACTGCACTGCGAATGAACTGCGCATCTACTTCAGTATGAAACCATGGAATAAACATGACTCAATTCTGTGCATAAGTCGGTGGAGAAACTGGTATCCAAATCGGCAATTTTAATATCTTTCCATGCAATTTGGCTCAAAAATAGACACATAAAACAAGATCTGTTAAATTAGAGCTAGAACTGTGATCTGTGAAGATAAGATGACATTTCTCATAATGTTTGAGAGAGAAAATTTGTAAAATAAATTTTACTGGACCAGGTATAACCTTAAAACGTTCTTTTTAGCAGGCGCATTGCGATTCCAATTTGGCTTCCACGAGCTATGTAGGGAGTAAGAGATCCATCACTCTTCACGATAATTGGTGGATTCCCAGAATGGTTTCCATGGAAAAGGTAAGCCACGTTTACGTATTCATGATTAATATATTATTTTGTCTAATTCTGTCATTCGCGCAATAAATGAAAGACGGTGTTGAGTCTGTCCTATATGCATCGCTGCTCTATATGCCTATGCTCTCCTCATACATGTTGTCACATTTTGTTTCTTTAGCTGCACAACCAACCAATGCATTAATGATACAATTGTACAATATGATGAAACAAGGGGGAAAAATTACACCTGCTTTTTTCTTTTTTTTTGTCCGGAAAAATGTGTTGAAGGTAGCGCGGCGTTTATCTATCTGTTTGTTTGTTGTATGTATTTGTATTATTTGGTGGCTTTTTATTTTGTGTTCACTGTCATTTGCCTTTCAGAAAGAACTTGCTTAATTAAGTTCAAAACGTTAGATCTTATAATCCAGCTAATTTGGTTGATTTGTGTATTTCTGGTCAATCCAGTCAGTTAGCACTTTGGAGCAGTTTAATTAATTTTCAATAGATCATTGGGGAAGGAGGAACTATTCCGTTTGGATACACAATTGCCTCTCATGAAGCTTGTTCAATTATAACGATCGTTGAATTAAGTGATCTAATTGATTACCGATTTACTGAGTTGATTACTGAATGACTTGGTTTAAAGTATTGCTTTAAAGACAAGGTTGATTTCCAATGTTAATCAGCGCTGTTATTAACAGTGGCGTATCCAACACATGAGGGCGGGATTCCCCTCCACTCCACTTGTTTTTCTATTTCTCTTTTAGAAGTCAAATATGCCACTATATGAATAATAACCCCCACAAGCCCCAGCTTTTCGGTTACCTTTACAGAATTTCCCTTTATTGCGATTCCCTCCCCAAACCTGGATACCTTATTAAGAAAATAGTTTGGTCCATTTGTGGACAATTGTACCGTACCTCGTCCCGTTGCCTGTCATTCTCGGCACCCTCTGTGTCTCCCGGTTCCGGCTCGTCATCAACACCCGTACGCTCCGTGGTGAAGTTGACCCGATGATCACGTTCCCGGCTGGTCATCTTGCCTCCAATGTTTAGACCTGGTGGACATCACAATGAAAGGCATGCATGCAATCATGAGATGGGAATAACAAATAACAATGGAAAACGGCAATACCATACAGAAGACAATGCATGATGCACTATACCAGGGTGGTAAAAAAACAAAAAAAACGGAACGGCATACTTCCGCTATCTTTAGAGTCCAACCACCTGTACTGATGGATAGAGAATCTTTCTAGAAGAACAATTATTCTTAGACCTCCCGATTCGGTCCTGTTGTTTTTGCTGCAGAGCCTATTTTGTGAATCAAAGTCGGGGGTGAGTTGGTCCCGAGATGCTATCATCATCCTCTTTTCTGCATGGAACAAAATGGCCAAGCGACCCGACCTTGCTTCACAAAATTGGCTCTGGAGCAAAACTACTGGACCGAATCGGGAGGTCTTAGTATCATTTTTCTTCTAGAAAAATGTTCCATCCATTGGTACATATAGTTTGATTCTAAAGGTAGCGGAAGTATGCCGTTCCGGTGTTTGTTTTACCACCCTGTATACCGTACTGACAGAGCCGTCATCGATGACGTCACGACGTATAGATCAGTTGCCATAAGATTTGATGGAGTTTATCGAGCAGATGATAAGGGACGTAGGAAGTAAAAACAAAGTTGTTTGTGCAAATTGTTACATCATCAAATTTTCCATTAACATTACAGTAGTGAATACAGCTTCATAAAACCCTTTTTTTAAGTTAAAGGGTGGAATAACAAATTTGTTTTTGGTAAATTTTGATGTAGCTGACGTTCAACAACGCCATATTACCGTACACAATCCACGAAGCCACCTTTCCTCCGGGGCAGCGACGAAACTGTAGAGTTCATCTTCGGTGTTTTAAAATAACCATCCAATAATTAAGCATTTTCTCTTGTTTCTATAAACCCTGTCTTATCTTCGTGTCATTACGAAACCGCCAGTGTTTCTAATTACATGTATTAAGTTTCTATCTTAAAAATTAATTTCTTCTAATACGAATTATTCAAGTAATTCAGGAAAAAATAGAAGTAAAAATGGGATTCTGGATACGTGCATTTGCCTTTTAACAGCCGTGACGAACATTTATGATAGACCATTCCCCATACCTTAAAAAAATCCGATGGGCTATTTCCGTCTTATTTATACCATGGATCCCTCTGCTGGATAGCCTATCAGTTCCACAGGCACCTGCCTTTAATTTAACACATTTTACATGCATTCAAATTACTTTTTGTTCATTTAGGCATTCTTCTATTTTTTATCATTGGTGTTTATTGCACATTCTTGATTTTTTGAACTTTTTAAAGCGAACAAAGAAAACTACCAGGAGCGGGATTTGAACCTACGACCTCCGGAATACCGTGTATACCGGCACTCTACCAACTGGGCAATCTTGCCCTATATGTTGGCGGTCTCCTTTGTATTTTATCTTAACACAAGGCTTTGTGGCTCGATAGCCTAAAGAAACCCTGTAAATCGATGATGCAAATGTTTAGATTTAAAGGTGGGAGGGAAAACTCGAAATGATATTCCGGGGAACCCACGCAATCAGGCAAGGACTACACACGCAATCCACATGTCGGGGTTTCGAACCCGGGCCACAGAGATGAAAGACGAGGAATGGAAGCCTAGCCAACCTTCTCCGACGTCCACGTGCACCCACAAACTATACTTTCATCATTTCGCTATTCCACGGCGGCTGTGAGTGCTCGTTTGCCAGCTCATTATATGCAAAACTGTGCGGAGGTTAGATTTTCTTGGTTGATTTGGAAGACTTTGTTCCCAGCTTTGTCAGCGTCGGGTCTGATTTCTACCCGAGGCCTCAAAGTGTGTATAGTGTCTGAATAGAGTGACCTCCCACCCCATGGGCGGAGCTATGCTACGTCTTCCGGGATTTGTGCTTTTTATCCATCATGAAAATGATTAAGGATTAAGAAGCATTGCCCATTATGGCCGTTTATACCAAAAACAATGGCGATCTCGACTTTTCAACTTCACGTGATCGGCTTTTAGCAAAACCAACAAAGAGAAACACCCAGCTGCAAACCATTACCCGATTCGATGGAATAAGCAGAACTCCTGCCGTAAACATCTTCCATCGTAAGCTGATCTCAAAATCCAAGGAGATTTTACGGGATTTCGAGTACCCCGTAAGGAATTTATTGTTGGTTTCTGGCTGGGTTGAGCCGGGAAACTACAGTAATGTGGTTTGTGAAGGAAAGGAGTATTTCAATTTACAATTTTTTTTTGAATGACCAAATTAACACTGAAAAGAATGACCTCAACTTCCGAACAATCTATCATTCATTTCCTATAGGGAAAGGCAAACTAAAAGAGTCCGTGACTAGACTAGTCAGTGTTTGGTACCATGATAACAAGTGAACGCTAAGTCTCGAGACTTACACGCTTTATGCTGGAGGAGACGCGAGAAGTTAATCCCATTCACGTACGACCCTTTTCATGTGACGTCACAGGTCTATTTTAAAAGGAACAAATGCCGCCATATTGGACTGCCTGTAATATATATCAAGATGTTGTAAGACAGAGGTCCAAAACAAAACGTGGACTTTACAGCTAAAAGGGAAACGGAAACCGAGAACCAATGTCTTATGTAAGGTTTTGGTCCTGCGTGATGAACCGAGACTAATCATTCTTTTTTTAGGAGAAGACTTTTTTCTCGACTTTAAGATAGCCTTTGACTCGGTACATTGTGGTAAGATGATGAAGATACCCCAGACGTATAAAGTTAGGAGGGGAATGACCAGCTCGCTGCGGTATCACGGTATGCATTTCAGTACATGTACATACAAGTTGGGATCATATCAATTTCTTCCTGTTTTTGCGACAAACAACAAGACTACGTTTTTCAAACTCATCAGGAAACAACAATGGTTTCCGTTAGGCCCCTAATACGAAGAAAACATAATCATGAAAATACGCACATACGTACAATGTACCTTTCATCGCAGTAGAAATACTACAACGTGGAATCTTTACGCGTGTCCCCACTTGGCAAACGTAATCACAGTGTGACGTCATGTGTGAGGTGGGCTATTGCCAGCATGGAAATAAACGTACATATTATATCTTTTTAAATAGCAAAAACACTAGCACCAACACAAACAAACTTTTAAGGGAATGGATCGATTGTACCCGCAAGCAAACGGATCAAGAACAGTCTAAGTGTAAAGTGAGGAGTGAGAACTACTGGAAACATACCACTAGTGTGATGGACACTTGAGCGATGTCGCCGGCGCGTATACGCCCAAACAGTCGTCACTAAAGCCGACTTGGCCATCTTAAGTTGCAGGCACTGACTCGTCTCCGAGAAAACAATCGTCCGCCAAAGCAGCTGAATGAAATATCAGAATGTTTGAAATATTCGCCTGCAGCCGTCAGTGGCCTTCTGGTGGACTCGCGTCGCTTGCGGTGACCTTTATCGTCCTTTACCAATCAATGACCTTCCAGCACGTGAGATGATAACGAGGTCAGGAGTTGTGCATCGTAATGTACCCGGTATTTCCACGGACGATTTTCACACAGTATTTTGTTTTATAATGATGGCATTTTTTGGTGGATATAGCAAAACAATTTTAAAACAGGTTGAAATTTGTGCCTTACACTTCTCAGGACCTAATTCCTAAATTTGAACAAACTGTACAGTCATTGCATTTCTCCTGATCTCGTTGTGCAAACTGACTGCCAGTGTTATAATTTGGTCCCCATCTTCAAACGGGAGAAGAACCGCTTCGATGTCTGATGAGAGTGTCTGATAAAACCTAAACACTGTCGATTTACTGGTCATTCCAAGACTTAACTTGGCATGTAGCATAAACCTGCGTCCTGATTACCAAAGGCGGAATCATCGCACAGCCATAAAACAACTTTTCTTCATCGACAGTGGATGTGCAGAAGCGAACTGGTACTCCGTTCGATCGCGCTCGTGTCCGACGAAAAAATGACGACGTGGTGTTTCAAATGTGTAATCTACAGTCGCGAGAAGCGAAAATGCAACGCGCGAGGCAGAAAGCATTATTTGAAGCGCCTGAATAAAAGAAGGGTTTATATTTGATACAGGATCAGATTACAATAATATTTGAAATCTGCCGGGCAAAGCAAATCTGGCATTTGACTCAGCACAAAGGATCCGACGTCAAAGTAGTTCAAGAGGCTACAAGATTCCATGAGAGCTGTTGGGTTAATAACAATTTCCACAGAAACGACGAATATCAATGTCTCCGTTGGTCTAAAAATGCATTATCGAGGTAGAGACAGACTGTGTGACATTTTAGAAAATTATTGGATTCACGGAATGTATTCGCGTATAATGAATGTCAAGAATATCGGGTATATCGTTCCAGGTCCCTTTGTGCATTCGGCGGTATTGTATTACCGCGAGTTTTTATTGATTCTGAATCACATATCGCCGCTGTCTGCTTTCTATCGTAGATAGCATCACCCTGGAGTCATCACTATCCTTGCAGATGGGGCACGATTTCAATGCTCGGAATGGCACGTGTTTGGGTAAGACATGTGCTGTTCCCTTGCAGTTCATCTTAAAGTTGAGGAGGAGCGAAAGGGTTGACGAATCTATATAAACGGCGGGCACAGGCAGGAAACTAGATACAATCGGGGGAGGGAGAAAACGGTGGGACAAGGGTTTTGATCAGTGTTTCCACTCTTTAAAATTCAGTTTTCGAAGACAAGATCCCAAAATGTCCTTGAAATTTCGTCAAGATTGTCTTTTCAATAATTGTTAGAATATCCTTGCATTAACATCTACAAATTGGCACTGAAACAGCGGTGTGTTGATAAAACAGTATATTCATTATTCATTCTACATGAAAAAAATACATGCTTTAGTCTTCTCCCAAGGGTTTAGGGAGGCAACGTAGCCTCCGCTCCATGCATGGCCAATACAAGCACCTACCACACTGTGTAGTGAAACGTATAATTGTTGTCCCCATTTGTAAACATGTCGTTATATTAAATGTACTATTTACAAACAATTTCAAACATCTCCTTAGAATTTCCTTGGTTCTTTTTATAAATTTTCTTAGAATTTCCTTAAATGTTTCATTTCCTCAAAAGTTCCTTACTAACATTTCCGAAAATTTCGTTAAAATCAGAAGATTTCCTTAAAAGTAGAAACACTGGTCTAATTTGCCCGCAATGTAAGGATTCTGTTCATTCAATTTGATTTAGATAAGTCGATATTGAATTCGTTATAGACAAGCTTAGTTTCGTAAATACTATTTCTACTTTTATCCTTAACAAACTGTTATCCAACAGTATACCCTTCAGTGATTGCACTAAACGTTTGAACAGATAATGTGCAGTTCTCTTTCCTTTATCTATTTCAAATAACCACATTATACTCTGATGCATTGATGTAATGTAAAATTTGGCACTGACAGTACACAACACTCATCAATCCCCAACGGTGGGACATTAATGGTTCGGATATTACTTCTACTTGCAAGGAAACAAGGAGGCTGATCTCAGGAATAACGAACCATTTAGAATGTTCGTGCTGACCCGTTCGAATCCTATCAGTGATTGCCCCCCCCCCCCCCCCCCCAAGAAATTATTTCGGGCTTTCGTCCCACGTCTTTTCTGACAATTCGTCTTCTCTCGACCACTAGTCTATAGTGTATGGGATTGTTTGCTTTTCTGAGAATCCTTGAGTGGAATTTAGAGTTAATAAATAGAGCATTTAAAGTATAAAAGATAGTTGCTAAAGGGTCATTGAGCACCCTCATTATATTCGATACAAAATGTTGAATGTAACGCTAAATTGCAAGGATTCAAGCTCAAAATTTCCTTTAAAAAAACTTTAAACTTGACACTTCCAAAGTATTTACATGAGCTAGAATTATTTTCGCAATTGTTGCTTTTCCCGTAAAGGAATTTTGAACAAATTGCCATTTTTGTGAAGTCGTAAAGAAATAATGGAATCAATTGGCAACAAAATTCTTTTGGTTCTGTGAAATATGATGAAAATACAATAACGGTTCAAACGTTTTAGTGATTTTAAGGTCTTTATCACTGCTAATCATTAATTTAAACATTTGAATAAGGCATTTTTCTGAAAACGGCTGAAAACGCTATTTCAAATATATAGGGCCTATAGCTTTTTTAGCATAACTTTGGAACGGAAGGTCCGATTTCAAAAATTCTTTCAGTTTTGTGTTTCTTTCAGCAACCTCTTTAATTTGAGTCATAATTCAATGATATTGGTACATGTTTTTAAAATAGTGTGACCTGTCTACTTTTACACTAAAGTATGATATAATATAATGGCAATGAAAAAAATAAACAGAATTCAAGACTATATAGTCAATGGCTTAAAGTATATAGCTTTAAAAGATATAGCTTAAAGGATATGGCAGACACTCTTAAAGGCAGTCTGCTGTTTCTGACGTCAACGAATGTTGTTGTATTTCCTCGCTGTTTGCGCGACGCACTTCGGTTTTTGTAAATCCTAAAGCTGAAAGGTGGATAAAAACGTATCAAATTTCAACATGGTTTGCAACATGTCTCAATGTTGCATGTACCGAAGATGTGCTTGAATACTAAGCAGGAGAAAACAAAATCATATCAAACCAAAGATCACCCCGTTCGAGTCGTGTCACTGCCCGTACCATCCCCGCTCGTCTTTCTGCGAAAACACGGTTTCTTTTGTAAGGTCGCTATTTCTGGTCTGTCGCTCGCCGAGAAACATGAATTGAAGACGGCACGGTATTGTTCATCCGTCCAAGCTAGTGTTCCAGTATACAAGGGGTTGTAAGACAACACCTG
This sequence comes from Hippasteria phrygiana, assembly GCA_037893225.1. Taxonomy (NCBI): domain Eukaryota; kingdom Metazoa; phylum Echinodermata; class Asteroidea; order Valvatida; family Goniasteridae; genus Hippasteria; species Hippasteria phrygiana. Next base: position 475,407 of record JAZGUH010000783.1, on the reverse strand, counting down.
GCCAACTTTCTAAAGATCCTGGCTATGCTGACAATTGTGACGTAAAACGATAACTAGCATCTCTCAGTGTATAGATCTGTGACCAATTCATGGACCTTTTACGCTTTTAAAGAGTTCGTTCGTGATCCACTCAACCACGCGAAACTGGGAAATACACTACACAATGTTGTGCTATAGTCTAACGGTTGTCAAAATGTCTTGTTCATCTGAAAGGTTGTTAAAGTGTTGTTAAAGTCAGCCAATCATTTGGGACATGGCGCCACGAAACAGGTTGGACGTAGTAAAACAACATAGCCTTTTGAAGTTGTAAGGGTTATGACCCCTCGTTTTGAGAGAACGAAGCACAAAAGTGTGAACCGTGCGAATGTACTCCTAGAGTACAAATAAATCATCCCAAATATATTATTATGAATTCGGTTATAAAACTTTGGGATTTAAAAGAAAAGGGTTGGCTTTTACACCAGAATGACTTACAGTGACTTTCCGCTCATTGCAGTGGGCCACATGCATCATTTTTGTCTATGACTTAAACTTATTAAAATTTCAACGTCAACTTGATTTCAATAACCAATAATCAACGCAATCAATGAGACTATACTGATGATCCCGACAGACAAAAATGCTCATGACTGCAATATACCGTCAGTAACGATTGGAACACATGAGGTTAGGCCTATTGGGAGGTCTAAAGAAAATTTGTAAACTATAAAAAGGCCGATGCCGCTGAATATCAGACTTGCATTAAAATTCAACTCCTTACCCTTTCCACAAAATGGTGATATTTTAATGGACACAACAAATTTTGGGCCAACTTCAAACTATACACAAAGTAAAACAAACACACAAATGTTGTTAGGCCGATAAACAGTTTAATATACCTAATACGGCTGCCTCTTCAGTGATGGCCGCCGGGTCCTTCACTCCATCCGAACTTACACATACCGTAGCCCTAAGGCTGCCAGTGCTGACACTATCTCCTGTGGCTCAGCTCAATGTCACTCTATGGACCACTTTTTGGTGGACGCGACCTTTGTGTGTTTCAGCTGTATTTGAGCTGGCTCAACATTTGACCAAAAAACCTCACGAAGTTTCGATGTGGTAGCCACACTGCACATACAATCAAACAAAACGTTTACACCCAGTTTGCAACGAATGCTGAGCGTGTATTAAAGACGCCATCTTGGCTTCCCCTGTGCATATACACACGTTCAGTTGATGCATTTTTTTGTTTGAATATTTATTATTTAATCGTTTGTGTAAATATAGGCCTACAACAACAAATTTCCAAACTAAATATTAAAATATATAGTGATTATAGAATATAATTAGAACAATTTTGAGATTTAATTTTTTCATAAGTTTATTTCTCAAAATGCGTATTTCATAACATTTTAGCCTTGTGCGTTATACATGTGCGCACTGTGGCCACTCCTTGGGATTTTTCCCAAGATCTTGGGAATTTTGGTAGGAAAAATATAGATTGCACATGCGCAAAGTGCTTATTTCGATGCTCTTTGCGCAGTGTTTTCCCATCGCCTTGGGAATTCTTGGGAATTTTACTGGGTGAATCTTGGGAATTTGAAATTTGATGAGTGACCACGCTGCATTTGTGTATTTCTGTACCGCGTGTATTTCCATCGAGATATTTATTGTGCGAAGTCACACACTGATACTAGAATATGAACTTTAAAAATCTGGAGTAAAAGGTAGGGTCGTGTTTGTGCATTACAAATAACAAAATAAGGATGGAAACGAGATTGGAACGAATCAACCAGCGAAATAAATTCGAGTTTTGGGATAAAATAGAAACAAAAATTGGGAAAAACAAAAAAAATATGGCGCGGGCCGAAAAATAGCCTAAACTTCATCCTAACCCTAACCTGTGTAATCACATTCAATGAGGGACCTCCTATTGTCCTCCTATTGTTCATACTATAACATTTTGGCAAGACCCTCATTGGCTTTGTACACGATTTTCAACCGGGGACCTTTCTCAATCGGGGACCCTATTGTCCTCTATTATTAAAGGTCCCCTATTGAATGCAAAAAACAAACCCACTATACCCTAATCCTATGTTTTAGTATGGGGGCTTATGCAGAGTTTGCACAACTCAAGGAGTCAGCTCTTCACGGAGTCTGATTTTAACACGACACCGTTTGGTGTTTATATTGGACCACTCTCCCAATATAAACACCACATGGTGTTAGATTAACACCACGGTTTTAATTTTGTGATAGGTATAGGCCTAGTCTTGAGATTATAAATATTCACCAGTTATTTAATTCGCGTGCATTAATACCTATTAATGATCAAGTGCAAATTATTGTTTTTAATTGTGTTTATCAAAAATTCTTATTCAATGAACAAATGGCAGGAAAGAGTTATCAATCGCCTTTTAATGCTTTGAGAAGAATCGGGCTCGATTTTGTGTGTGTGTCAGTTTATAGCTGATGGCCACTGGAGAAATATTCCGGTCCTCCTTGAACAATGATGACAATAATCATGTCGAGTTTAACGGTGATGCATTTTTATGCAAGTTCGCCCCGAACAAGGTTAATAGCCACTCGAGGTATGGAGCTACGAAGGGAAAAAAACTAAAATAAGGAATCAAAGATGCAAGAGGTAGAAATTAAGATTCCTCTTGAAACAGGAAAGATCGTACGATTAAGGGAAACATGCAAACAATTCCATAGGGATACAGAACGAGCGGAAAAGGCTATTTTTTCGATTAGATGTTAAACATCCTCCGTTCCCTTGTCGTTCAAACTTGAATGAGGACGGAGCCATTAACTTGGATGACTTAATTGCCAGCGTACATCAAATAATGACATTTGGCTGGTGAACACAGTGTCAACAGTCAACACAACGTACAACTCATGGAGGAACGCACGACACTGCCCACTTATCGTGTGCCACACAGAACAGCAGTCAGTATATGACTGCGGCCGTATACATGTATATCACCCATCCTTTATAATTAATGGCGAGCCATTATCCGTGATTGCGCGGTCGATATATTCCAGGGATTCTGTTTCTGAAGTTTATACTGGGCCTAAACAACGTATAATTAAAACATGGTCGACAGTGACGGGCCAGCATCGACATTATGAATATGAGAGTATGACACTATGTGCATAGGCGAGCTTGATGTCCGCACCACGAGTCAAACATCTGGATGACACGCCACAAGTGTTGAGCAAAAAAATGTCCCCCGTGCGTCGCATCGATTAGGAAAACCAATCTCCCTCGTGTGGACAAAACCCTCGGCAACAAGAAGGAATCTTGGTAATCTTTGAAGAGGTTGTTTTTTCCCAAGGGGCCCTCTCTGTATAATTATACCGATTATACCGTGTTTAGAAGGTGACACAAATTTATTACCGCGATTTTCCTTTTAAGGGGACAGATCACATCGTTTTTTATCAGGGAAAAAGGGGAGTGTCTCATGAGTATACACAACGACCTAATTATGTTAAGACACATTAGCTTTCAATCACATTGCGGTCCAGAGGAGGTACCAGATTCACTGTGATTATCTTCATCCAATCAGGCATCCATGAATGAATGGATGGATTATCCGACTACCATAAATATCCGACTCTTTACCCATTATGCATCTCAGCACATTTTTAAGTTGTGTTGAATACAAGTAATTTGTGCATTTACATAACCCTGAGCCTCATCCTAACCCTAACCTCAACCCTATCCTAAACCCTAAGCCTAGCTCCATTTCTCACCCTAACCCTCACCCTCACTCTGACCCTATTTTTCTGATAGTTTTGTGTACGGGGCAAACTGAGTTTGCGCACTGACTCAATGAGTCTGCTTTTCATAGAGTCTGATTTTCACGCGACACCGGTACTGTTAGTTGCTTTTGTACTGCATGCAGGTAATGTGTTCCAAATGATGTTCCAAATGATACCAATAGGAATGGGGGATTATACTGTTATGTTACGTTGGAATGAAATAGTAGATCTGAAATTAAAAGCAACACATTTTGTTCAAATCCAGCGACATCAACGTTAAAACGTTTTGATTTAGTACCACTGTAGATTGCTCTCTAATTCTCGGTCATTTTTTGGTCATTTTTTATAGACGACTTGTACCTTTCCCCTTTAGCCATGATACGTCACTAGAAAGAAATACAACCTAATGCTACGTTTAATGCTACGGCTTAAGGTTTCAGTGCTGAACCACTTATTGCCAGATATAGTTGCAGTTGGGAATGGTTCCAATATACTGACTGACGAAAATAGCTGCATGCATTTTTCGCTTTAAGGAAGAAAGATCAGAACAGTCATCTGAAACTAATGGCGATTGTCTTGTTATGAAACATCGCTTTAATGAAAACACGATCGTCAGACCAAACTGGTGTAAATTTATCTATGCCCGGAGCCAATAAATATTTGTTATTTTTTGTAGGTATAGACCTGCTCGTGATATTCAGATAGGCCTAGTCGAAGCTATTTTTCGTGTGACAAACCGCTGCATGTGGTGTTTTGCACTATCTGTTCAGTACTTTTCGAGAGCCTGTAGGAAAAAACCCAAAACACAGGCTTACTTGGGTGGGATGCGAACCCTCGGCTTTCTGGTGAAGAAGTCTTAATCTGCCGGACGACCTTGGCAAGCTCGGTGGTCAAGTGGGTAAGACGTCCGCACTATAGTAAACAGGAGGTCGTGGGTTCTAGTCCCGCCTGAGTAAGCCTGTGAGTGTTTTCCGCACAGGCTTCGGAAAGCACTGATCAAACACTGCAAAAACACCATGTTTTGTAAGGGCAGAATTAAAGTTTAAATTTGCATCACCCCAACGCAATTTCCATCTTATGACATCAAAAGAAAAAGACTTTTCTCAGAAAAACAAAATACGAATAATTTGTGGAAGATACTGTTATCATTAAATCTTCGTTCTTGTGTTATAGCCTGCAATTAGACCTATCATTGTGAAAATGGCTTTTGCGTCGGGGATGATGTAAATTACAAAAGAAACATTTGCCCTTCCAGACGTTGTGTATTAAGCCCGTGAGGAAAACTCACAGGGTTACTCGGACGGGACTCGAACCTACGACCTCCTGCTAGTGCTTACTAGTGCAGACGTCTTAACCATTATTAGTGGTTCACACTGATGACGCCGTACCCGCTGCTATGTTGGATTCGAATCGGCAAACTGACCCTGCCAATCTTGGTGGTCGAGTGGTTATAACGTCTGTACTAGTAAGCAGGAGGTCGTGGGTTCGATTACCTTCTGAGTAAGCCTGTGATTGTTTTCCCTATAGAGACTCCCGGAAAGCACCGATCATAAAGTGCCTAATACACTCCGTAGGGAAGGCCTCTTCTAATAAACATATCATCCCATCATTTTAACTGATTCGATGAGTTAACACCCACAGGGGCATATTGTTTTTTCCCCTTTTTATTAACCTATTTTATTCTAGCTGAAAGATAGCTGATAGTTGTTGAATGTGCTAATAAATACAATGACTAGTTAAAAATAATGCAAAACTGCTTTTTTATATTATCATTCACCTCTTTGAGGTCTTCGTGTTTCTAACAGCCCCGTTTTCAATTCATAGCATAAGGAATTCAACAACTGGATTTTGGGAGGTTTGAAAATTTCTATCCTGTTTCATTATTTTATTTATTTATTTATATATTTTTTGGTTACATAAAATATCTAGAATGACAATTTTTGAGAATTGTACGTGTGTTACTCTGGATATTGTTTTCAAATGGATATTGTTTTTTTCTATTCTTTTTGAATATTAGTAAATTACAAAATGAACAGTTATTGTTGCTGTCCTTTTATATTTTGGGGTTATCATATCAGCTGAACGTACCCGGTACTACAAAGAAAGGTGGAGTGCTATTTTTGGGGATTTGATATCGACATTTTTACTTTGAACAGTTTTTAAACCACAATAAAATGCTAATGACCGCTTGATAAAAGATACAAAGGGTTTTAACCAGTATACAGCGAGAACTTACCGCTTGAGTGACTCTGCTTCGTTACGCCTTGGTGGTGGAGTAGCGTTGGATATACCAAGGCGACCTGTTGCTGCGTATATCGCTGCCTTTCTCTACCAAAGGTTTGTTCCTGTCTCCCTGCATACTCCTGTATATATCAGCATTTCTGCGCAGAGGTTGGCGTCAGTAAATTCCACATGCAAACATGTATATCCTACACCGTGTGATGTTTATTAAATTCCTGTTTTTTTTCTAAGTGCAGCTTCGTGTCGAGAGGTGCTTTGGATTCCCCGTCCTCGCGGATCGTCACAAATATATGGTCCCTTCTGCCTCCTCATTTCAACCCGGCATTATTTCTCCTCTGGCTCGCTCCAGCACATCCCTTCCCCTCCGTCGACTCGTTGACTTGTAATCCAACAGCGTCAAACCACTCTCCCGTTGCCGTGGCAACGCATCGTAACCAGTTATTAATCTTTTCCCCCTCAGCGAGCGCGTATGTGGCACTTAGCGTGTGGTGGGTTGGTTCTGCGTACGGTTTTACGTGTGTATCTGGTGGTAATAAACACGAACGGGAAAGTGGGTGTTCTGCAGACGACGGGTATCTCTGGGTGTAGCAGGTAGACGTTTATCGTTGATTATGAAGTGCTTGATGAACCTGCCATATATACCGGCGTTATTGTGACATGACCTTCTGGCAAACAGTGCATTGCCTATGTTCGGACACGATCACTACACTGCGTCTCACGTATTTAAGGGAAACATGCAAGATGGTTAAATGAATAGCTGAACTAGATTTAGGACAGCTTACTGTCAAGCTTAATATCAATTTTCACCTCTTTTTTTGCAATTCTGGAGAGGATTTTCTGCGTGTGTTTTTTTTCTTTTTATGCTAATGAAATCTGCAACATTTTTACATCAAACATTCCGAATGTAGGTTTTTTTCATTGAAAAATGCATTACTTATTTAAAGCTAAAAAAAAATTATAATTTAAAAATAATTCAATTAAAAGTATTTGAAACCTTTAATATATTTTATATAATATGGTTTATTTATATATTACATTGCATAAGTTACAATTCATACATGTATTAGATTTAAAGTTCAACACCTCGATATACACATTGCAGCTTAATTCGGATGACGCCCCTTTGACAGTTCCTGCAATTATCTGAACAGAATTCGGTCATTTTGTAGCAGTGATCGACTGTCTTTAATAACCCATGCCTGGAAAGAACTTGGCGCGTCTCTGCTGGCGTGGCATATTACACGTTTCTCGCTATCGCCAAAGTCCAAGCTGTATTTTATTCGAGTGCAAAACAAACACTTGTCAGTCTGTTTCTCATTCGGTTCGTACTTTGATAATCTTAAATTTGTATTCAGTACTCCGAGTACTAGCCCGAGATGTTAATAATGAGAACTGTATTTTCATACATCACAAGAAGAGGACTGGACTCATTGTCTAGGCAAAGTACAGGGACACAATATACATGTATAATAGAAGTCGATTCTTGCAAAACGAGGTTCAATGGGGGCGATTCACAATATAGTGCGCCACCAAGAGTTAATAACGGAGAGGCCATTGTACGTACTGGGCATATTTTTGGAAAGTCGACATTTTGAAATGTACTCATTGAAACAGTGGCAATAATCGCGGCAACAGTAATATAAACAAACGTTATTTATATTTTGTTGCACGGGAGAGCGCGGTGGTACATATTTTGGGTCCAAATTCATCATTTTCTAGTCAAACATTACTAAACTCAGTCCTTGACGATAACCTACCAAACAAGGATTTGAGGAAATATTGGCATGACGTGTCTGCTCCACTAGAGCTGAATTTTAAAAGTACACAGCATTTGGGGAAATAGGACCCTTTTTTGTTCACTAACAGTCCCTTTGTATTGCCCATTTTACTAATTTCGCTTCTCATTTGCTCATTTCTTGCTCTTTTTGTTGCTCATTTTACAAATTTCGCTGCTCATTTGCTCATTTCTTGCTCTTTTTGTTGCTCATTTGACTAAATTCGCTGCTCATTTGCTCATTTTACTCTTTGTTGCTAATTCTACCCATTTCGTTGCTCATTTGCCAATTTCTTGCTCGTTTTGTTACTCATTTTGCTGCTCATTTGCTAATTTCTTGCTCTTTTTGTTGCTAATTTTACTCATTTCGCTGCTTATTTGCCTCATTTCTTGCTCTTTTTGTTGCTCATTTTACTCATTTCGCTGCTCATTTGCTCATTTCTTGCTCTATTTTGTATGACCTGCTCCCATTATTAAGGAGCACCCCATGAAAACAAGCAAAATATCCCATGGGGATAGCTAAATGCTTGTTTCAACAGACCATCCCACAATAAAAACGAGAAACACGAAGAGAAACAATGGTTATTGGACTATGCCTCACTCACTAGAAAGAGAGACATGTCTATTAGCATCACACCGCAGTCACATTTTCCCTCATTTTGAAGGACTGCATGCCCTGGTAATTTATGTCAGAAATAACTGATGACGGTAGACTGTTCTATATCTTCACAGCTGCGGGAAGGAAAGCCCTATCAAAACTTCGCAGAGTTCTTGTTGCAGTCGTACCCTGGGGGATCGGGGACTGAAGAGCATATCTGTTGAGTAGCATAGATTACCTGGTTTGTCGAGTTCTTTTATGGATGTGAATATCGTGGTGTCATCAGCATAGGCAAGAAGTTCTGAATGGTGGATCACATCACGTAGATCTTCGATGTAGATCAGGAACAAAATAGGGCCAAGAATACTGCCTTGGGGAACACCAGCATTGATCTCATAACAGGTTGACTTCTGTCCAGCAACCACTACCTCAAGATGTCTTCAGATAAATAGCTCTTCATCCAGGTGAGCATTAGCCAGTGATTCCAAACGAACCTAGCTTTGAAAACAGAGTATGATGCCATACTCTGTCAAAGGCTCCTTTGATATCGAGAGCGACCACTCGAGCTTCACCTCTCTCATTTAAGATGGTGGACCACCGATAAGACATATAGGTTAGGAGATCAGAGGCAGAGTGGAGGCTTCTGAAAGCAAATTGGTTGTCTGATATGAAGTTGTTTTGAAACAGATGTTTCCGTAGTTGATCGTTTATGATGTTCTCCATCACCTTGCTGATGATAGGTGGTAGAGAGATCGGCCGGTAGTTTGATGGGCAAGATCGACTATTCTTCTTGTACACAGGAACAACTGATGCAACTTTCCACTGGGAGGGGAAATAGCCTCTGCTGAAGCTGAATCGGAAAAGTTTGGCGAGGGGAGCTGCAAGTTCTACAGCGCAGTTCTTCAAAACCTTGGCAGATATACCATCTGGGCCTGATGCTTTGTTCTTATCCAGCTTTTTCAACTTTCTTGTTATGTCCCGTTGCCTGAAAGAGACATGGCTGAGGTGTTCTGCAGTACGGTCCTAGATAATGGGTGATGGATCATCTGCTGAGTTGAGATTACATTATTTTGTTTGAAAAAGTCTGAGCCAATATCTCTGCTTTCTCTTGAGCAGTTGAGAAAGAGATGCCATTTTGTTGCAGGGAATGAATTTCTGTATGACCTCCAGTGCCAGAGAGTTGCCGAACTGTCCACCACCGGCACCAGTCTCTATCTTTTCCATTTTCTACCAGTCTGTCCCTCATCAACTTATTGTGAGTAGCCTTGGCTCGCCTAATGGTTTGTTGCGCCAGACTCCTGTGCTTGATAAAAACAGCATGCTTTGTGACATTGGTGGGATCTTGTCTCCATAGCTTGAATGCTCATTTTACTCGTTCGGCTGCTCATTTGCTCATTCCTTGCTCTTTTTGTTGCTCATTTTACTCACATCGCTGCTCATTTGCCTCATTTCTTGCTCTTTTTATTGCTCATTTTACTCACATCGCTGCTCATTTGCCTCATTTCTTGCTCTTTTTGTTGCTCATTTTACTCATTTCGCTGCTCATTTGCCTCATTTCTTGCTCTTTTTGTTGCTCATTTTACTCATTTCGCTGCTCATTTGCTCATTTTTTGCTCTTTGTGTTGCTAATTTTACTCATTTCGCTGCTCATTTGCTCAATTTTTGCTCTTTTTGTTGCAATCTAAAGGTTCAACGATGAAAACATTAAATTTTGGGGTACGAGTTGACTCGGGTACGAGTTAACCTGGGTACGAGTTGGCCCATTACCGACCAATGCTATCCCGTGAGACACCTCCTTTTGTGATGATCACCTGGTAACTAAATGCAAACCACTTGTAAATTAACTTTATCTAACTAAAAACAAAACTGGCTTGTTACCCTTTTCAAATACTTGCCAGTTAATCGGCAATTTCAGGTTTAAAAAGCAGATTTTGTTCACGGAGTCCTTCAAAGGCTTCCATATTGCTGTGGTCAAGGTTGTATTACCTATCATGCATAAGGCACGCCTAGTGGTGCGCTCCCTGGGGTAGCTTGTGCGTATGCTGCAAGGCTGGGGTTGGGTGTATACCCTGAAAATTCACTGACAATCGGTCCAAATAAAACAGTTCACTGACTCATGAGTTGCAGCTTCAATGTATAATTTATTTAATGCTAATTAATCAATCACAATCAGGTGAATATAGATCCCCGTTGAAATGCTCTGTTAATTCCAATGAGAAGCAGAAATGATCCACTGTCCCTCAAAATATCCTCTTGATACAAATGAATCCTGGTACAATTCCGGTATCAAATCCTGACAAATCCAAATCCTGGTAAAAATCCTGGAAAATCCTTGTAATAAATCCCGGAACAAATCCTCGAAAATCTCCCCAGACCGGATTATCTATACTGAACAATTATCGCTCTCGTAATTTTTTTCGAGAGCCGTTTTTGGAGCTTTCCGGAGCGGAATCGCTCTCCGCTAGCTCCTGTGTATTTTGTTCGCTGATGCCAGGCCCGCCCGCACAGGCCTGCTCGCTAGCTGTGCGTTATAGAGTACCGAAGTGATGACGTCAATGCAATGTTTGGATGCAGAATACTTTTGTTATTTTGTGTCAACGTGTTTCTATGACTGGCTGTTAACAAAGGAACAGTCGAAATCTCCATTTGTTTGGAGCCAGTTGTCGCGCCAACTGACGTCAGACTTCGGTACTCTATAGCCATGCACATTATGCGGTGATGTGCACATGCCCAAACTGCCACACTTTATATACACGTCCGCATCAAGAAAATAGTGCCTCTTAAAATCAACGCACGACCTTTTAAACCAATTAATTTAAAAACATGGTATTGAATGATGTCTTTTGGTGACATACACGTTAAGATATACATAATAATAGAAAGGTCGTTTCACTATTGGTCAAGTGGCTAAATATTGTTCTTTAACAAATTAACATTTGGGTATTCATACGCGTATTACGAGGTGCGCATACTTTCACGTGCCACACTTGGCGATAATGATTTACGGGTACGATAATGTTGGATCTCAGCTCTACCTTGGTCATTTTGCACGATTCGAAATCTGAGAAATGTTTTCTTTTGATCAGTTTCATCAACATTTAATAAGTCCTGGACAATTTTCAAAGCATTCACACAGGCGTTCGTGTAAACAAAATTCAGTTAGCTGATAAAGCACTGAGTCCTGCTGGAATTAACCCTGTAAAGGTTGTTGACAGAGGCATTACCAATGTAAACAAAGTGGCACAATAGAAAATGCTGTTTTCTTTCCGAGTGGGACTATAGGCCCACTCGAAAACTCTCTAATGAAACATTTTCCTTATGGCTACTAATGGAGTCTAAAAGAAACATGAAAATCAAGCCAAAAATGGAATCTTCTCAAAGAAAATATACAAAAGGTCGACGTAATTAAACTTTGCACACAAAGCAATGCAGACTCTGTTGCTATGTCTTTCTTATGATATCATGGACATTTTCAGTATGAACTAAATTGTAGCCTGCAATTGCTACAAAGCCGGGAAATGGAAATTCGAAGTAGCATGGATTGAAAGCCATCCATCATGTAATCAAGTCGCAAAACATCTATTGCATGTTCTTTTTAAGCGGAAAGTTTCAACACTCGATGATATGGACTGTCATTAATTAAATACCCATTGTCCGGATGTGGACAATATTTCCACAATATAAATCTTATGTAGGTGTTTCGAACACTTTCAACGGACTTTCATTTTCTCAAAGGGCTTTCACAGCTATTGATATGCACGGTCATGTGAATAAATAGTGTCAAAACAGCATGAAACTCGCGGAATATTTTCAGAGGCATTGGAAGTGGGGGTCAGGGTCAAACTTTCAATCGCGTCGCCTGTGTTTACACACTGATTCTCTGATTCTTATATATAAGTACCTGCATGCAATGGGCATCTGTCCAAGAAATTAGTCAGGCTACTATTGAGATGCTACCTACTGGATCGACCACCCGTTATCCCAAGCCAAAATATCAGGGGTAAAGCATGATGTGTTTATCACTGTGACGAATCTGCTTTGGAATTGACCGTGTGTGAGGAAAAATCCAGAACGTGTCTGAATGGGGTAAAATAGACCGTGTAAGTCTCGCGCATAAAGGTCACACTTCCGGGCACCTCCGAGCCGCCGGCTGTAGGACTTTTAGGTGTGGTTGGTTTTGTTTTCTATAATACTTTGTTTTTACGAATATCTGAACCATGAAACGGCCATAAATATGGATAATAAATTCAATTCTATTTTGTTACAATATTTGAAAATATGCATGACTGTCTAAATTATTGAAGAAAAGTAGGAAAAATGTTTGACCTGAGCGTCAGGTTTGCAACGTGATTGGCTCATTGTCGGGAAGAGAAAGCCCGGCCCCCAAAACCCCTGTACTGCAGGCGCTGTGGACGTAAGAGAACGTACGTACAAAATTATGCGACGACCGCCTTATATATACTGCATGTGGTCTACGCTATTAACCAGTTCGTGTCGGAGGACGTGTTCACACGATCTGGCTGTTTTTATACACGGGGACGGCTGACGGGTTAAAACGTCAAGCTTGCCTCGACTCACCTCCGGGTGACGTCTCAACACGCTAATCCCTCATTTGTTTTGTACACACACACAAAGTCCGAGAAGTCTGTGGAGGCGGACCATGTGTTGAACTTGAACTTGGCCGCTGTGCACGGCCTGTTGTTCTACAATTTACGCTCCGGTGGGCGCACCCGGAGTATTGAAATATATGAGGTTTCGGCAAGAAATATTGTACAAATACTGTTGAAATGACTCTTGCAAATCGGTATTTGTGGCGTTTTGCTGTATATTAGAATTTGGCTGCTATATTTGGCCTTTTTGGAAAATAGAAATTTTCGGCAAAAATAATCCTGGCGCGAACTGGTTAAGACTGGCGCGTGAACCAGAACAATGGCGAATGACGTACGTATGACGTACTAGACTTTTTCGTTCTCCTTTTCTCTAATTTGATGTATCGTTCACATTTTGTAAATTGAAATGAAAAATAATATTTTGTTCAAAGTTTTTATCTACATTTCAGTAAAAAGAACAGCGTCAAAACAAATTATTTCAAGAAAACTACTCGCTTTACACGTTGAAGCTCCTATTCGAGGTGCCCGGAAGTTCGGTTTCTCGTAAACTCTCGTACGTTCTCGAGGTCAACTTACACGCTCTATTCCATGGCTCGTTTTTTCCCATAAGTGCACCACTCTGACTTGCTGCGGCCGCGCACAAAACGCCCATTTCGGACACGGCCATAGACATATTATCCAAAAACCATTGCACGCATGCGTCATTGCTCGATTTCAAATTGATCACAAGGAACAAATTGAGCATGGTACTGGGCAAATCTCCGAGGTGCGTTCCATCAATACGCCAACGTAGTCCAACATCGAGTACACTTTTCCATTGGACGGACACAAACATTTGACAACTTAACGTTGAGCCTGAGTTGAATGTTGCCACAGCAACGCATGCATGAGTTGAACGCACAACACCCAACCCAGACCTGCAAACAACAGAATAGTTTGTGCCGGGCCTTTCGCTAAATTGACGCATGAGGGCGGCACACAACACAGGGCTGCAGAGAGAAAGAGAGGTGCCATGCGAGTTGTTTTCATATTTAAAAAAAACCAATACATGTACAATACAAGTACAGAGGTTAAACATAATTATGAGCTATGGTATGTGGCTGCAAGAACTATAGAGTACCGAAGTCTGACGTCAGTTGGCACGACAACTGGCTCCAAACAAATGGAGATTTCGACTGTTCCTTTGTTAACAGCCAGTCATGCAAACACATTGACACATAATAACAAAAATATTCTGGCTCTAAACATTGCATTGACGTCATCACTTCGGTACTCTATACCGTCCGTACTAATATCGATAAATATGTTTTATTTCTTCAACATTTGTTGCTTCTGTCAAATCACAATCACATATCAAATCATATCATTTTCGTATTCAAGTTTGCTTATTTTTCCAGCATCATCGCAAATTTAAAGTACATGCACACTGAAATATCAATTTCATAATATCATCGAGGGGATTATTTTCCCAAGCCCAAGTCGCAAAATCAGACACATTGTGCTCGTGATGTATTTTTGGGGCATTTTAATTGCTCTCCTTTGATATATTTCCTTTTGTATCGACTGGACGTTAGTTGAATGTCCCTTATTAAAACGTATACATGGGTAGTATTATTTATAGAGATGCATATAGTTGTCTATAAATAGATGTATATTCAGATGAGGATCGATGAATTTATGTAGAGGGTGGGCAGACTAAACAGCCAGCCAGCCAATCAAATGCCCAGCGCTCTTACCACTTCTGCTTTAAAAAATATAATAATTTATCTGGTGAACAAAATGTGTACATTAGTCACTTTTCCAACAATCTTTAGGGTCCTCCTGTCACAGTATGAGCAAGCAAAGATGACATCATCCCCACTATAGTACCAGAAATCCAAAAGCAGCACAATCAGAAAGTTAAGGCAGCGTGCTGTGGGCATCTCAAAATATAGCAGATAATCATTTACGCAAAATCTTACAGAAAAATGTTTTGATAGAATAGTGGACACTCTGTACATGTAATGTCATTATTAGGGAGAGCAATAAAGGGTGCATCTCAGTCCACGTTCCTTGCTTTTTGTCTGAATGTCAAAAGACGAAGACACTACAAACGCGGGATAGTCTACCTATAATTATTTCCGGTTTCATGAATTTCAACACGAGTGGCGGCGGACACGAAAATGTTGCACACAATAAGATAAGATACACTTGTAATAGTTGATAGCCTACGCTTGCAGTGGACTAAGGTGGGATTAACAAATATTTGCAAAAGGTGTCTCTATACAGTGTATTACCTGTATAGGACCCCTAATCGAGATTGGGGCACAAAACACTATTGATATTATGGAACGTAGTATGTCGTAGTTTGCAATAGTGTATCGTATATTTCACAGCTGGAATGGTAAATGGGTTCTGTTTTTAAGTGATAATTCAAAAAAGTAACAAAACACTTAATTATTGAATGATCCACGTACTTGAAAACACAGCACCCCACAAACGGCGTTCCCCCCCCCCCTTTTTTTTTGTTGGGGGGGAGGTAGTAAATGACCTGGAGTGGTCACAATTTTCTCCATTTTGCGGCTCTGGGTATGAACAGAGCCGAAGAAAGAGATAGTTGCGACAACTTTTTCCCAAAGATGGACGCTCATTATGTGTACAGTGGTGGATTATGCGGCTGTTTTGCGTCAACCGTCAATGGGTGCACTCCAGTGGCGTATCTAGAAATTGATAAACACGGGGGAGAAATGTACCTACGCTGCCGAAGGCAGCCCCGCGTGCCGCAGGCACGCCAGCGCTAGGGGGATCTGGGGGCATGCTCCCCCCGAACATTTTTGAAATATTTAAGTCATTTTCCTGCAATCTGAGGCATACTGTGGGCCATATCCTGATGTCTGATGACACTATGAACTCAAAAGTTTTACTGATTCTTTTTCTTTCTGGGCCTGCAAACTGGGGGGCGTACGCCTGCTCCGCCCTATGCTGGATACGCCACTGCACTCGGGTGAAGGCAGACGGGTTAGCCACGAGAGCTGGGCTAATAGAACGCTCAAGCACCCTCTCCTGTTGAATTCCCCCCAACACTTACGTCGGCGATTGTGTAGTTACGGCCACCTCTTTGTATTTGATCCATTTCGAGTCAAGGTTGCTTTTATCATTCCAAAATGAATTTATCGACCAAAAGTATACTTCTCTCAATTCTAATGATATAATGTTTTGTAATTTTGAACAGTTTCTTGCAGTAGAAAATGCTATTTTCTTACGTGTTTTTGCGGTTGGTGTCTTACGAATCAGTGCAGTTTTGCCTGTTTACTGTTCGTCGCAGTGATCGCCATCTTTTTAATACTTTCGTGTTTCGTTTTGTCATCTTCATTGCCGTTTTACCCCACAATTTCCCAAAATTGAAAACCCTGTCCTCTATCTACGACATACCTGTTGGTTTTTAATGTCGCAATCTAGTTTGCCAAGTCCAATAGCTTAAAAATTGGATTTTGTTCTCTTACTGGGAACAGGCAGTCAGCCATTTTTAATTTCCCCGCTCCAGTAGAATCTGTGGGCAATCAGACTTAACTACGCATGCGTGTGACGTATTCCACCAGTGACCACGAGCAGGGTCTGTCGTGGCTGAGTGAGCCCCTAGAGCTAGCACGGGGCTAACCCGAGTCGACCCGGGTGAGCTACTCGAACGTACCCCATGTGCGCTGATGCATAATCCGCCATGTTTGGTCCAACGTTTAGGACCCCTCTCATGTCACAACTCTACGGCTCTGGATGTCAATAATGCAGTGCGCCCTCTCTTGGCCAAAACTTTTTTTTCTCTCTCTTCTCTTTCTGTTCACGCACTGAATGGATAAAAACGACATCGTTTTGAAAGCACAGTTCGTAGTTCGAGGTTTGCCTAGGAATACATAGCTACAAAAGGATTCTTTCTGCTTTGCAAGATGAATATGCAATAATGTGCAAAGTTAAAATGACAACTTTTAAAACATTACAATGACGAGTGTAGTGACACTCGTCATTGTAATGTTGTTAAAAAATCAATCGCATAATTGCTCAACAATAGCTTTTAAGGGATAGCAGGTGTACAACAACGGTCTAAACAAGCTACCGCTTCCCAAATTGAATGGTTATTGTTCTTTTTATCTGATAAGCATCTCGTGTGGATGAGAATATGCACTACCGGGCATGACATTGGCCAGGACTTGCGAACCGAGTCAGTGCCATGGCATCGCCACTGGGTAGAAACAGCGCCCTCTGCTGGCCATTTTGATTATGGGGGAAATACTTAAAGCGCTTAGATGAGCTGCAACATTTTCTTCGGAGATGTGATAACAGCGTGATGTGAAGAATTTGCCTGTGAGAAAATTGTTTCTACAGTGCTCCCTTTCTAAGCTTCAGGCAGGAACAATCATTCTTAACCCCTTGCGTACGGTTGACACAAATATGTGCAGATTGAAAATTGCCACTTAGCCGGTTGTTGACGTCTATACACGCCAATTTCTGCACTTTCAATCCATTATTAGGGTATTGTGTACGTTATGCTTGGCTGCACAAGCCTTTTGTTTCCGTTTCGCTTAGCTGCATAACCCAGCCTGGCGCCTCGGCGCCCCATGAAATACCCAGTATGCCCGGGTTCAAGGGGTTTTAACAGCCTGAAACATATTCCTTGACAGTAGAGGGCGCTGCAGATAGAAACACACTGACAACCGGTAAAATCGAGCAATTTGGAATTTCCAGCATTTCAGCATTAAAGGCGCAACTGCAATTACACCATCTACTTTTCTCCATTGTGGCATAAGGCGAGTCGTTATCTCAAACTGTTCCAGTTACAGCTTTAACACGTGTGTCTTGTTCAGACATTTTCAATTAATTTCCCTAATGCTCTTATTAACAAGGGACAAAATTTTAACAACATTCAAAGTGAACTGATTTCCTCCAACACGTGATGGAATGCTGCAAAACACAGTTCTAATGGCTCGTTTCTTCCAACAAACTGTGAGGAGACGGCCCCTACAATGTGCATACTAGTAGCCAGTCTAGGGATAGCTTTTCACTTTGCCTCCAAAATGTATTACTTTTTAGACTTGTCACAACTCCAACACCTGTAAACATTGGGTTCTGATGCAGTAAGAATAGTGCTCTAAGTTTATTCTTTTAGGGCAATACTTTGAAAGAAGACCCAATAATTTTGACTTATATATTTGTGTAAGTACATTGAATTACAGCTTGACTATAACCTTGATTTGGGTGTGTTTATAAAATGGGAAATGTGTACCGCGTAGGAATAGCGAGATGGACACATAGGCTGTGAAGGTATGGGGAGACGCGCGCCTTTCGTCTTGCCACAGTCACATGGAAAATACCGATACGCTGTACATTGTACGTTGTGTACGGACGTGCAGCAGACTGATGTCATGACGATGCATGGCTGATCACCCAAACTATTAAGGGGGAAATTCCTCCGGAGCTTGTGGCAACTACCTTTTCCTACAACACACCCAGGGATTTATTTATCTGAGGAATTGATTTTACGTGAGGGATTCATTTTACCAGCAGTCTTGCACGGGGATATTTCAGTTGAAGTTCAGGGATCAGCTCCACAATAAATAAAGGACAGGGATCATCTTCAACCATTTTCTTGTTTCTACCTGGTATCCTTCATTTTCCTTGAGTGTATTTGCACATGCCGTCCCAACTAATATTGGTGCCGACCCCCCTCTTCGGTTGCGGTAACGCGGCATCATCACTACAAAACCTTATATTTATCTTTTTTGTGGCGGTTAGCGACATGTAAACTCCATCCGTTTTTGCGAATCATTTACTTCAGAGTGATCCAGTACTTATTAGTGTCTTATGGAAAAGAGAAGCCGGAAAGGTGTACCGGTGCGTACCCCCCCCCCCCCCCCCCCCCCCCCCCCCACCACCACCACCACTACTCCATATTTCCACATGATGAAAATAACAGCTTTGAGAAGGCACAATACTTAAACCACGTCCGTTTCTACTTGAATTTTGTCCACAAATTTCTTCATTGCCGGCTGATATTTCAATCTGAAAACATTAAAATAGTGGCTATACACGGTGCAGCGCGCCATCAGGCGATTGCATCGCGGATGTCTTTGTCGAACTGATCGGTCGACATGTCCCATACTACCTCGTTGATCCAAGAGTATTTTTCAGGATTTCTCAGGATAGTAGAATTGAAAAACGTTGTACAAACGACACATACCGGGCGTGTCGACCTTTCAAATGCATATTTAAATAAACACTGGTCTGCGACAAACTCTTGGTGGCGCCCTATATTGCAAATCGCCTGCATTTGGTATTGCTTGGGTATTATCATTTTGCAGTTTAAACGTATTCCCCTAGCCTACACTTAAAAACTACCTCTGGATCAGCCCTTGGTTTCCAACATGAGCCAAACAGCCAATCATCAATCTTGAAAATCGGCCGATCATAAACCCAGGAAGATTATAGCCATTTAACGGATTCATTCATTCATTAAAATAATTTTCTCCCGTTTGAGGAGGGAACGAAAACATCGTGGATATTCAACTCTGATTTATTTACATTTTTTCCCGAACGGTGCTTGCTTTTATACATCAAATGTTCTCCTAGTAACATGTTACAAAAATTGTGCAACTATTTCAACAGACAACAAAACGAACAAAGAACACAGGTTACCCATTGCTACATCCATGAATGTTTCTATTTGTTGGGGTACAACAGGTAATGTAGTATTTTTCGGGAGGAATTTGCTAAAAACATTTGTGGTGTATATTACTTTTAAGAGGTCAATACTTTGTCTACGATAGTCTCTAATGACAATTATCAAATAAACCATGCAAAAAGGATCCAGTCGAACTTGTTTTTACATATACAAACCATGTTTTACGAGAAAGATCTATTTTGTTTTCATTTGAAGCAAAATGAAGGTGTTGGCTTTCAATTATTAAAAAAACTTCTTTCCAATTTAGTCAACATGCAAGAGGGCGCTATTTTTGTTTTGTTATAGAAGCAACGACCTGGTAAAACATAACAGTACTAAAATTATTCCAAAAAATGAACTGTCAAAAATGTTTAACAAAAATAAATTGGCGGTGAGTTCACTCTCATCCCGTTCTTTTCAGAACCACAGTTCTTCCAGCAAGGGATTAATGAAAAATGTGTGCCCCGGATATTATTTTTGAAAGCGAGGGGTAGGCCTATTTAACTAAGTGCTCTTCTAGTCGGAAATATTCCACATAAATGTTGTTGCCGCCAATTCGTGGCACTCAAGAAAAATTAAAAGGCAACCTCAAGGAAGGAGCCAAGCCCCCGATCCCCCCTGGCCCAATGCCCCTCCCCGAGCCCCGCCCTTCCCTGGGTACGCAACTGTTCTGGCCACTTCCCGAGGAACGCCACTGGCGTCCGGAGATCACTACGAAGACAAACAGCACCAATGCTTCAAAGGTCAGATTATAGCCTGGATAGTTTGCCAAGATACAATTACACCACCGCATTAGAAACGAGATTGATGACTTCAATCACCTAAACAAAATTGGGGGGGACAAACGGGGATGTAGTCGAGTCCATCACAAGTCCCTGCAAGTCCATCACAAGTCCCTGCAAGTCCATGCAAGTCCCTGCAAGTCCATTACAAGCCCTCCAGTCCTAATCCCAATCACAAGCTATTCAAATAAGCTTTGACAAAGGCATTCCTTTGTCGTTGTTCATCCCGAGTTACTTGTGACCGGCTTTATGAAAGGACTTCTGACTGGACTTGCGAAAGCACTTGTGAATGGACTTGCAGGGACCCGACTACAGCTCTGGAAACAAACACTCTCTTACGAAGTGGGGTGGGGGTGGGACATCGGAGGTTGATGCTGGGGAGACGGACACAGTTTTCTTTTCTAAAAACGTGGCCCATTTTGTGGGTGGAGTGTATACAAAGTTTTTTGAAAAGCTAGGGGTGTTAGTACCGGTAGTGAAGCAGTGGAACTTCAATTCAACAAGTCAACCATTCTTTTAAAAAGTCCATGCCCCTCCCCCGTCATTGCGCACCGTGATATTTTTAGGGTTTTACCCCCCCCCCCCCCCCCCCCCATCCACCTCCCCGCCTTGGGTCTGTTTTACGGCCGCCGGTCTCTTGTGTCAGTACACGTATGGAGGCAAGAAACACAATAACCCAAAGCGGAATTTCAAAAACGACTGTACAGCGCATGTGCAGTAGATCAAACACTGGACATTTGAATAAGCACGGCTTGAGTTTGTGCACAAGTCAATTGGGAAACTGGTACCCAACAACAAACCATCCAAATTTTGATTTTAAAATACAATAAAAACACACCTCACGTACCTTTTTTTCTACCATTTTCTTCACTTTCAAATCCTGATAAAATGGTTTCCGGGATTGATTTAATAATGTTAACACATACGGAAATTGAGCTAATTGTAGAGAAGATCATAAAACTCAGGCCTATTTAATAACTCTCCTCCATTTTAAATTTCTCAGTCAACTTGAAGCATCTGCCATAACATTTATGTGTTGTGTACAGCTACATCTATTTTTAAAACAGAGGGAGAATTGCTGTGATAAAAACTATCTTGACATAACATTGCAGGTTTTAGGGGGCACGGTTTCCCATCAGACTAGCAAAATTTGCAACCTCTATTCAAGAAGTATCCGAGAAAGGGATCCCTTATGTAAATCAGACTGATGCAAACAAGAATTGGGAATCGTTGGGCTACTTGTAAAACTCGTTGCTCTTTAGTTAAGAGTAAGGTGCACTCGATTGTATCGAATAAATTGTACATTTTTTCTTACGAATACAAGTTTTTACACAACACAAAATGGACCATGCAACATGACCGAGTCGCTACACGGCTCCCCTGAACATCAATTAAAGCGTTCAGATGAACAGCTGAACACCAACTTTATGAAGAAAAAAACACCCGTCCAGAAACATTTCTCGGGCAATAATTATTAATGAAATAAGTTTCCTTAGATTTCGTGCAATACACTTCCGGCCGTTTTTAACGGGCACAAAATCGAGAGCGAGTGGTCTGAGCTGAATTGTTATCTGTTGCGCCCCATTGAATTTGGAGTTGTAATTTTATAGGTGAGGCTTTTAAAACGATTGGTGGCGACAAACTTGCACTGGTCCCCGTTCCCGCTGGTAATTAACTCATGCTTATTCTAACTCTCTACAGAGAGGCCTAACTCGCGGGGGCGTTCCTTGCCATTCCCTCCCTAGTGTATGCACAAACCCATTCCCCCTTTCGAAATTAGAATTTAAAAATGAGACCTCAATAAGACAAAGCAGTAGACATGAGGGGTCTGAAAAGTTGCCACCAACATTACGGATTATACATTAGTGTACACAGTACATGGAGAATGGGGAAAAGCCACTCGCTCTACTGTACACATAATGCGCAGCTCTAAAGTATGACGTTGTCGCAACTCCCTCTATCGACGGTTAAACAGTGCCCCAAATTCGCCCGTTGGAAGCCGTTTTGCCCATAGACGCCATCTCTTTCCCATTAGACACACCGTGAAACCAGTTCGATCAAAGAGTTGACAATTGATTGACTAATAAACTGTGCCCGATCCTTGTATAGTCAACCACGTCCAGTCCACCACGCACGTGGACTAGTCCACCAGCCTACAGGGCATGCTCGCGCTGGTTACAGTGGCAACGTTTGTCGTGCTGACCTGTGGCTAGCGAAAAGGGGACCAATGGCATAGCAGTTGACTATCGTTTGCACTTGGACGTCACACCACAGTTGTACGGTCGTCTCGATTCAACCACAGGTTAACCAGTTTTCCTTGCTTAAACTTTCTCTTTGTCGCACGGCTGGCTTGTGATGTCTACGTTGACAAAGTATGCCTGTTGCTTCTTAGTATCTGAGCATTAATCACGTTCTTCGTGATCATTTTACCGCGATGTTGGCCTAATGCTGTCCAGTGCAGCCGTCAAAGGTTGAGTGTCTTTTATAACCGTCAGCACTGGCCTGCAAAACTTGAACACTGTGTAGTCAGGCTCTCAAAGTGTACACACGATTGTCCAGTCAATGGCGAGAGAGAAAAAATTAAGCTCAATTCAAAATATACATCAACTGTCTAAATGTTGCTGGATTGACCATGATCATGGCTTGACAAATAATTCATGACGATTTCTTATTGGATGAGTCGGCCATGAAGAAATCCATTGATTGCAGTGAGTAGGATCCACGTGTTGACAACTGCAAGCCTCCTGCTTGCAGGTTATCCGATCACCAATCCTAACTTTCCAGTTTCTAATTTTTGTGTTGCGCATCAGGTTTTAAAACTCTCGGCGAGATTGGAGATGAGTTTGCGTCTGTTGTTTCTACGCCGACGGGGTTGCTAGATAGAGACGCCACACAAGTCGAGGGAAATACCCCCCTCATCGGTTCATGTTTGTACAATCCTCATTGCACCGACTGGGGAGCTTGGATGCTTGACCGTATCAGACACTAAATAGGAGGAAACAGAGACGGAACAAAATTAGAGCAATTCATTCGCAGCATTAATCAAACCTCTCAATTTATCCCATCCCATCATGACCCGTGGAGCTCTAAAGGTCGGGTCGAAACTATACACGCCGTGAGGCGACCGTAAGGTTGTTGACGCGTACGGTACCCGACAACGAACTCGCTGACAATCTTTACACTAGTTTCTCCCGTAAACATTTGTTTTTCCGTGCAATAATGAAACGGATGGGGGTCAACGGGGTGGCAGTATTTCTTGTAAAGAGACAAGAAGGGAACCGTATCAATTATGCCTGCCATCATTCATCCGCAGATCCCGGCATCACTCCCCCGACACCATGCAACCATTGAAGTTATCACGAAGAACAGGCCGTGTGTGAACCCTTGCAGACCCACTCGAAGCTACAGAAGACCCTCGTCACGTGTCATCTGCAAAAGATGACATCAACCTCGCGTAACCCCCGACCTATGACCCAGCACGCCTGGTGTAAGCACGCGGGTCGATAACCACGGTGTGTACACGTATACCGGTCTTCTTCCTACTAGTTTTGTCGGGTACAAGGCATTCCTGCGAGGTCGACCTTTGATATCATTCCGGTCTATGAAACACATCACACAGGTGATTGCAAAAAGATGTGTCCCTGCCGTGCGTCCGGTCGTTGCCTTACCGTTGGGACGCCCTCTCTGTGTCACAATTAGGTGTTACTTTTCTTATTTTTTTTATGAGGGCAAGTCCTACTTTCAAGAAGTCCGGATCGAGACAACGGCGATCGCGACGAGTGACAGGCCCGTCAGATTCATCAAGCGCCCGGTCTCCGGTTACCCAAGCGAACGGGTGTCCTTATAATTTACGCGGGATCAAGTTTTACGCGCGGCGGACAGAGGGAGTTGGATTAAAAGTATTTTCTTTGGATAGGCCTACATCAGTGCGAGTATGTGCATGTTTGGTTCGCTTCAGGCCTACTGACAGGTCGAAAACAACGTCGGCACACGTTACATCATACGAGGCGTTGCTTTTGCCCGTGTTGAAGGATGACTAAAACAAACATGCTTTCTGCTTCACTTTTGCTGTAACGTTTTTGGACTCGTTCCTCTGCGGTTATAGCGTAAGCTGGAAGATTCTTATCTCTAAAAGCCATGGAGCGTGCCATTCGCGGGTATGCTTTTGTTCCAATATTTTTCAGAAAAAATAGGTCAATCACAAGTGGGGGGGGGGGGGGGGGGGTTCGCAATGGGAATAAATGATTTTATGCAGAGGAACCTAATCTGATGATTTGTCGTCGTTAATTTACCTTCATTGAATGTTCAATTCATTCAACTAATAAGAAAATATTACAAAGCAGTTCAACCAAAGTCTGTATACTTGGGTTACTTTCGAAGGCGACAAAGCTATGGCACAACCCTGAAATTACAAGACTTCTGTCGTAAAATTCCTGTGCAAAAGGCAAGACAAATGTGTGTTACAGATGTTCTAAGCCATAACTTACTGTGCACATTGAGTCATTATCAAGGCACACTGCACAAATACTTGAAATATATAGATTGCCAAGTGTTTTTAGTAGTTCTCTCTACCCGCGCAGCCCCGCCCCCAATGTGGGGGTTTCTGTACAAAAGTATAGGGTCGATTTGTATTTCCGCTCAAAGAAGGACCCACTAAATACCGGAACGGGGCCCCCCTCCCTTTTTCCATTCGGGGGAAATGCTCCCCCCCCCCCTCCCAATTTTGGCAGTTCCGCATAGAAAAGGGTGCAGCCGGCCGTCACCGGCGCTGCCCCCCCCCCCCCCCCCCCCCTCACTTTCAAAAGTGTTCAGCCGCATCTGACTGTAAGATACACGTCAAGTGTTTCCCCTTGTACTGCCTCTCTTTGGAACTCCTTACCTGTAACCTGCTTCCCTTCCATCTATAATCTTTCACAATTCAAACGAAATGTGAATAGATAGCTTCTATCCTGTGATTTCTGTCTTTTCTTGTCTTTTGTAGCCTACACCTTGAGTGGCCTTTTGGCCTCGTGTTGGGCGATACCCAAGGTATAAAGGTGCATAATTATGAAGAAGATTTGGTAACATTTTTCTAAATTGTTGATCCCGACATTTCTAAGGGTGGGTATCATCACATACATACCAGTACTGGAATTGCAAGATGTACCCGATAGCACCGATTTGTAGGCCAGCGGGGACGGCCTTAGCACGTTGCTGCTCTCCAGGGCCGTGGCCGCATCCCCGGGACAGTTCATGGCGCCGTTGGGTGGCCACATCGGGTGGGACAAACTGCTAGGCATGGCCGTGGTGCCGTAAGCTGGCACGTAGGCCGAGGCCGCGTGGTGTGGATAGGCGGTCAAAGATGGCGGCGAGGCCACCATAAAATTGCTGACGGAGGGCGCTGTGCCGTCCGGCAAAGACTGAGGGGAAATCAAGAAGAAAAATGTAATAAGTAAAGATACTTCTACAATTCCTCCCATCAGTATGGCAAATGGAACTTAGTGTGTATGACTGCATTCCATGTTGATACCACCATCACTCCATTCATACTCCGACGAGTGGAGCACCTAATTTTGTATCATTTTGTTAAGTTTTACCCAATTTAGGTCTTCCCAAATACAAGAAACTATGTCACTGCAAGACTTTGATCGTAATGGAAACATGCTATAAATACCCAGTTCACCTTTAAGATTTGACACATATAACCAACAATACAATCATAGTTTAAATAAAAGCTCGTGGTGGGTTCAATTCTTTTTCTTTTTATCTGCCAAATGTTGTCATAAAAGAAGGCGCGAATTTTGTTTGGTAGAAAGGTATACTCTTGAAAAGAGCGTTTGAAGTAAATGCCTGTGCAACAAAATAAAGCTATCATGGAACAACACGTCAATTGAAGAATCCCGTAGCTAGTAAATAAAGAAAAGTTAGTTTTAAATGTTTTTACGGCAAAATGTCCATCTGTACCGGTATATAGGCAAGTGAGAACCATTTTTCCATTTTGTTTTCTGTTTTGTTGACATGTTTTAACAGCACGATCTTACAGGGAATGCAGTATTTAGAATTCAACATACATATATTATCAAAGCAAGGCCAGTTCTGCCCAGTCTTTGTTACGTCTTCAAAACACGATCGTTTTGTGGACTATTTTCGAAAGATAAACACCATTACCGTTTAAACCAACTGACGAAGGATGCAGCGTGACCCATTATGAACCAAACATGATTCCATTCACAGTATAAACGGAATGCGATTTGATCCGGAGCAAAAGCCAAATAACTCGCCCGTCGCTTGAACAATCACCAAATCGGGGATTAATTTGTAGCACAAACAAATCATAATGTATACACAACTGAAAGTGCACCGGTAAAAGTTGTCTCGGTTTTAAAATCAGGTGTTTCTCTGGTAGTTACATCTACAAGTCAAACCCGCTGGGGGATAGCTTTATATCCGTCGATGGAGGTGCAAAGTGCAGGCAGTGTGAAGTTTGCTTACACAAGAGCACAGTTCTGGAAATTACATTCCGTTGCTTGATGTTGCAAGAAAAATAGACCTTTATACCCACCCGCGTTCCCATTTTTTTCTACTCAAAATGTGCGATCCAAAAATTACGTGCATAACCCATTTTGTCATGGTATGTAAACATCAATACAATTTTAATGTCTTTTGACACGTTGATACTTCATTTTCCGTCCCCGGGGAGTTTGTAGTTTGACACAGACGGATGGTAGACTGTTCGGTGTTTTGAAAAGTAAAATCTTGCAGCCATGCAGCGACAACATTGTGCTCAAATTTGGAAATAATACGAAAATCGTCAGAATTCTCGATAAAACTTCGAGATGTGAAATGCCAATGTACAAAAGTAATAGGAGCTTAAACAAATTACGATTTACAAAAAAAACAAAAACAAAACTTCCATTTCTAACTGCAATTACTTGCCTGTTTGCCCTGTTCGTTTTTGCCTTTTTTAAGATAGGAGCCCAGTATAACTGGGTTTTTTTCAGAATTTTTTTTTAAACCTTGGCTGGAAACCAATTGCCTACAATAAAGCCCAAAATGTGTCTTCAAATTGGACATGATTGCATACAAAATCACGGCTTTAACTTTCCGAATGAAAGCGAATATTGAAAATCGATAGTTCAAAATGAACGTATTTAAAGGTTTTCGGGGGCTTGTCATCGTGTGGGCGTTTTCTTTGGGGGGGGGGGGGGGTTGTGGGAGGGGTCGCCAAGAGGTTTACAACTTTGATGCTTAAAGGTAGTATACAACATTTGCTTTTGCTGCAATCTTTAGAAATGAATGGATTTGGGGTTAGTATTTTATAGCAAATACTGTAACACTGACATGTTTAATGTTTTGTGTGCATATAATGCTGGGAAAACAAAGAGAAAAAAGCTATTTTGTAGTGCTTCCCTGACACTTTACTTCAGACAAAACGGAGTAATATATAAACATCAGGGAATTATCAGGTAGGGTAACTAGACTATTTCAAATGATTGTCGGCCGACCATCGCTGGAAATTGATACAACAATTCAATTTTTTCTTAAATGACTGCACACCAGGTGCCATGATTTCACAGGATGCTTGAGACTATTATTTACTTACAGGCAAGTAAGGTGCCGGTATTTCATAATAATTCAGTAAACTGCAAAAACTGTGTTTAGCAATAAAACACTTTTCTAAACATGTAGTCTATCAGTTTGTAAACACGTTTACATACTAAACACTGTTTAGCGTAATGACGGGGAGTGTTTAGCCAGTTGGTGTGTATAGGAATTGGACATCACACGTTTAGCTTCTGAACATGTTTACAAACTGTCTATTGCATTAATAAGTCCATATGACGAAACAAGGAAGGTGTTTGTAATGGGGTGGAGTGTGTATTAATACCGGCAATCGTGGACTAGGGACAAAGGTGTTACGGCGTAGACAAAGGGTCCACGATTGACCGAACCTCTACGATTAAAATCCGTGTACAAAACATATGGGAGGCCTTCCGAAAACAAAAGAGGGACAATAGGGAGTCCGCGATTGCCGGTATTTACACACTTGTGTGAGTGGGTTGGGACTAAA
Source organism: Hippasteria phrygiana (assembly GCA_037893225.1). Lineage (NCBI taxonomy): Eukaryota > Metazoa > Echinodermata > Asteroidea > Valvatida > Goniasteridae > Hippasteria > Hippasteria phrygiana. The sequence goes on along the minus strand of JAZGUH010000783.1, from coordinate 446,920 downwards.
CAAGTTCATCTTGAGGGTTGACAAAGAGCGTTGCAAGCACCCACCATTCTTTTGCCGTCTGGTCGCTGATGATGTTGATGAAGGTTGCTGGGCGCGGTAGACATGACGTCCTTTAGTCCACAGCTCCCTTGCATACTCTGCCTCGTAAAGTCAGCCAGGGATACGGAGTGAGCGTGTGCCAGGGCTGTGTTCTCGGCGGCAGATGTGGTGTAAAGTCCGGTTGGAAACGGTCCTGGGTATGGGCAAGGGAAAAGGGAAGCTGTGCGTTGATGTATCAGTTTGATTTAGTAATAAAAATACCATTCAACCCATGGTCGTATATCCTCCAGGACAGACAGGGCAGAAATTATCAAGTACCTTCTATTTATTGATCTTTTATTCCCTGATTTAATTTTGACTTTCTTCCCATCTTCAGTGTGGTTATTCTTTTTTATCGTTTATTTCTTCTTTTTGTGTGTGTAAATATTTCCCCATGATTCCCTTTTGTTCCCCGCTAAATAGCATGCACCTATATTTTTCCAGTTTTCCAATATCTTTGTCTCCTTTGCCTTAATATGTTCTCTCCCCTTGATTTTAGTCATGATCCCCCACCCCCCCCCCCCCCACTTTTTCCCACCCACTCCATCCCGTCATCCCCCATTTGTCCTTCGTCGTTCATCTAGTATGTTTTCAGACTGATCAGTTTCGGTTTTGTGTCATTTAGCCTTTGAGGAATGTTCTGTGATCGAAACGTCCTACTACGTCCATCTGTTTAAGGAACCTTGCAATACGATGTTTATAACTACAATGTAGGACAACTTTCTTGACAAGCTACTGTGACTTCCTACCTCCTTTGTAGCAGTAAAAGGGAGAAATTTCAATATTTCGGTCTTTATGCTAATAACAATGTCCATATTCATGACCAAAGCGTAATGTCATTCAGGGCAGAACAGCAGTGTCTCCATAGCTTTGTGTACATTATATCACACCTTTCTACATTTTCTGAGAGTAGGTCCCACTTTTAACTTGATTCTCATGTTAAACATCTTGTTTGAACAATAGTATAATGGCCAATATTTTCTTCAAAACTTTGTCGGTAGGTGATTTTGAAGGACTGATTTTTGTACTGTTCTTATGCTCTTTTAACAAGAAGTGCCTTGTATGACGAAAACGAAATAGCGCCCTCTTGAATTGATTTATGAAAGGATTTTCTAAGAATTGAAAAACCTACCACCAGTATTTGGATCTTGTTTGTATTGTTGCAACACAGAGTACATGCGTGAAGACAAATTGGGCTGAATGATGCTGAATATTTCCTTTAAATGCAGATTGCGCATCTGTTATATACATGTATATATCGTGTAGCTGGAAACAATCTTTGTAGGAAGATGAAATTATGTCAGAATGGCAGTGATTTCCTTCTCAACAACTGCCTGGCGTGTTCTTAGGTTGTCTATGTAATATATTGGCTCACAACGGGCATCCACATGAACTGGTTGAAATCAAATGCATGATGGGGGCGCTCTATCACTGCAAGCTGGGTTGACACGGACTGTTTTGACGATAAATTAGTATATTTATTGTACTTTTATTTCATGCGAACATTCTTAAATTTGAGCCGAACGAGTCGGCCTGTGCGTTTGCAAAAACTGCAGTGTATTTACAGCAATTTATAAGAGTAAAAGGTTGACCCATGTGCGTCACAGCCAAGTTTAAAGTATATGTTGCTGTGTGTCGTGGTTAACAGCTCATGCCGTGAGACTAAAAAAATCGCTGTCAGTCACGGGATCATGGTTTACAGTTCATGTTATCTACAGAGCACACAAATCCCCCATTGAGTATGTAACCTGGATCCAACGAAACAGGGGAAAACTAGCAAACGTTGAAAAGAGAGATTGTGGTATTTCCTGAAAGTACATGTAATAGTACGGTTTCAAGCGATACCGGGTACATTGCGTGTTGCTGAGGGTCATTCGTTTCCCACGCTTTAACCATTTGAGTCAAGACCTCTTGTTTTAAGAAAGTGAAGTTCAAAGTCAGTGAACCGTGAAATTATACTTTTATGTGCAAAAAGAAAATTACCCCCAAAAAAATTCGAACCTGCGACCTCCGGAGGTCGCAGGTTCGAATCCTGCTCCTGCCAGTTTTCTTTGTTCACTTTGACAATTTATTCAAATTTACCTAGTCAGTTTTCCTTTGCGGATTGTTTGACGAAATTTAATTTAGTTTAAAAAATGAGTGTTAAAAAGGGATAATTGTGACACCCCGTGCCCAAACCTGGCACTTCTGCCCCAAATAAACATTTGTTTTTTGCCATCTGGGTCCTCACCTGGGTCTATAGGTAAAATATTTCTCAAGTTATAATGTTTAAGATGGGGAAAAGGGGGAAACACATTACCGCTTTTGAAAAAAATAGAAATAATAATTCATTCGTTCAATGCAGAAACAGCCTGGTTTTGACGTGGGCCATCACATTATGGTGGAAGAGATTATGTGGGATGTACAAATAATAAAATCAAAAAATTGACTTTTCAGTGAAAATTGCTATTTAGGCCCATACTGTTGCTATAGCGTGACTTTTCTCTCATTTCAATGAGTCACATCACAGGTATCGTCTGAATATTAAATAGCCTTATTTCCGCAAAAAAGTGCGACGACTCGTTGTTTTGATATCGAGAGGCAAGTGCATCAGTTTGGGGAATAACCTTAGTGGGTTTTCCCATAGACAAACCGCGCCCTGGACCACCCTTATGATTCCGCCTTCCCAGAGCAACCGTTCAAGACGGTGCAACCGGTGTGAGATGAGAGCAAAGCAAACTTCTTAAGATGAACCGCATCCCACGGACTCGTCTCATCTCGGCGATATTCTTCTCCGTTCTCATGAGGACCAGGGCTATTTTGCTTGAGTATACGCGCTAGGCACCCGGGACCCCTCACAGGAACTCCCATGAGCCATACCGCTACACTGAGAAAAAATGCTGTGGTGTTAAAAAATACTGTGAGTTTTTAACACCAAATTTATGTCAGTTTTTTGGTCGTTGAGATTGGATGGATGACGTCCAGTCAAGTTGTTAGAACCTACTACGTAACTGGAACACCAACACTGGTGTGAATTTGTTACTCCAAGTTTAAATGTTATAAATAATACCAGTACACTTTCTCAAAATAACCAACACGGCAAAATTAACTCTTTCATAGCCAATTTATTTTTCTTACACTGAATTTTACGTTATAGATTGGGCTGGGACAATAAATTCCCCACGGTCGCAAATGGGTTAAATGACACTTTCTTCGGGTGTTCAAATTAAACTCTTAATCAAAATTGGTGGGTGTTTTTTTTATTCCTACAATGAAACACCAAGGAAGATTTAACTGCCACAAGGTTGTTTTCTTCCAAAAATGATTAGTTTTGTGTTTATATTAATTCCGGGACTGAAATTACTAAACACCGAATACCTTGCCAACATAAGACACTAAGGAAGGATTAAATTTTACACCGACGGGGTTCATTTTAACAGCAATGTTTTTTGCAGTACAGGTAGGCTATGATAATATACTTCAAGTATTGTTGTAAAATATTGTAAAATGCAAATCAAATTATCACAAACTATGACAGTACAACATATTTTTCTGAATCATATGGGGCGTATGTTTGATAGTAAAGCTTTGTTTGTGATGGCTTATAGAATTTAGATCCCTTCCATTCAAGGACACTGGACGTGGTTGAAGTATTTACGCTAAAAATTCAATGTCTGTCTTATATACATGTGCTATATATATTTCATAAACTTTTGTATCGTTGTTGTTACACTTTGAAAACTGTAACAGGGCGTCAATCCAACACGGTAATCACAGTTTTTGTAACAACTACATCGATGTTGCTATTTTTGTTTTGTATATAGGAGGAACTCATTGTAAAAAAGAGCATCACAATAACGCACGCATCAAATCCTTAGTACCGGTACTAAAAACGGAGCATTCTCCACAAAATTCTTTTAAAAAGGTTTGATTTTTTACGACGCCATGGAGACACTGTTGTGGCTTTGATGACATCATGAATATGAAATATTTGTACAAACAGACAAACTCAAACTCAAGTATTGTCTAGAATTGCCACAAAGACCTTGGAAATGAAAGTAGCACGGCAAACAAACGATGTCCTATACTCATGGCATAAAAATCCCACCGGTATTACACCGTCCCCATACTGCCGCCTAGATTTTCAAAAATCTTTCTTTTAAAGCAGAAGTTACGTCTATGAATACCATGCACCGTGCATATAGCGTGCACGTTGATTTCAAAATCTAAGGAGATTTGGCGAGAACACACACTTCCGGGCACACCGTATCAGAGAATTTGACCTCAACTTCCAATCAGTCTATCATTCACATTACTTTAGGGCAAAGACAGACTAAAGAGTCCGTTGCTAGACTAGTCAGTGTTTGGTACCCCGTGTTCACATAAGTGATAAACGTGATCGTGAAATCGCGAGACTTGCAGGCTGTATTGCGATCTACTGGGCCAAGTGTCAGACATCGACCTGCCCAGAAACCAAAGCATGCCCTTTACCACTCGATGACATGTCCTCCCAAAGAAAACAACACATCCACTGGGTTTCAAAAGGGCGGCAAAACCTTTTGGCACGGTTTACCGGCATGTTTATTTGCAAATCGTTGTCAAAATCCACACAGCTGTGACGGACGGGACCGGGCCCGGTCGGGGTGACGAGCTAGAATGTATGGCCGAGTGATGGAGGAACGATTCGGCCGTCGGTAAGGCGAGTTATTATAATTATACGATCACTGTCTCGGTATTATGCACAACGAATACAAAGTAGAAGCAACCTAGATTATAAATCTAAGATGTAGGTAGGGTGTCCCCCCGAAAAATGATTATAATGAACATTAGCATATATTATTGTAAATGGTGCCTTCCGACATATCATAGACTTGTGCACAAACTTTAGCGGCTCTCAACTCAATTCCAACTTCACCTACCCAAACCACAATTTCCACAAAAAGGCTTTAGACCAAGAGGAATAAGAAAAGAACTTAAAGACCTGAGGAGGTCTTAGGGAAACATCAAAATGTCTCCGTAAGTTCCAATGTCTCATTGCCATGCATTTTTTCATGACATTGGGTCTTTCTAACCCCTGTTTGGAGAAATATGAGATCCAATATAATTATTATTATCAGATGTTTAATATTTTAATTGTTTATTGAATTTGCATGGTTCAGTCACATTGAAACAAAAAGTCAGCAAGTTCGGGTGCTTGAGTGTGCAGTCTCACAAATCGGTGTATACCCGTTATACGTTTATATATGCACGAGTGACGTGTTTGGCCAAGTAACAAACATGTTTCATATCCCAGCCTGTTTTCTTTCAAAGGCCACATGCTCCAAATATATCTTTCAAACTGAAAAAAAAGGAAGATAAATATCCTTGTAGGCCTATACTCCGCCCACGGAGGGAAAATATGTTTCCAACTTAAATGAGAAAACGGCGGGGGCCATCTTAAAGAAGAAACTCGACGATTATTTAAAAGAGAGAGAAAAGAAAACATAGAAAAAGAAAGGCATCCCTTTTCTTTTTTTGAAAAAGCCAACACACTTAACCTTTGTTTACCTAGCTGTATTATAGTTGAGCACTACCAAAAATGTAATCAATTGTGTTGACATTAATAGACACAGTCATCAGTATCTTGCACAATCTGGAAATCAAAACATAATGTGTGCTGCGGACTTTCCATTCATTGAGAAATTCTGGACCCGAAACTCAGGATTGTTCTAAACCCAGTATTGCTTATAATAGGTTTTGTTTAGCCTTTAATATAATCTTGCTTTTCTATTTCAAAGCTTACCTAAAAACAGGTGCATCATAGGCCTAACCCTTTCGTAAACCAAAGTCAATAATTCAAAGCTCTTTTTCTATAAAAGCGGTTAATTTCTAATAAGTTGACATTTTTCATCAGCGTAACTTAGGACCTGCTCTTTTACTCACATTTTCAAATTTGAATCATTATTCTTGATCTTGGGAGAAGCCCATAAGTTGCTTCATTGCCTACCCTTGATGCTCCCATATTATTTTACCAACAAAGTTTTTTTTTTAGGTGCTGATTGACATTCTTTCTTTCCTTCCTTCATTTTTCGTCATCGACCTTTCCTCTTTCAAAGCAAGCTATTCCTTTCTTTTTTGGGGGGACACATTTTGACTGGCAGTATTTATTTGTTCGAGAAATGCTACACTCTCTTGGTATGATACCGCTCGTTTTGACGGGGCCAACACCGCGGTTGGCCCGCGACGCTTCTGGTCGAGCGCGTTGACAGAAGCCGGCAGTGCGGACATGTAACGTCCGTTCACCCGCAGCTCCGCGTCAATCGCGGTGTCTAACCCTCCCGGTTGAATGCAGCTCTCGGGTATTTCTTCCCATACACTTCCATGGTTATACTTCCATGGTTATACTTCCACATAATTTGCATTGATCAGGTTGAAGAAGCAATACATTCCTCGCCCTCCACCGCTGTGACCCTGGTTCGACTCCAGCCCAGGGCCAATAATATGGTTTTCAGTCCCCTGCCTGATTTCGTTGGTTTTCTCCAGAAATTAATCTATTGGTTTTTCTAAAACTCTAAAATCTAAAACTCTAATGATCTAATCCTCATCTTAAGTGGAAAACCTTTCGTGGGTTATCCTGGCTGAATACCAAGGCAGGTTTCAGAATAACATTTTCTCTTTTCTTATTCTTCAGTACATAAAAAACACAAAAAGCAAACACAAAAACACCGTTTGTACAGATTATTTTAGAGCCAGTACCGGTAATGTCTCGACTCGAGTCAGACAAAATTTGCGACTCGCCTGAACACTGCAAGTCCTTGAAAGAAGAGAGAGAGAAAAAGAGAAAAATTGTCATTTCCCATTTTTTTAATGATAATACAAGCACAAGGTTACTACATGTACTTTTCAATAACATTATAAAGAAATCTTGGCTGAAAATCGAGTACAGAGTATTATTTGGCCCCAATAAGACATGCATGGATTGCATGCAAAACAATACAACTTTTCAATAGAAGTGACTGTTGAACGCGTTAGACGTCAATTTCAATTTCTGGAGCTAAATTTTAATGACGATCATCATATATTTTTAGGGTTAGCATCGTCAAGTATTGGTACTGCTGTGGGTTTGCTCTCACACAGTGTTATAACATTTCTTGAGATACAGCGATCTCCACTTGCAACCAGAGATTTTCGACAGTTCGACCAATATAAAGACGATGACTAGGACACACTGGTAAAAACGTTGAGTAGACCCCTCTTTCAAAGTGGGAACGCTTATATGGTGTAACCGTACACTGATAAGCAACAGTAACCTATTTTCGTTAACGTAACGTTAAAACAAGGATCGACGGCTAAAATACCACGGGCGAAATCGTCCTTTTGCTCACATTTGCTCATATTTCAGATTCTTGCAAGATTTTGCGTCCGGAAAAAAATATGAATTTTCAACAAAATATAGGTTCACTTATTTCATGAAAGAAAAAACGACAGACGGATTTTAATTCCATTCCACAACATCGATGGGTGTAATTGTCAATTACAATTACAAATTTGCACCAATAGATTTCATTTTAGATGCAGTGCAATTCACGAGAGTAGCATTCTAATGCGTGCTATAGTTTTGACATATTCATCTCATGTGGAGATCGGCCTTGTATGAAAAGATTATTCATTATTTGTACGATAAAATATACATTTAGGCCTACCTGGAAAACATACCTTATACTTCTAAAACACTGTTTCAAATAACATCCAAGTTCAAAAAATATATTATATTTTCGTGCAAATTAAGAGACACTTTCAAGACGAGATTTCAAGGCGATAAATTATTTTGCGAAATGCTAACAGGGGAATATTTAAATCATTTGTAAGCCATCAAAATGTCACTGATTTTTGAGTTGAACTGAAAATAGAGATAAACATAATGTAAAATTACACGTTTATAACAAAAGTATATTTAGAGAAAAAAACAGGATTATTAAACATTATTAGGCCGAAACAAGTGTTTATTAAAAATAGACATGTGTCGTGTGTTTATTTTATAAAAGCGTCCAAGTGTTTTAAAAGTATTACAGTCACGAAAACATGTTTATTCATGCATTTAAAAGCTAAACACTGGCTTTATAGTGTTTGTTCCTCAGATTCAATAACGTCTATTCAGAACAAAGCAAACCGTTTGATCATTGTACATTTCAAAAGATTCTAATAGATCTCGCTCGAAAATTACACCAATCACATTTGAACCGACGCATGGCGAACAACTGACTGTCCTGGGTAAAATTCTTACAGATTTCTTATCAACAACATGATAATTACACAATTACTATTGGATAACAACAATGGTACCGAAACTTCAACACTTTTTGTCTGTCTTCAGTTTGGAGTTGCGGGCTCTCTGATATCACACTAAGTCCTTTTTTTCGGAGATGAACTTGTTCAGGGTGAACTACGGACATTAATTTTTCGGTTTCATCTGGTGTGATTGCGTGATAGCCACGTTCACAGACGTTTCCGTGGAATTCCTACGAAAACATCTCATGGACTAAAGATTAAACATTTATGCCTCCCAACATGTGTGTATGCCTGGGCCCGTCAGTGTACACATTGATCCAAGAGTTGCATGTTTAGTTGTGAAGCTAGAGATAGGCAAGCGTATAAACAGATGGAATTATCCGCGTGTTTGAACCGCGTCCCCATTTCATTCAACCGGAATATTGACTAGCTTAGAAGCCCCCGATGATAGAGATGTACAACGGACCACTTTTGGGTTACGATACAAATGCTCAGATCCTGACGTGCTTGCTTAAACGAGTACATTTCTTTCTTTCTTTCATTTTCCACGAAAAAAACAAGAGGAATGATCTATGTAATAGCCACACTTAACATTCTCTGCAATGAAATCTGTCAGACAGAAACATATAAACACGACTGTCTGGCTCTCTATTAGGCGGGTTTTGGAGGTTCCGATCGTGGGGAACTATGGAGGGATGGCTTTGAATAGCTTGCCTCATTAAAAGTGGGTCACGGGAACTATGGTTGGCCCCCAAGTTTAAGTCAATTTGTCATAGACGGACTCAGCCCATGCCCTCATTTTCATCGTGCCCAGTGAAATAACTGATCCCTTAAAAATCAATAAAATAAGTCATGTTTCCTAATGTGTCACCCTTTTGCCACGAGGGGTGATTAATGTTGTCCGGTCAGTCCCGTCAGGAGACCCAGCGAAAGATTCGAAACTAAAGGGCGTTTGGCAGCCCGCGTTGTATTTACAGTCAAGTGGATGCTCGGCAAAGCAAACTGTAGCAGGAACGGGCAACAGAAATAAACACGGACGTGTTTGAGGGATAATTCATCATCTCCGGCTTATTTGTTCTTGTCTTAGTTGGACATTTTATACATGCTATAATTGGTATTCCAAGATATGACGGCCGGCCAGACAGGAGCTGGGGTGCTCACCGCGACAGTCCGTGAGACGACTTAGGGGGCTTGGCTGTGCCGACACCGTCTTGACTAAAACGACTCCGATTTGACACATCTGGTTAGTTTGTAGTATAAATGCTACCCGATTGCCGAGTTATCAGAAAAAGTGGTTCATCGTGGATTTCAGTTTTGGAATACCAGCACAGCGGCGTGTGACGAATGCATGACGAAGCAATGCGGGCTATCTGCAGCAAGCAATGGGTGTCGGCACGGTCCGTGACATCGCATATGCTTTCCGGAGAAAAGAGAAGAAAAAAATAGCCCCGGCACACTCGCACGCGTGTAAATCGAAATTTATTACCCGTAATTATCAGATAGTGTCAATATTGACTATTGGCAAAGACCAATTTGTGAGCTCAGGGCAAATCTGTCCCCTACTTGTACGGTGTCATTCTAACGCCATTAAGGCACGTGCTGCCCGGCCGCAGCCAGACGCCCCGGCCAGCATGCAACGGGATATCTGCTGGGGGAAGCAAGGGCTAAAAAGATTGTTTACTCAGCACACTTTCTCCACACATATCTGTGTCCGCAGGAAAGGAGATGGCAAATGGCAGGGGGGACTGAAAGGGAACCAGAGTAAAGTGATCTTTCGTGGGAGGAAATGGGGAAAGGGGACCCATGAAAGAATTGCAGAGAAAAAACGGAGAAAGATAGGGTTGGGACCGATGAACATCCATCGACAAACACCGCATTGTTCCCTAAATGATGTGCTTTTCTTGGGACATCCAAGGCCTCTCTAAAAGTCCCAAGATGCCCGGATGAAGCTCTCCAAGATCTTCTGAAATTTTAATCGAAACCGACGGTTTGAAAAATATAGACTCTGCAACGCTTCTGCAGGGACAACAAACGATGCCATACATTCACCTATAACAAGAAACACACACCCATACATGTAATTTGTGGGGTACTCGCATTATGCTCCATTATCCCTAGGTTTAATTAATCTTTTGGGCCTCCGTGGGGTACTATTACAAAAACCAGCTTGTGGGGTACCATCGTTCCCATTGTGTGAGTACCCCACAATGCTCTTCTGTGGGAACAATTACAATAACTATAGCAGAAAAAATCCCCAAATAATGATTTTGATCCCGATGATAAATTGGATGGAACTATTACGAAACATAAATCATTGTAAAAATGAAACCAATGTTTCAACATCAATAAGGAGGGAGGTGTCCTCAAGGCAGTGGAAATCAGCAGCGCCGATACAGGCTTTACCTGGAACCTACACCAGCTGAACATACCTGTAGGATAGCAGAACACTTTCGTTTTTGTAACTGCCAGTTTTCATTTTCGTCAAACAATCCACAAGGATTGTTCGAACAAAGATACTGACAATTTGGGAGACCGCCAACACAGGGCAAGATAGCTCAGTTGGTATAGAGCGCCGGTACGGTAACCCGGAGGTCGCAGGTTCGAATCCCGCTCGTGCCAGTTTCTTTGTTCACTTTTTAAAAAGTTTTCATTTTCGTTTGAAAATCGATTACCTGCAAATACTTAACCCCAAACAAGACAAGCGTATATAACCACAATTAACGTTCACATAGAAAGTGACCGATACAAAAACGGCAGTGATATGAAATTCCCTAGGCCCTATAGGCCCTAAGCTTAGGACTGATGAAATTTTAACCGCCATCCTGGTAATTGTCAACCCCCCCCCCCCCACCAATATATTTTGGCCTAGAAATGATGGTTAAATTGCAGTGAAGGTACACGAAATGAAAATAGAAAGGAAATAGGGACTGGGGTATGATGGCGCGAGGAAGGGGGAGAGGACGTCGCAAGAAAAGTGCGAGAAACAAGTCAAAAATGTATGAGTGAATTACAAAGCGATGTTAGTTCATCCATGCGGATTTTGGTAGACTATAGAAAGGCATAATATCAAAACATGGTGTTGAGAGATTGAAGCATTGGAAAATCTTTGGAAGAAAAAGATAGCACATAAAGGGATTAAAAATAAAATAAGGAAAAAAAAACCAAAGCAGAAAAATAATAGCTCCAGTCAGGAAGGACAACAGATAGACGGGAACTAGTAAAAAACAACAGGAGCTATCCAAACAGAAACAAATGCAAAACAGATTTTCCACAGAAATCTCAAAATGATAACTGCGAGAAAGGTCAGGGGTCAGAGCCGGGTTTATGGGTAGCAAATGAGAATATCTTCATCCTTTTCTGTGAATTTAACCATGTTAAATTGATCATCTTTATTTCCAAAACGTAACAATCTTTTATAACAAGCCTCTTTCAATCTGAGACTTGTTCAGAGCTGTTCCAATGTGCAGTTCTTACAAATCTGGGTGCAGAATGAACCTCGCAGTTGGCTACATAATGAATGATAATCTTCTTTACCTTGTAGCCTAAATATTTGACGCCTCGCAGGTGCCTTAAACAGTAACGGCGTCGTTTTCCATTGGTACTCTGTATTAAATGAACAGTTTCTCATTATGAGGGCAAAGAGACCGTTTCGAATATGACGTCATGGCAGCCATGTTATGGAACACGCGTGCAATAATACATGTCGATATCATCAATATGGCGGCCTATTGCTGTTGGTATGGCGACGTAGGTATTATGTATATTTTATTTGGGTCCAAACTGAAGTACCCATTTACAGTCAAGTTTAAAAATTGTTACTGAAAAGTAGCACACTGTGATATATATTTTACGAGGCAAAAATGAAACTTTACAGTTAAAATGTGAATATCGGCAGGTCTTACAATTAAGGTAAGAAAAGGCACGTTTAATAATCACACAGTACAGACCATGAAATATATGACAAATCTGAGATTGCTAGGTATTAGCATCAGGCGAAGTCACAACCGTATAATGTTTGTCATCGGACCGTGATGTAAGCAAACACGGGCGGTGCAGGTCAACCCGATACGGTGTGAACCTGGGAACGAGCTGAGATTCGACAAGAAGTTTTGCTTTGTCTCAGTCACCACAGGAATCGATATTGTGGCTTTCCTAAAGTCGTAAAACCAATGCTCAGAAAGGTTATACATGATGCCTTTTGCTTTCTAAAAAGTTACTCAAAAATTACGACTTCACATTCGTCCGTATTGGTCTTCCATAACAATTATGTGTCATAACAATTACGTGCCAAGTTAAACGAGTTTCAGAGTAATAGCTTCAATTTAGCAGAAAAGACAATCTGCAGAAAAGATCACGGATCTTTGTTCATTTTCCTTGACTTTGAAAATGTTGGCCTATAGACGTTTCTTCTGTTTAAAAACTGAAGAAACCGAGTCCCAGTTTATATGGGCTGCCTGCAACTAGTTTTGCAATTTTCAGGTGTTTGAGGGTTCAATAATGGTAGCTGTACAAACTGCGAGCAGTTGAATGGTCTCATGGCTATACAATTAATGCAACAAACATTTCTCGTGTATGATTTCTTCGTTAAAACTCCACCATAAATATTCCTGACACAGTTCACCTTTGTTAAACGTAGTATAAATTCAGCGATATGGTGCAAAAGGGTAAATATGCCGAAACGTGACCACCATAGGCTTAATGACGATTTGAAAATGGAATTTAAAAAAATCATTTTGTGATAATACGCAATACTTCAAATTTCCTGATATTAAAATCGTCACTCCGCTGTCTGAAGAGAAATGAGCTTTTGATGCGGGAATAGTTCGGGATGATTGGCAATACTTGCCTTTAGCTCAAGAAACGTTGAGAGGTTCCGGGTCCATGCAAGTCGAATTGACAGCCGACCTAATATAAGACGTCACTCAAGCCCTGGGCCTGAGCCGTGATTGAAACGCAAGCTTTGAAAGTATTAAATACGTGGCGAACCACCGCCCAGCCTTTTAGGGAGTGATCAAGAATCTATTGTGGTCGGGTGGTGTAAGCACGGTCTTCAGGATATCACCTAAGGCTATGGGAGGGGAAGTGATCAGCGGAGGCGGCACGCCATATTGTCAGTGGATGGCCCTCCACGCGCTGGGCCAGAACCGAACCGAGGAGTGCCGCTCGCCAAGCCCCAGGCGCCCCATCGTTTAGGCGACCGTGGCTCGGCGAGCTGGCCGGGTCATTAAAGATCCCGGTCCGGTATATAGCGCTGACGAAGATAGAGAGACCATGGCAAGACGGTAAAGATCTATCAAGTCAGATTTCTAGAACTGAAGTACAACCTGCTGTAAAACAAATTACAACATCCATCACAAACACATCCATTTTCTGTCAATTTTCTGTCATGTATTTCACTGACCACGAGCGTAGATTTCCAATAGAAATTGGCCGGTAAACAAGTATAAATTGTTATTGATTATTGACATTTATAAATCTTTAACGAACCACAAAGGATACAATCATCATGTTAACATATATCAGCCTATCGCATCAGCGATTTACAAAATCGTGAAGTCGGAGAATCAAACTTAATTATTCAGAAAGGAAAAAGGAGACAAACATCTGATCAAGCAAAACCAGCGACATGGGCATAAAGTTGAGTTAGGTGAGCTGAACATTTAGGGACTTCAAAACATAATACCGGCAGGCCTACCATTCGAAAAATCTTTTGTCGATCCCTCAAAAATACTCCCAAGATCCATCTTTACTCCAGATCTTAGCTGATTTGTCGTTCTTTCGTCTTCTTTCCATTTTCATTCTGAAAGCGTCTTGTAGATTAATTCCGAATTGACTAAAATAGTACCGATCTGCGCACTTCCGGGTTTGAAAGCGAGGCTCTCATTGCCATCTGTGGTGTGATTCATTCATGCATGAATACATTCATTTAATAGCACTGATATCCTCGCTTTCAACCCGGAGGTGCGCAGACGGGGCTAATGTGAAATTCCTCTATACCCTACTTTGGCCATTTTGGGCTAATTCAGTTCTGTTATTTTTTATCATTTTTAAATTGATACATTTAAATAACAGTATGGACAGTGAGGCCGTCGGTATCATTCATAAAAACATGTGGCTGCGTAATAATTGAAAGGCGTATTAAGTGTGTTATTTTTTGCCTTTCCAACGTGGTGTTAAAAAAGAATTCCTTTTTATTTTACATCGTCCGGGATGCAAAAATTATATCTTCACTTTAAAGTGTATTATTTAGTTCTTCATTGGATGAACTACGGTGACTCATTCGTAAAGGTCAGTTTCGTTTGGTCAATCCGTAGACGCGTGCATTTGCCTTGCACACGTTTGGAGTCATTTTCCAGTGACGAATCTGATCAATTTTGACTTTAGAATTTCTGAACATTCAAAATACGAAATAGTTGATCAGGTTAATTTGTTATACTGGGCCATGACAAAAACAAAGAAATGGCCAAGAGATCTGTGCGATGTAGCATAATTGGTTGCGTGGCATGTGGACAAGTAACATTTATGTTGGGGTCCGATCGTGTACTTGGCCGGTTGGGAATAGGCCTACATTAACCATTCGTTTTCGACACAATTTGATTCAGCTTCCGTGTTAAATGACGTGTGTAATTGAAAATATGTGTGCTTTTACACTGATCAACTTTTAAGAATATTTCTTTAAGAAAACATTGAATGACACTGTTGGATATACGAAACTACCTCTGCATTCGGAAAAGTCACATCTTGTAAATAAATAGAGATTATTTATTTTATTAGTAAATGTTTTGAAAGAGTATTTCAATGCCATGGAAATGATACTGATCTACTGACAACGCATTCATTTTAACTGTCAATTTTCATGTTAGAACAATGCGGCTACTATAATATAGTATAATTAAAACCTCTGGATGAAAATCGATTAAATGCCGCAATATACCCCCCCCCCCCCCCCCCCCAGTATGACTCGCACGAAAAACAAGAACAACTTGGCTTATTTTTTGTCGGCGGATTTGCGGCGTTTACAAACTTTCACTTAATGTGTTTTGTTCAGACGAGTGCCGCTAATAGGCCAGCACACACCCTCGATCGCTGTTATGGCAAACACATGGCCCGCGTCTGGTGTCATATACAAAAAGCTACAGACAACATGTTACACTTTCAAAACTGCCGACGAACGGCACTGAAGTCCCGGGCATGTAAATTGATATTTAATGGTAGCCCAAACTACTCCAGCGAAATTAAAAATTAATCTGGAATTTGGGTCATCTCGGAAGCCGCAATATGGCGGTGTTGCTGCCCATGTCTTGGCCAGGAACTTTATCTCTTTTTTTTCATGACTGAGTTTTTATTTCAAAATAAATGTGGAATCTTGACAGATCTAAGTGGGACATAAGTGCTCGCGCATGGATCTATTGTTGGCGAGGGTAGTCCTGTACTTTTCTATAGTTGTATTACAGATATCTTTGAAGGAGGCAAAGAGGTC
This sequence comes from Hippasteria phrygiana, assembly GCA_037893225.1. Taxonomy (NCBI): domain Eukaryota; kingdom Metazoa; phylum Echinodermata; class Asteroidea; order Valvatida; family Goniasteridae; genus Hippasteria; species Hippasteria phrygiana. The sequence continues at coordinate 431,115 of JAZGUH010000783.1, read as the reverse complement.
GGGAGAGAAGGGTAGAGAGAGAGGGGGGGTAGTGTGACCAGACACAATTGGTTATTAATAACCCATTAGTGCGGCTCAAGCGAGGGCTAAGATCAAGTGGCCCGAGTGACGGCGAATGGAGCTACTCTGTGCAGTGAAATGTTGACCGAAGACTCAAATTTCGGAGGTACATCGTCCGCCGCACCGCACCACGCCGCCCCCTACTCGTACCGCGACCCACACACCGCTGGGCGGGCACAGGTCTGACGTGCCGGCCGAGTGTACCCCGTGAAATTTGAACGCCTTTGTAAAACCCCTCTCAGAGCAATCTGTCGCGAGAGCTGGGACCATCTCAGCACAATCTGTTTCTCTCCACCGACCATACGCACACCACTCTTCCGCCAGCCGCTCGACATATTTTTTCCCACCACCCCTGTGTGTGTGGACAGCCGCAATGAATATCTAATGTCAGCGCAACAATAGCGCAAGTGGAATCACTTATCCATCTTGGACATCTCTGGTTGTGGCCTTCTACAAACAGAATATGCCGTATGAATAAAGTCACTGGAATTATCGGGTTTGAAAGCCGATCCCAAGCCTGTCACTACGACTGCAGAGTCTTACTTTATGATTAAAGATGGATTATCTGTGCTCCCAGACAAAAGTTCTCGTGCTAAGTAATAAGAAAATACGGTATAAAACGAAATATAAATTCATCGAGCTGTGATAAATATCAACCTACATTTAAATTCGTCTTTTAGCGTAAAATAACTAGAGCATGGCAGGCCAACTTTAACGACATTGCCTAAACAAGAAACAACAACCCGTGTGTTTAAATGACATTATGAACATGGACGAAGAATAATAATAATAACCGGCATTTAAGAACGCTCAACATAGTAAACTATATCACAGCGCTTACAATATTATTACCCCTGCTCATCGGGCCCATTAATCATTCCTGAAGCCTTCTCAACTCCCTGAGGAGTATACAGCCCCGGCTGCAAGTTAAGCGCACATGGGCTAATCAAACACATAACCATCACTGCCCTCACAGGTACCCATTTTACTCTTGGGTGGAGAGAAGCAACTTGTGACAAAGTGCCTTGCTCAAGGACACACGCACCATGGCCCCAGCCGGTCTCGAACCCACAATCTGTAGCATCACCGAGATCTTGAGTTCGGTACACTAAGCCACGAGGCCATCTGTGACTTCCAGTACAAATTGCATGAACACTTCAATGATGTTTTATCATTTTTTAGTAAAATTATTTGGACCTAGATTCAAAATTCAAGCTCAAAATTCAAGATTTAATAGCCACATAAAAATATGCTTTCTTTCGAGAAATGATCATAAAATCCTCAAAATTCATGAACTTTAAAAGTGTATAATGGGAATAAAATAACCTACATTGGAAATTAACATCCCCGTTTAACAATTAATAAATTCATATACACAACTGAATGAATTTGAATGGAGTAGACAATTTGAGACTTAGTTGAAGATTTTACATGAACAAGGACACAACCACATTAGCGAGACAAATCAACAGTCACCAATAATCAATGCATGGGGAAATAGCCTATAGTTTAGGGTATTTCACTGTGAACAAGTAACAATTGATTTAGTGCCAAGTAACAATGGATGTTCATTGTTAGTGTGCCGTTTTTCTTTTGTTAGATGTTCATAGTGTTTAATCTAAACCAACTATGAAGTTCCTCTTTGTTCTTTCATAGCGTATGGACGAATCTAACAAAGCTTTTATGGGCAGGATGAATGCGGCCATGGCAGGGGGGGGGGGGGGGGGGGGGGTTGCACACCTGTACGGTAAGCTACGCTTTGTGTTACAGCAAACACCGATTGTATTCACTTACCTTAGACAAAGAATGAGAATTAACAGCCCCTCCCGAATCCGTACAATCTGTATCATTCATCCGTATCTCACATACCGATGCTAAACAGACATATCCAATCAAACCTTTATAGTCCAGATGAATGCGGCCATGATAGGGGGCCTTCCATACTTGTACAATAAGCTATGCTATGTATGGTATGACTGCAAGCATTTATTTTATTCAGTCACACAAATTGGGGTTGACAAAAGGATGGTATTGGAAGCCCCCAGCAATGGCCACGTGTGTCGGACTATTAAAGGCCAATGACAAAGGGTTTCACTAGTGTAGAAAACACACACCATTGATAACGCCCCCATCTTCTTGAGTGGGTTGAGTCTAAAGCTGTAATAAACACGACGAGGGTGAGCGTATTTCTCTTCTTTGCATCACGTCGTGGAAATCAGTTGAAATCGCAATTGCTCCCCAGTCCATCAACATGGCGCCCGTAATTAATATCGGCCGAGCGAGGCATATCCCAAGAGGGTCTCGCTATGAAACGGGGGTGACATCGGTACTGGGCTAAGACGAATTCTAATCAAGGATCCCTTAAAATATAAAAAGAAAAGAGACCTGCTTTCAACTCGATCCGTCTTGGGAAAAACTCTGATTAAGAGACGATGGGTAGATGAATCATGGGCTTCTTTGGTAAATGAAACCGGAGTTTGGGCCTGCGGTCCCTATGGTCTTGGGAACTAGACATGATGATCCAGTATCGATAACAACAATGGATCGATGGACTGGTGCCGTTTATGGCTATTGATTTCTCTTTTTACGCAGGAGACGAGAGAGCACCAAGTGAGAACATGCCGAATATTGGAGTTGGAAGAAGGGGGTAGGGATGTAGAAATGGTTGGTTCGTAATCTATCACCGGGCTCCATCCATCAGGGTAGCGAAGCGTAAAATGGCAGGTCCGCGCTAAGTGAGCTCCGATCTCTTCCCCCCATCGAACCCAACGCTGCGCGCGTGATGTTGCCATGATTTCCGCGGTGTCATCAACGCTGGAGCGGGTTTCCCGTGTCACCGCGCCGGACGGAACCGTCCGATATATCGCGGCGTTATTTGCGGCAGTCCTGGTCACGAACCAAGAAGACAGGCCAACATAGGATACTTTTTTTGCACTGAGTGATCTGTGTGCGTGTGTCTTTCCTGATAATTCAAGCCAACCGGTGATGACAGCGCGGTTCAAAAACAAATAGGCATACGGGCAGGGTTTGTCGTAATACTTGTTGGAAAAAAGTGGATCCGCCGGCCACGAGCTCTCGAAAGTGTAGCTCGGTGCGGTGCTCGTGTACCGTAACGACACGCTCACAAGCTTCAACGAACGGGAATGGAGGGAGGACCGTGCAGGGAAATTAAACAAGGTTGAACTCGGCGAGTGAATGTGAGAACTACCTCTAAAAATCACTCACATTCATTTCATGACCATTACTATTTGAACAGTATATTGATAGGCCTGCTGAGGAAAGTACATGGTCATGTGAAGTTGTGTTGAGTAGGAAACACATTTATTTTTTAACTGTCGTTTATCATCTCTTACTCTCTACTGGAAAGTAAGTTAGACATTCTTTTGCAAGCATGTCTTTTTTGGGCCACTTACAGGCAATCCATTTTCAGCCAAAACTTTCATTTCTATTAAAGAAAAAAAAAACATTTTGTGCTCTGATTTCATTTTCTAAGGCAAAAATGAAAATTACAAATTACAAATTAATGTTTATTCAAAACAAAATTAATGAGTTAGTTAACCGCATTCTTGTCTCCCTTAAGTCATGTATAACGCTGCTGTCCTATTTTGTGTTTTCGAACTGTCCACCTGACCTCTTGCGAGAGGCCTTTTGACAACGAAAATTCTTTAGATTTGCTTCAGCTGAATAGAAATGAAAACATTTGAGTCAAATGGACAGATTGCATTCGGGCGCCCAATCGGGCTACACAAAATGTTCATTCTCAAATTGCCATGGTTGGAAAGATCATTCGAAAGTGGAATAATATAATAATGTACACGACCATCCCTGGAAAACGCCGTTTGTCTGGAAATCATTGACGGAAATCCTGTCGGGGACGCCAGTTTGGTTTGGAAAATTGAGACCGTTGAAATTCAGAGTGGTGCCCTTGGCGCTTTGGTTGCGTACAGGCTGCACTTGTGTGCGGCACCAGTCTGAACGTTAGGATGTCAATGCTTTTATTTTTTTAAAATCATTTCTCAGTAAATATTACACATTATGCTAAACGTTTTCCACTCAGACCTTGGAAATAGGTTAGGCAATGAATACAAGAGAATAAATATAGGGGTTTCGGGGCAATGCGTTATTTTGAGAATGTTGCCTCGCGTTAGAATTCACTTTTTGTCACTTGCTTATATGCCTACACATTTTTCTGTAGACATTCCTTTAAATGTATTAAATGGCTGCAATGCATATCACATTCGAACATATAATCCTTGTTGATCGATAGATAGAACAACATGGCAAGTCTATTTTGTATACTTAAAAAGATAACGAGTGATATATTTTTCTAAGTTCATGGTCTTAACTGGTACCGAAGTCTGACGTCAGTTGGAGCGACTGTTCCTTTGTTAACGGCCAGTCATGCAAACACATTGACACAAAATAACAAAAGTATTCTGGTTCCAAACATTGCATTGACGTCATCACTTCGGTACTCTATTTGAGAGGGTGTTATAATAGGCCGTATATACAGTACAGCGATCACTGACAGGAACTCATAAAGTAAGAAGAAAACACTTTACTAACAAGAAATACAAAATAGTTATGGAGATTTGACTTCAGGAAAGACCAACATTTCAAGAACATTTTAATGCACAAACCAGTGCAAATACGGCTGTTCAGCATGCTAGTGCTTTTAAATATGGACATGTATATTAGCTTAAAGGTAATACAACGTTTGCAAACATCAAAAAACAAAACTACTAAATTATTATGAAATACCTTACTTGACTGTCAGTAAATAATAATCTCCAGCACATGGTGCGCTGTAATTTTCATACAAAGTGGAATTTTTGTATCAATTTCCATCGATGGTCTGCCGACCATCGTTGTAAAAGTCTAGACCTTACGTCTGTAAATTGCTCCGTTTTGTCTGAAATAGGATCAGGGAACCAGACTACAAGAACAGCATTTTTTCTCTTTGTTTTCCCAGCATCTAGGCCTATAGGCCTATACACACAAAACTTTAAACAGGTCAGTGTTACAGTAACCCTCAACAAAACAAAATACTACACTGTAAAAACGGCGTTTAGCTTTTAAACACTTTTCTTGTACCCACTTTTTTGACACGTTTAGCCCACGACATGTTTAGATTTAACGTTTAGCTTTTTGAAGCAGAACGTTTAGCATTTAAACACTTATGCCTAGGTGTTTAAATGCTAAACGTGTTGTGTCAAAAAGCTAAACGTTAAATCTAAACATGTCGTGGGCTAAACGTGTCAAAAAAGTGGGTACAAGAAAAGTGTTTAAAAGCTAAACGCCATTTTTACAGTGTAACCTTTAACAAAACAAAGATTTGACCACAGCATACTAAAACACCCTATTTGCAATAAAGATTTGCCCAAAAAGTTCTCACTCTTACTACGGTACTTATGAAACAAAAGTAATAGGTTATTCTGATACTTTGCACATAAAAATAACCCGGAAATGTCTTGGTATTTTATACCACAGAACAAAATCTGACACCGTGGCTTTTCATCGCCCGTCTTATCTAACTCGCCGCGTCTTTTCCTTGATGGTTTTTCTCCTGATTTGGATCAGACACAAACTCGCTCTACCTTCGCATCGTGGGCTCGCTGATGACGGCAAAGACGGCGAGAATGCGGTAAGTGAGCGTCTTTGTTCGGTCGCAGCGTATGGTGCACTGCGCGAGTGAATTGCTGGAGTTGTAAGTAATCTGCGCCTTATATCAGTCCACACCTTGGGCCCTATGGGCCGGCTACGGGGGCTAGGTTTACCTGGGCGCTACAAGTGCTGAGCAGTGCTTTTAACACCGACAACCAAAGGAGCTTTGTCTATATCTGAGCCAAGCCACGAAATTTACGAGCCGTTTCGCTGATACAAAGGATGCTTGTGTCTTTGCTAAAATACCGTATTGGAGCATTTAACGATGGCGTTCTTTTTGACGGTTAATGGATAATGAGCAAAACGACAGGAGATAATGTTCAATGCATTTTTTGTGTGAATAAAAGTACGGGGCGTCAACAATATATCTACGAGAAGCAGTCTATATGAAGCAAAGAACATAGAAATAAAGAAAACAACCTAGGCGTTAAAACTTCAATAAGAAAAAAACTTGAAGGAGACTTCAATTTACGATGGTACAAGAAACGGATATTCAGTTCAAACTCAGTTAGAAAATTTTACATTAACCAGCGGTGTTGTTGTGATACACCTTTAAACAAAAATAAATCTGAACGTGTAGTTCGATCCATAGAGAGGCACAAGGCACAATGTTAATTGCCTGAACGAAACAAAAACAATCTGGTGTTCATACCGCAGACCGTTCTATACGGAGAGACCGGAAATGTGTAATAATAACGGATATGTTGCACTGCATTGTGGGACAGTTTGCCGTCAATTTTGTGCACAGAATCCCATATTCGTAAAAATAAGTCTGTGAATGTCACCACGAACTATAAAGGTATGAAATCAAGTTCCATCGTATGCTACGACTATAGTCTTCACTGACTCAATGAGCTTGCACTTTTTACCGTGAACTTATTCTTTGTATTTGATGGATGCTCTTGCCGAGCGAGCGCTTGCAGCAACACGGACTTGGGGCCCAGCGCCACATCCGGAATCGTTCAGTTGTCATCGAAGAGGGCTTCGGCCGCCCCGCGCTCACGCGGTGCCGAGGCCCAGCCATTTTCTTTCCCGTGTCACGGTGTCTGACTAGAAAGCGCCGGACACGCTTAACTGCATCTCAGCAAACACGGCCCGGGCGTGCGCGCACCAGTTGTGTCCCACGTGTTGGCGCTTAAGTATGGGTTAAATAGCGGTAAAACCAACAATAACTGCCCCAATCGGACCATCATTAATCACATCTGTTCCCCGGGATGGGACATCTTTCAGGCCTTCGGCTGGGGTTATTAATATCACTCGCTGTATTTTTGTAACGAATGATGAAAAAAGTTACAGTAAAATCACGTTTCAGATTGTAGAGCGTTTGTATTCTGCTGACAGCCACAATCCGATCCAAACAACATTTTGATCAACATAGTTTAAAATCAAATAGTGTTAAAATAGTTTTAAAACAATATTGCATGTTTACCACTGATATTATTCCAGGCTACCGTACCTCAATAACATCTGACAAAAGTAAGGAGATATTAATCGTGTTAATATGTAATTTATCAAACAAACCACAAGGGAAACTGACTAGGTAAATTTGAATAAATTTTCAAAGTGAACAAAGAAACTGGCAGGATCGAGATTCGAACCCGCGACCTCCGGAACACCGCACCAGCGCCGGTTCACTTTGAACATTTGTTTATATGTAGAAATATCTACGTTTGACAGCTATAATGGTTCCATCGTACGGAGAGCAACCATATAATGGGGAAGGCCTAATTTGTGTAATTACCATGAGGGGAGGGGTTTCCAATGGATCCGCCCATGCCCTAGACCCCACGATGCCTGAAAGATTAAGTGTCAACCATTTCTATTTTCGCGGAGCAGTGGCTAGAAAAAACGACATAAATTAAACGGAATCAGATAAAACGAAAAAATAATATATAAAAACAATAATAATTCATAGCCTTAGCCCAGTAAAGAGAAAGCTGGAATCTAAAGTAGAAATAATCCCGAGAAAATCCTGATGGGACAGGCCGGACTAGATCAGATCAGACCAGACCAGACCAGACCAGACCAGACCAGATCAGACCAGACCAGACCAAACCAAACTAGAACAGAGAAGAGTATGAGTGCAGAAGATCGCATGAGGGTAGGCCTACCGGTATACACTTAAATAGACTGGAGCATAAGAGAACGACACGAATAACATCATACAGGACATCTTTTTAGAGCTAGGATACAGAGGTTAATAATAGAGTACCGAAGTCTGACGTCAGTTGGCGCGACAACTGGCTCCAAACAAATGGAGATTTCGACTGCTCCTTTGTTAACAGCCATGCAAACACATTGACACAAAATAACAAAAGTATTCTGGTTCCAAACATTGCATGGACGTCATCACTTCGGTACTCTATAGAAACAGAACAGACCAGAACAAACCATAACGAATTAGCCAATAGAAGGCGAGACCGTGACAAATCCCCCCCATTCTATCGTCACACGTTAACACTGACGAGGTGTTTGTACGCACCAGGCTGGATAGGATTTCGTCAATCAGACTAATGCTTCAGTTGGTCTGATTAAGCTACTCCCACCGTCACCTCTGGAGCATGTCCCTTGACCATTTTCTACGCAGTCAAATTATCAGTAGTATAAAAACCGAGGCATGACGTGATGTGGATTGGTTTTAATATAGAGTTTGACACGCCAGAAATAAGTTGTACGACAGTAACTGGTTCGTTAAGATTTACAGGTATATCAAAAGTATGTCTGCTGTTTGAAATAATACAATGTAGACAGATTTGTATGGTAGAAACGGATTAGATTACTGGCATTTACACGCAGACCTTTTTTTTGGGGGGGGGGGGGGGGGTGCCAGAAAATTATTTTGAGATTTTTCAAAATTATAATATAAACCGGGGATGTTGGGTTGGTATCCCCCGGCTTTCCATAATGTTGTTGTCTTTCTTTCAGATCATCACAAGTTACTGTAAAATGCCGAATTGTATGCAAAGTTGCGGAGTTTATTCATAAAGGGACTTCTAGTACGGCGGTAACTGAACCCACATCCATCAGGTTGATGTTATAGTTGACATTATTCGAGCAGAATCAACGTCGAACGCGTCACTGTCAAGCATTTCAAACATACAGAGGACAGGTTGGAAGTGATGGACCATGATTAATAGGGAAAGGAATTTGATTTTGGCGAGCGAGCCGAGGCCGTGGAATGCCGGAGTTTCTGCAGTATGGTCAGTTTTAGGCAATTGGCGGCGTACACACACCCTTTCTGTTCAACTCTCATCACCCGTTGCATTCCGCCGTATTACGCTACAGGACTACGTGGCGACACGTTCCAAACCAACGTTTGTTTTTCCACCTTTAATAATACCAAATCAGTTTTTGTTTAAGGCGGCACAAGCGCAACGAAATTGCTGATTTTGTTGGACAGCGGTCCCGAGCGGCTGGTTAATCCTAAACCCAGTATTTGCAAGATAAAGGTCGGGCCTGGGGGACACATCAAACGCATGTGTTACGATGCCGATGCGACCGCGGCGGATCCCGCGCTGGGTCACCGCGCTGGATTGCCCGGTCTACTCGGCGTGTCACGGCAGTAAATCCTCCCGTCACCGCAAACCGTGGAAGAAAAAAGTCCGGACTCCTGGAAATGTCCAACATCGCTTACTTGTCGCGGCCTTGTCCTTATTGGGGCAAGCCATCCGTAGGCCACCCGATTTATTAGGTCCTTAGCCACCTGTATCGACAGTTTACCTAATTACTCAGACACCAGTTACCTCATTTTAGGAGCGTGATTAGTTACCGACCCAAAACAATCGCCGGTGAGTTTTGTACGTTACAAATCAGTCCTCTCTCCATTCGCCACACGGACCACCGTACGCGTCTGGCCCAGAGCAGCCGGCGGAGCTAATCTCCCAAATGACCCCTGTAATTAAATTTGACGGTGCACTCAATTCGAGGCTGATTGTAGCTGAAGATGACGGGTATAAATCAGGGGAATCAAGGGGCCCGACCTTGTCCAATGTCGCCTAAAAATGGGGTCTAGGGCTTAGGAACGAGTGGACATTGAACTCTGCTGGAAGACAAGCTTGTCGATACATACGGTACTATTTGTCAATAAGAACAAACGCGGCTCCACTAGGCACTCCGTCAAGTTAAGAAGGTCATGTGTATATGCATCGTTTTCAACTTGTACCTCGCAGGCAATTATATGCGGCTCCGATGTGGACGGGTGGGTAGTTAAAGTTAAGTAAAGCTGAAAGTCCCCTACAATTGTGTTTTCATTGGCACATCCCCCATAAAACGGCTGTTTGGCATAGAAAAAAATAACTTTAAACAACGTTTCCGTAAAACTGTGGTAAATAGGTGGAAGATAAAGAACTACGCCTGACAAATATACACCGTTGATACGATGGTGGGACAATGTTGACTGGTTTCACATTAAACGTGTGATGTTTATGCAGGAACATAACATGTTATAAACATGTATATGTAATCGTTATAATGACACCACAGCACGCATGGGGTGATTCCTATGTCCCTTGATTTACCCGAACCCACCCCTAAAAACGAAAAGGAATCATTGATAGACAGGTGGATAAAAAAATGTGCGACCACCCCTCCTCTCGATCTTCCGTGTCGGTCACGTACTGGAAGAATCAGAACTGGTAGGCCTACCGGTAATGACGCTTATTTATGAGCCTTTCTGGATAAAGTTTTTTTTCTGTAATTAAAGTGCATAATAAATAGTAAGTTGTCACCCATGGTTTCGGTTTCTAGTGATGAGGCGTGGGTATTTTGGCCTTCAATCCGGAATTTTTCCCCACCTTTTGCGTAAAAGTCATAAGCTTTATGAAATGAATCTTTTTTCAGGTTTGCATGAAATATAGATGGGGGGTTATAACGGTAATTAATTAAACTAACTCATGTTTCATAAGAGAAAATGCCTTTTACTAAACAATTACTCCAAACCCTCTGAATAAAAACAAACAAACAAATAAACAAAACTAAACTAAACCTGTAAAAAATCTGTAAAAAATTGTTAGTTCTTAAACCACAAAATGTCGTGATTACATTGAACTGGTAGATATTAAAGAGAGGTTATGCCAATCCTGATTATGGAAATTGGCATCAGTTTGGTTGTCTGTGTCGTTTTAGATGTATCCAGCTCGTAATTTACTTCTGTTTGTTTGTGGTTTGGCCGTCCCTTAGGACGGCGCCAATACCTCGCTGGTCATTCCCAATCAGGCCGAACTGCCGAGACGAACTGGACAAAGATTTGAAAACCAGAAGAAAAAAACTCGATCTTCGACGCACGCACGTGAATGAAAATGAAACTGGATTATAAACGTGGTAAATAGTAGTGCGTCTGAGATTTTCTTTAAGCCCGGATTCTTGATTCGTAAATTATACCATTTGTCGACGTCCCGAGGGATGCGGGTCGCAAGCCGAACTTTCATCGGCCACCAAGTGGTCTGACTGGCTCGAGGGATGCGGGGGGATGGGGGGCAATGCCCGCGAATAGACCCCTCATCCTCCGTGTCGTGTCGCATTGCTGAAGATGAAACACGTGCGAGCCTCGTCAATTCGCTGTGCGCCGGGTACCTGGTTCTCGGTGTGTGGGAAGATTGAGTCCCCGATGAGTAAGGTCCGACGTGAGTCTCGAGATGAGCTCTGATCCCTTATCATCTCTTAAGAAACAAAATTGGGAAGGGTAGGCTGGAGAGCCGGAGTTCAAGTGAAACACCACCAGCGTTGTGACCTGACACGCGGCTTGTCACCGTTTACTCCCATGTTGGTTTTTCAATAGTACATTTTCAGTTTTTGCCTTTTCGAAAGATAGAAGAGCACAGCGTGACTACTTATCAGTACACTGCAAAAACTGTGGTGTTAATCTAACACCATGTGGTGTTTATATTGGGCCAATGGTCCAATATAAATACCACATGGTGTCAATCTAACACCACAGTTTTGGCAGTGTACAAATTAAAAATTTGGACTTAAACAAGTTGGACTTAAAATCGATTACCTGCATCCAAAACCATTGGCAACTTTCCAATATGATGCATGTTAAACGACAGATAACAATGTATGTGGTTTCCGTTTTTCCTTGTCCATTTTGAAACCGTGGTATAGGCTTAAGCCCTAAACATAAAGGCAATTTAACACAGACACCATACGAAGCGTAGGTAGTATACAACATTTGCTTTTGCTGTAATTTTCAAGGGGTGGATTTGGGGAGTAGTATTTTATAGCAAATACTGTAACACTGACCTCTTTCAAGTTTTGTGTGCATAGATGCTGGGAAAACAAAGAGGCAAAAATGTTGTTCGTGTATTCTGGTTCCATGACCGTACTTCAGACAAAACGGAGCAATTTGCAGACGTCAAGGAATTATCAGGTCGGGAAAGTAGACTTATTCCAACGATGGTTGGCCAACCATCGCTGGAAATTGATAAAAAAAATATTTGCTTTAAAATGACAACACATCGGGTGCCATGATTTCACAGGATGCTTACTTACAGTCAAGTGAGGTATTTCCATAATAATTCAGTAGTTTTGTTTTGTTATGTTTGCAAATGTTGTCAATTACTTTAACTCAAACTAAACTCTTTATGTTTCGTCAAACAAACTCTTTATCTGCACTTCCATGTATACGAAGCCCCGAATCAGATTTAGGCCATATACCGGTATATTACGGAATGAAGCCAGTGCATCTCAATTCGTATCAAAGTTAATATCCCCTCCACTGCATAGACCTTATGGCTAGCCGCCATCTTCGAAGGTATTTTTGTCATTTCAAAGTCTGTAAAGATGTAAGCACAAAAGGTCGGCCATATGCATACACGTCCAAGGTGTCAAAGACATTACATTCTAACTTATTTGATCGCTGCTATCATTCTATTAAAACCATGACCCATTTCTGCTTAACGCTTTTTCTGTCGTGAATTCTGTGAGCGGCATAAAAAGAAATTGGCATCAGAGAATGTCTTTTGATTCTACCAACTTATAAGTCGTCTATCCCCCAATTTTTCAACACGTTTAGCCTCGGGGCTACTCGCCGCGACATTTCGAAGGTCCTGACCTCTTCGCTTCGCTCACTCTCTCTGACATTCCTCGTGTCTATTAAAAGAAGACAAGCTCTATACCTCACCGAAGAAACGAGTGAAACAATAGACAACATTATGCGGTCGCTTCGTGACGCTCGGAGCCAAATCGGCCTGGAATGAAAGAGAGGGGTAAGGGACCCGGTAAAAATGGCCCCACCTGGGATCTTGCCGTACCGGGCCAATCCGGGAAATCGTTGGGGACCGGTGGGTCAGCCGAGGTGACGGAGACGGGCTCAATTTACACGTACGGATCACTTGATGTATTGTTATCGGTACTTCTACGAGGCGTGCCGCCCCTGAAATCACTCCGTCGTCACCGCTACTTTACATGTGTGCGAGTCGGCCCCGACCACGTGCGTTTTGTAGCGCGACCTTTTGAAGAAGTTTCACTTTTTATGGAGGGTAGCGGGGGCCGAGGTCATTGACTTACGGCGCTTGTAAAAGTCACGTGACTGGAATAACGTCATGTCTGTACCGATGCCACATGTTTGTTGCAATGATGAAAGAAACCCCGACATGCATCGGCAATATTTTTGTCCACAAAACACAAAATTACCCGATATCATGTGCAGGAATAAATAGAATCTTGTATTCGAGACACTTGTTCTGATTTAAATGAGGAAAATTAATATTATCTCATTTAAATTATCACAAATGTTCCATTTTGCTTTGCATGTCTGTTCGTCTGTTCGCTTCCCAGGTTGTATCGTAAACATTGGGTGTGATCCCTGGCTATACGGCATTCTGGGTTTATGACTTCTGACTAGCGCCCACCCGAACAAATAGGATACTGCAATATTAACTTGGAAGGCTAATCATAATACTCGCAGCTGGGGTGCTGAATTACGAGTCGCTGGCACGTAATGGCGGCTCTGGCAGCCGGCCTACATCGACCCATATATGACCACGGAGCACAGCCAGAGATCGGAAGTGTTTGATTTTTCCGGAGGGAGGAAAGCCGGAGGACCCGGAGAAAAACTCTCGTAGCACAGGAGAGAACCAACGCACATGGTCCGAGCCGGGAAGCGAACCCGGGCCGCATTGGTGAGAGGCGAGCGCTCTACGCACAAGCCACCCATGCCACCTAATTTGGGAGACCGCCAACATAGGGCAAGATAGCTCAGTTAGTAGAGCGCCGGTACGGTATTCCGGAGGTCGCAGGTTCGAATCCCGCTCCTGCCAGTTTCTTTGTTCACTTTGAAAATGTATTCAAATTTACCTAGGCCGGTTCCCTTGTGGATTGTTTGACAAATTATAAATTAAAAAGTCGTATCCTCATTGAGTGATCACCACAATGTCGCTTCCCAGGTTGTATCGTAAAAATTGGGTGTGATCCCTGGCTATACGGCATTCTGGGTTTATGACTTCTGACTATCGCCCACCCGAGCAAAGATACTGACAATTTGGGAGACCGCCAACATAGGGCAAGATAGCTCAGTTGGTAGAGCGCCGGTACGGTATTCCGGAGGTCGCAGGTTCGAATCCCGCTCCTGCTAGTTCCTTTGTTCACTTTGAAAATGCTTTCATTTTAGATTGAAAGAATTGACTATGTCATGAAGGTTTTGCATTGAAAGGCTTTCGACATGGAGAATTTGATGGACTAGGCCTGTATTGATCTACGATCAAAACGCTTTCGCTAAAAATTAATTCTCGTGGACTTCGAAGCTTAGGGCCTAAACCAAAAACTCCACTAGCTTGTTCCCAATTCGTGTTTCTGTATAGTAGGCTGAGCGTATATAATTACAATAGTATTAGGCCGTATCCGAATCGGGGTATTTATGGCTACGGTTTCGGCTTTCGCCATTGGCACGCTAGGATGAATATGCACTGAGCAGTACATTACAAAAATTGCTCGTTTCGGAGAAAGTCTTACTGCGAGTGATTCTATGCTCTATGATCCTCATAAACCTGTGGAACAACTTTAAAAGGGGAAAATCAATGAATTCTGCAATGAACTGAACTCACTATTATTTGAATTATTTATTACTTCTGACAAGAAAATAACACAAATTTAGCAAAATCACGAAATATTTAATCACGTCCATTTTTTTCCCTCACTGCAAAGCTGTTCTGCTTTTTGTTTTGTTTATTTTTGCTGAGAACTCCAGCACATTCCACGATACGGGTGCTTTCACCGCCTGACATTTTCAAGGGCAGCCAGAATTGGGGGTGTAAGAAAATTCATCCGTCCAAGGTTCGCATAGTCAAGTTTCAGGCCTATCAACCGGTCATCACAGGGGGACCCTATAATGCACGGCTGGGTGGGTGCTGACAGAACTTTGTTCCCCTTACACCGCGCGGCTACCCACGAGAGGTGCATGACTTCCACGGCATGGTGACCGGGGGAAAAATAGTTATACACCAGGTATCAGCTGCGGTCGTCGACTTATTCATGACCCTTTGGTAGACTCGAGCATGGTGGCCGTAATTTTAGCCAGCTGGACAGTTTGTGTGTTTTATGGGAACCATGCAATGACTGTTATGACTTGGAAGGATATCTTTTCATGCTCTTTTCAACTCCTTTGATAAAGCATTGCTATTGAACAGTATCGAATTTTGGCTTTCATACTAAACAAATAAAATTTTACATATTCATGAGCGAAAGTATGATGTCACAACAGCAGTCTCCATATCCTTGTGAACAAATATATCAAGCTTCTCTAAATTTCCTTGGACTAGGTACCATGTTTGATATTACATGTATTTTCATTTTGAGCAGCTTATTTAGACTCCATTATGAGCCAATATTTCTTCAAAACTTTGTTGGTGGGTAATTTTGAAGGATTGATTTTGGAACTGTTTATAATAATGCTCTGTTGACGAGTGTAAACAAAAATAGCGCCCTCTTGAATATTAAAAAGGGATTTTTCTAAGAATTGAAAAATCACCATGACCGTCTTTTGAATTTGTTTGAATCCGCTATAATATGTTTCCTTCAGTTTTTTATGGGTTTCACCCAACTCAAGAACAAAAGCAACTCAAGATGTGGGCTACAAAAGACAAGAAAAGACAGAAATCACAGGGATAGAAGGTATATATTTACATGTCGTTTGAATTGTGAACGAGGTGGAAGAGGCGCAGGTTACAGGTAAAGAGTTCCAAAGAGAGGCAGTACGAGGGGAAGAAACACAAACTTGAAGAGTATCTCAAAGTATTAGCCTTTGGAAAAGCAAAGTGAAAGGATGTGATGAGCCACTGGAACAAAATGAGCACAGAGTGTCTCCATGAGTAGATGCAGGATAAAATGTATTCTATTTGTTGGATGTTTATTATTTATTTTATTATCTTTTTCATATTTATATGATTTACAAATCTGTTCTCATTTTTGTAATTCTCTATTGATGCCTAGTAAATACTATAATTTTAACTGTCGTTTTCTATTGGAAATTTACTCATGGTTTGCATTCATGTCTCATATGAGGCTAAATTGGCCTATTTTAGACAATCGATTATCTGCCAAGATTTCTAATTTTATTTAAAAGTTGCCACATTGTCCTGTTAGGCCTATACCTTTAAAAAATCATGAAAATTGATACGGTAGTTGAAAATGAGCTTGCTTGAATAAACAATGTATCCGGAAACAAGCTTGAGGCAATCGTCACTCGTCCTCAAATGTGCTCGTTTTGGAGCCAAATTCAGTGAGAGGTAGAATACTTAAAGATATATACAACATTTGCAAAAATCCAAAAACAAAAGAAATATATTATTACGAAATACCGTACTAGACTATAAGTAAATAGCAGTCTCAAGCACTGTGAAATCATGGTACCTGGTGTGCTGTCGTTTTCAAGAAAAGTGTAAATGTATATCGTTTTCCAAATATTGTCATCCGACAATAGTCTAGTTCCCGACCTGATAATTTCCTGACTCTATAAATTGCCTCGTCTTGTCTAAAGTATAAGGTCAGGGAACCAGACTACCAGAACAGATTCTTTTTCTCTCTGTTTTCCCAGCATTTATGCACACAAAACTTTAAACAGGCCAGTGTTACAGTTTTTTCTAGAATTCTAGCACGCTATACTAATCCCCAAATCCATTCATTTCTGAAAATCACAGCAAAAGCAAATGTTGTATATACGGTATACTACCTTTAACTCATTGGGCAGAAGCTTGAATTCACGCACTTCTGCTTGATTCTCTCAGATCAATTCACTTGTTTTAACTCAATTTCCGCTGCTATCTGCACCCGTCCTACGGAGCGATCTGCAGGGGTTTGTTAAGCACTCGAATCAACCCGGCCCTTTTCCACGATCGTGAATCTATTTTCTTTTTACACCACTCGCTCCTTGACAGCCTATTATCTCATAGTGATTAATTTCGTCACGCCTTGCCAAGCTGATACCCGCACAACCAAATGATTAAATCCAATTGTCATAGCATCGTTTGACGATAAACCAAACAACAAAAAGGTCACGAATGATGGATTGCCGTCAGTATAAGGAAAGAGAAAAGAAAAAGAAACTCGCATTAGAAGGATTCTGAGTTCCATACTCGGTCATTCACCGGTTACTTTTCGGCTGGAATAGCAATGAATATCAATCGGTAAATGAGATGTTTTCTTAACAAGCTCCGATCAATCTCGACAGCGAGAGCGGACGGGGCTAGAGCTCACAGTCACACACTCTCCGCGCAGGGCACAAATCCGCCGACAGATGTTGCTATTTATACAGACACATTTTTAAAAACTCGTAAAAAGGCAATTTCCTCCCGTGGAAGGCGACCCTTCCCCTTCTCTTTTCGTTAAGTTTGCAGGACACTTGAGCTTGTCGTCAAGTTTTCGTTTCTAAGCGCGCGATGATGCATCAAAAGGCGCCGTCAATGTTCTGTTTTTGTAGCGAAGCCTCCTCTTCCAGCTCCGCGTTCGCGAGCCTCTTTCAATCGCAATTGTTTTGCAAATTTCGCCAATTCAAGCGCAATCCATTTTAAACATTCAAAATCTTGAGTTCTTAAAAAAAACAGTTATCATCGGTTTTCATTGTGATTCTTTTAATATACACAATTGATAGGCCCTACATGTCTAATAGTTGTCCTCAAGGAGAGAAAACCTGTCCTGTTTGGAGAAGACAATTCTCTAAATTGTTAGGAGTGGAATTCACTCTTAACACGAACGAAACAAATTCAAAGGTTTGTCACTATTTCAATCGGTTAGAGTGGATTTTTCACTCCAAGAACTTGAGAGAGTTTGCATTTTGGCAAAATATTTCGGCCAATTTCCGCGGGTGTAGATCAAGACGCCAATTCAGCATTTATTCATTTATGCGATCCCGGATTGAAGAAGGCCAATAAATTGAAACGATTCTGCCGGGCGCCGGCTTCTGTACCGACTGGCCGGAGCATCCACCCCATGAATCTGAGCGACTTGATGGCTTTTAAACTCGCCTTTAAAAGGAGAAAAAACACGAGCGAGGCCACTACTTTCACATTCGTTTGCGAATCGATTCGCTCGGTAAAAAGTGAGACCGATCATTGCTGCACACTTCCCCGCCGTCACTAAACGGTCCGGTGCCCGCTCTTTAGGACTGCCCGTCCGTTGCACTTTCCTCCCGTGTTATTCAGGGCCCCGTGAAGAATATCCTGCGATGAATTTCAATACTTTCCTTCAGTTTTTTTCCTTCAACGGTATCGCTGTCAGAGGAAGGGAAAAAGGCCCGAGTTCATGATAAAGGTTCTCAGAGAGAATAGGAGTCGCATCATAATGGTTTTGAGCTTGGTAATTACTGTGACGAGGGACAACGATTCATCGATTTTTTTCGGGGTGTGCGGGGAATATCGGCTTACCTTGTCTGATTACGCACTTTCTGCAACAGCCTTTTGAGCGCACGCTGGCACGGGGTACAAGTATCGTGTTTTACTACTTTTTTTCAGGATAATTTGCTGGTTTTCGTTTCAGAGCGGGGCTATGGGTAATAAACGGCATTATCCAACTATACGGGACTTCCGTGAAAGGGGACACCACGGTTTTGCCAACGTATTAGTCCGCATCAAAGAACTGATATCCGTTGACAGTAGGACAGGCCAATTATAAGTTCAGTCTGATTCCTCGATTGTCCGTTTTAAGATATATAAGTGAGATGTTTTCACACAGAGGCGTCCCGCTATACCCATTTCCTGAAAAACGGGAATTATACACTAATTATACAGTGTCCAAGAAGAAGTTTTATCTATAGCAAACTATTCATTGAAAGGGGCAAACATAATAGTGATTCAGAAACGTTCATTGACATTCTTCACAAAAGATGATTGTAATCTCCGTTTGACAAAAAGGACCGTAGATCGTAAGTGGTGACAAATTCGTTGCTTTTGCCATTTTTTTTTCTCTGCGCAAGTTAGCTTTAAGATGCAAAATTGGTTTTCCCACGGAAGCCTACGGAAGCTTGACTGAATCTTATATTGTATTATTAAACATAATCGCTCTTCGCGTTCAAATAACTAATCGGGTCTTGCGGATTTTTTTAAAAACCCTTGCGTACGGATGACGCCATATGTCGTCAAAAAAAGTGCCACCAGGCCGGGTGACGCCACTGGCCGCCGTTTGTGCAGTTTCAATCCATTGTTGGATTATTGTTTATGTCATGCTTGACTGCACAAACGCATTGTAGCGGTTCGATTTGGCTGCCAGAACCGCTGCAACCCCCCGACGTCTGCCGTAAAATACCGTGCCCAAGGGGTTAATGATAAACCCTGAGGTTTAGGCCTACATACAGAGTCACCCTTGAACAAAGTGAGATTTCCTTATTGTACCAATATTAAAGACAACAGCTTATTCAAATTTTCTTTTTGCCACTTATACTGATAAGTCCATACTTTGAAAATGAATTAAACTGTTGCAAACTGCTGACTGACTGAATGGACCTGAAATATACAAATATAGAAAAGCCAGCTAATTTGTTGAAGTCCATACTTAAATAATAATGTTCAAAAAAGTTTTAATGTCTCAGTGCCAAAGGTACATGTTATAACAAGAGACTCTTGCAACCCAAGTCATTTTAGTCTCTGGCAAAAAAAAATATTGAATCTGATTTGTATTACTGTAAAAACTTTCGAAATGTCTAAAGAGGTAAATTTGGGGGAATGTCTCCCATATTAATCCAAAGGTACAGAGAAATTCTTGAAGGAAATTTTCATATAATTGGCTTTTGGCCGGGATAGCACACGAAACTTGTTCGCCTTATTTCCATTGGGTTTCCGAGGAAGGAAATTAGTATGGGACAAAAACTCCAGAGAACAATCTTCACTGTGGTGTTAAATTAACACCCTGTTGTATTGATACCGATTCACCATTCATCCTATATAGATAACACATGGTGTTAAATTCACACAGCACACAGTTTTTGCAGTGTAGAGAAAATCCACGGAATCATGTAGGGACATGAAAACCCAATCCACACGCTGGCCCGGGGAGAATTGGAGCCGGGGTCATAGCGGTGGAAGGCGAGGAAAGTATTCCAATACAAATACATATCATGCTTTGTTTTTAGTTGTCCGTAGATTGTGCGTGTCCTTGCAAAAACACTCACTAAATCCGCACAAATAAGCGCTCACTCACTCCACTTCACACGTTCATTTTTAAATGACAATTTTCATATATGCCTTTTTAAAACTTAAGAGCACAATAGGACTACTTTGTAATAGAGATCATAGTCTTATAGCTGAAAACCGATTCTTTGCAAAATAGCCGAAATTTTGCCCCATTTAAGACATGCGTGCAAAAGCATGGAAACTTTCCAAAAGAAAGTGAATGATGAAAACCACAGTCAGAAATAAACGTGTTTATTTATATTCACACTTCCCATTACCCCCGTTATTTGACACAACGAGAGCCTAGAAAATTCGCCCTGGCAAACACGCCTCATCTCTGACGACGAAAAGTGCCGACTAATATCACTAATTACAGCCAAGAAAATCTGCAACGGCACGCGGCCGCCTTGTCGACTAAAACAACGAAAACGATGACTCGATCGGTATATATCTGTCTTTTCTTTTTCTTTCCCCGCCACTTTTCTGGGCTAATGACAGCAAGTGCAAGGCGTTTCAGGACGAGCACAAACGGAACGAGATCATGTAGCAATATGGCTCCTGCTAGACTCATCAAAGTTTATGGTGCGTGAAATGGACTACCGAATACAAACGAGAGAGGGTGGCGCTCTCTACACTAACCGAGCACCCAGGCCGCGCTAGCCGGGCCTGGGCACGACGGTCACGCCACAGCCACGGACGCACGGATCTTGTCAACAGATGTCTGAAATGAATTTCTAAAGTCCGGTGAAGAACACACAAAAAACAATTTAACGCACAGCATTACAGTAATGACACTAAATGTGAGCATAAATCAGGCCTTACATGGAGCTAAAGAGATTCAGAATTTACAAATATGAGCGCATCACTAGTCATAAACCATCTGGCACACGGAAAGCATCTGTTCGAAGGTGGAAAAACACGAAATGGGAAAATTCCAAAATCGCACTAAATGCATGGCTGTTATACAAGTAACAGTTAAATAGTGTCTAAAATTATTAAAGTGATTGTAACATGTTCCTTGTATCATACTCACTTAGGCAGAGGTTTAGACTTTCGTTATTACCCAGACCAAGGATAGTGTCATAATTGTTACGAAATACATCGGGTTTCGTTATTCTAAGCCAGCGAATAGGCCTACATTGTTTATGCGAACATGTTAGGTCGAAGTTACCTCATAAAATACGCGCCGAAATTATGAATGGGAATTAACATTCGCATTGTGCTAATTTTAGCAATTTAAGAACCGATTCAACAAAATCTAGCGAGCTGCATAGCTTAACGATATTATAGTTGGTGCCGAATTTTGCGTGAAATGCTTCAGGCAGTCGGTTAACCCAGCACGAGTATGCTAAAATCGCACCCGATTCAAAAACGAAAGAGGTAAATATTACGGTAGTCGCAGAATACTTTAATTGTAAACTTCTTTCGAATGAAATGCTACATGTTTGAAACTACTGCCGTAAATATTGCTGCTCTATAGCGTCTCGATCGTATGAATTTCCGACTTCCGTGAAAATTTGACTCTTTACCAATGATGCATTGCAACAAAAACTTGGACAGAAACGATTCTTGCAATGGCGCAACCAAACCTCATCCTAACCCTGTCCTAGTCCCTAACATTAAGGTAAGCACTTATCCAGAACCACCAAAATGACATCGTCATGTATTACTGAAAATGAACTTGGCCTTATTGAATAGGCACAAGGCCTTATTGAATAGGCACAAAGCGCGATGCGCGCGACGATGTCATTTTGGCGGTTCTGGATAAGTGCTTACCTAATATTAACCCTAACCCCATGCATGCCATGTCTTACCCTAATCCTCATGCAGACATGCACCCTCGTCTTATGTTTTCCATTGTTTTCGTGTACTGAGTATGCGCACTCAAGGGGTCGGTATTTAACGGAGTGAGTCTGATTTTCACGCGACAACTATTTTTTTACTGTAAGTCTATAAGGCATTTTGCGGTCACGTCTTTGCCTTTCAAATACTGTTTGACGTCTCGCAGCTCTTGTGACACATTATTTTCATCATTAAGAATTGTCCAAAGTTACAGATGTAGCTATATATAGGACCCTCTCATTTGGGAATTTGTATACATGCACACGACAAAGAAACCGGAGTGTGGACCTAATATTTTGAGACCCATCGCGGTAGATTGGCGCCGGGGCTGAGGATCAGTTTCATCCGACAAACTCGGGGATGGATTGAAGAGAACCAGACGGTGGTAAAATAAAGCTTTGGGTCCAAGAGTAATTTGGAAGGGTGTTGGCAGGGGTGGAGACAACGTGACGGAAAAAGAGAAGTAACAAAGGAAGCTTAATTACATTTTTTTCACTTGTAAAAGACGTGGAAATCCAATGTGTTTCTGGAGCAAGAAGTATGGGTTCAGAATTATGGTTAAGATTTAAAGAAAATATTAAAAAGAATAATAAACCAAGCTTAAGACAAAACTTGGAGAATAGGTTCGCACCACATTATACCCCATCCGGTCATGTGCTAGCCTTCTGACAAGGCCATCGTGACTTTGGGCATTTGACCGAACGCGAAGCCTCGAGGCGACTTGAGCGGAGACTACTTTACGCCGAGTGACGAAGTTTCCGCTAAATTCGCGCCTCAGCTTCGTCGCTCGGTCAAGTCCCGACAGCCTTGTCACAAGGCTAGCTCGTGTGCTTGCTTCTGCTAGTCTTCCGGGGTTGGCCCATAACGAAATCTGCAAAACTGACATAAAATGTCTCGGTTATAATAACCGACCTGTGATAGCGGGTATTCATTTTCACTATTGTCTCAAACCACCCATCGATTGATCAGACTTTCATATGGGGAATTTTGAAGTAAGCCAACAGTTGGTGAAGATTAATAGCGGTAAATTCATCTTGTCGATGAAGTTCTAATTTTAAAGAAGTCTCTTAAGTCATGGTTGATCAAGATAAATTTTCGGCAAGCAAACGAATAAAACATATAATCGTCATTACGAGGCACTTAGAGATCTGTTTGAAGCACTCGTCCGTAATTATTGGATCTGGCTTAATTTCATGACCCCCTTTAACCACATAGGCCCCCCCCCCCCCCCGATAGGTAACCGGTTGAAAAGTATCACCCATTAATCATCAAATAATACCGATCAAGTTGTGTTTCACTGTCACTTATATAATAAAAGAATGAAAGCAAACCAGCGTGGCATGATTAGAGAAAGATTACACACTCGTTTAAGGAAGTATCCATCAGTCCAATTATTGCCCTGAGGACACGCTATCAAAGCCTGCTTCCATTCTCCAAGTCCATGGTCAGGTGAGCCCACATGCTACATGAGTTAGCCTGCTACTCCGCTACCACACATGCATGGCGGGGCCGCGCCATGGCCCGCTGCAAAGCCGAGTGGCAACCGGCCTGTCATCGCGTCATCGGCCCCCACGGCTGCTTCCACTAGTCTCAACCCCCCGACCCCGCCCAGATGTAACGCGGTGTCATTGACCCGGCGTTGGCCCAATTTCTCAACCGGCAATGACAGAGAAACAACTTTTTCTTAACCCAAATTAATAAATTAAGAAGGAAAATGTCCTCCGGGATGCTTTGTTATAATTATAATAATCTGGTTTCCTCATCTTCCCCTTTTCTGCATGGGGTGAGCAGCCAAAGCCAGACGGCCCTCATTGGGACTGGGTTTGAAACCTAGTGTACCACCTACCACCGGCCCTGTCTGAACTACTGTGGAGGAGTCGCATGGGACACCCATTTCTGGTGAGGAGTTACGACACCGACGAACGCCCATAAAACCTGACAGGGGTCACAATGAGGAAGACATATGCATCTGTGCTCAGAGTCAGCTTGCTGCAACAAATTGGTCAGATCCTCAGCGGACTCAACAAGGTTCACTCGCGGTCATTTCCACACTGCGCATGTCCGGTCTCGGATAGGACCTACTCGTCTATGACGCCCGCCATGCTGTATTTAATTTAGAATAGCTCGCTTCGTTAGTGTCTCCATCATTACCGCTAACGTGCTGGAAACCGACTTGAATTAGACGATTATAAAGGAGACCCATGCAAGAACTTAATTTCGAAATCCCGCCTTGCTTCGCTTAAGCGTGGAACTGACAACCACGCTTGGCCGGAGACCAGTCAGATTCCATGGTTACTATTCCAAAACATTGGTTTGGTTTTACCAGGGTTGAAACGAAATACTTTAAGCCCATCACCGTCAGGTTGTGATCACGAGTAGGAGCTGATTAATGGGGTTAATTACTTGCGATTGTTAGGCATGCGAAGTGATGTGCACCGTAAATACGACCTGCATCATTAAGCAGTCCATACCCTGAGGCCGGGGGGGGGGGGGGGGGGGGGGGGGGGTATGAATAAAGTTAGCAGAATTAGACCAACAGGAACTGTCATGTTCTAGACAGCGTATCAACGGTAGAGGGTGTATTAATCACGAACCCGCTGGAGTATGTAATGCGAACATGATGGGCAGGAGTTCTTTAGAACGCCTTATACCTGTAACCATGGAGCTATAAAAAGCTCCATGCTGTAAAATAGCTCCATGCTGTAACCTGCTTCCCTTCCACCTATAATCTTTCACAATTCAAACGAAATGTGAATAGATAGCTTCTACACGTCTTTTCTTGTCTTTTGCACCTTGAGTGGCCTTTTGGCCCTGTGTTGGGCAATACCCATACAAAAGCAATGGGGAAAAGAGAGAGTTTAAAAATTCGGGTTAAAAGTCACAAAGAGAGGGAGAGAGAGAGAGAGAGATCTGTATGCGTTTGACAGTGGGTAGACGACTAGTCGGGGTTTTTGAGACCTGATGGTGAAATCTCGCGTGAATCTTGAGTGGATCTGCGAGAATGCATGAGTCATACAAGCTATAACCAAATATACTGCAGTGTTACAGATACTATACATGAGTTCAAACCCAAAAAACGGACGTTTAAATAGGCTGATATTGACTATAATCACTACAAATGATCTAGACTAACAGTAATTCAGGTTCAATGAACGCGAGTATTGTACTCAATTGACCATTTACAAAACACAATAGGCCGACTCGCAAAACAAAACAAAACAAAAGAGATGAGAAATATCAAGTGAAAGGCATGTTTCCTGATAGCTTCCTGAAGAGACACAAAATATCAGTCAACGGAAGGTCTCGCTGACACGGTCTGGTCTCACGATGCAGGAATTACCAGGCAACAAAGTTCAAAACGATTTCCCTTCATCTCTCCGTCATACCATTGTTTGCTGGTATTTTTGTATTAAAGAATAACGTGCACGAATTGGACCTGTCAAAGTGTCGCAGTCAAATGAAAGCTGTATACAATGAAGCCTTTTTTACAATAGGTATCTTGAAATGAATCGGGTTTATGATGGATGTATTGTTTTGTTTTTGTTTCAATATTGTTGAACATTGTTCACCTCATATTTTGTGAAACGACCTTCTGGAATAAACACCATCAATAATCCTTTGTTTAGCCGTCTAGTTTTGGCTTTTGCCTAATTAGGGTAACCCGCAATTAACGGTCGATTACACTAGTCTAAGAATGTTGACAAATGATGTGCTTCGGAGATTAAATGTGTTTCTCTTATGGATTTCGGGATGCTGAAAACGAATGTGACCATAAAAACAATCATTTTCAAAGTGAACAAAGAATGCCCTTGTGGACTGTTTGACGAATAAAAACAATCAATTGGCTACAGTTGTCAAGAAATTGTAAGTATCACATTGTAAGTATATGTGTATATATACCGGTAATATATAAGTAACATACATGTATAATGCAGTCACTTATATTGATTAAACCCGACACTAAAAAGAAGAGCAACTCATGAGAAATATTGCCAATTGTATGTAGTTTTAACATATTATGCATTGCGGGTTGGAACAAGAGCTCTTCCCGCAGTTTATTCATCCTCCTCCCTTCCCAAGTCAAGGATAATAGCTACCGACCCGATTCCATATCTTCAAAAATTGAGCCAATTGGCAATTTTAAGCATCAATGTCATACTCAGTGACCCAGAATTAGTAAGGATTGACTACTTCTATTTCCGAAGCATTTTGGCTGCAGAACAATGTTATTTCCACTCGCGACCTGCCTAATATATAGTGTTGGGAACTGTTTACAATACATTGTTAACAAAAGCACCGAAAAATTATCATTCCCCATCTACAGCTGATGTCATGAGACACGTAAAACACATTTAAGGCGTTGGTTTGGTACGTGTAATCTGACTTTGCCAACGGGTGTAGACAGTTGATGTAAAAGCCCCTTTCAGTGTGGTTAAGAATACATGAAAAAGCCCCTCAGAGATGTCCTTTTCTCGTTTAATCCTTGAAGAGTAAAAGCATTGTCGTGCTCCACTCGGTTCTTATATATCGACAAGCTGGAATTCGGTCATGTCTTTTCAGAGATTTTGATAACAACTTCCTATACCAGTGTTTTTTCTTTAAAAAAATAATAAAGAGCCCAATGTGACTACTTAATTTAAAATCTTGGCTGAAATTCGATTACCCATAGCCCCCAATTTGTACTCATGATATAATTATGCGTAAAAACCACGAGTGATAAGTCAGAGTAGTCAGGTTGGCCAAGTGGTGCTTTCCTCGCCTTCCACCGCTGTGACCCGGGTTCGAATCCCACCAGAGGCAGCAGGTTGATTGGGTTTTCAGTCCCTGCCTGATTCCGTGGGTTTTCCTCAGAATATCATTTTTTTGTAAATGTTCTTTAACATTTCTGCATTGTCTTCGGACAGGTTTCTTTAGGCTTTCGAGCCGCAGTGCGACATTCACATTTGACGAATCCTCGGTTTCATTACCGGTACCAGAAAGAATTAAAATAGATAAATAAATTAATTAATTAATTAATAAATTATTAAATCAATCAATCAATCAAAAAGTAACTGAGTGTTAACATGAACTGTCCTGGTACTGGACTTCCGTTTACTGCTCATGCTAAGTCCATTTTGCGATCCATCTATTTCCAACGGATCTCACATTCTCATGCACTTACACTTACATGCTCTGATCGAAAAAATCAATGTGATGGATTCCTCTTATACTAACGAATTATGAAAGAAAACTCTATTTTTGAACGAATAAGCATAATTATATACACTGTTCACAATTGGTCTTCTTAAGATATATTTGTTTATTGTGCTACCTGTGAAGATTGATATCACATTAATACTGTGGGAATTAGGAGCGTTCCGCCCCAAATTCAAAATTCGACACATATTAAATGGGCTACTTGTCGTGGGTGGATTGTTGGGTGTAATGTCCCATTGGAAAGTTGATTCAGGGAATACACCACCAATGTACAGACATGATATAGCAAACAGTTTGGATGTAATACGGTATGTATTCGGCATATACGTCAATGCTAAAACACTTTCTGAGTTTTGAACCTAACTGATTGGCAATAATGTCAGAAGAATTCCCAATGTGTAGGCCTACTGCAGCATTCTAAATAACTATGGGTTTGTGTTTAAACGAAATGATGGAACTGGGTCACAGGGAATTGATCCTAGCACCACGAGGCCTACAGATACCAGTGCATGCAGTTCACCTGTTGCTTTAAATTCGCACAGGCAAATCCTTGGCTGCTTGACATATTTTTCCCAAGGTTTAGACGTCGTGGAAAAATGAGAAATGTGTTATAATTTCGAAATTGGTACCTTCCTTTAAATTGATATACAAAAAAGTAAAAACAATTCTAAAGATTTTCCCTTTTTGGCCTAGGTTTGCACTTGTCAATGTTACCCCACTTTTCTTTCTACATTGTAAAATTTTCCTCAGAAACAAATAATCAAACGATAAAATGAATTTAGCCTATTTGTTAAAGGAAAATATTGCATCGGAGGCGCCCGGCTGAGCTACAAGAGTCAACCGTCCTAAAATTGATGTGGTTGGAAAGATCATTAACAAGTACATATTATAATGCACACGAGCATCCATTGAAAATGTGCCATTGCCTGAAGAAAAATTCGTAGACAACTGTTTAGCTCGGAAAAGTCGGACCGTTGGATACTGGAAAGTATACAGTCTTTCCCGCGTCAATTATTTTCAGACATGCAAACGGCGCATTTTCAAGGGATGGTCTTGCATAATTGTTTCCTACATTTTTAATGATTTTTCCAACCATCATTTTAGGACGAACTTTTTTTCCGACTGCAAGGCAACTTGTTCCTTTAAAATATAGGCCTAGGCCTATACATTACTCATTATGAATTATACATTGAAGTGGCATTCGCCAAAAGTTGAGTGCCCAACGTGTCAAAGATGACGAAACCTTACATACGCAGTCAGTATTTGGGTTAAGTAGTCAATCACTGCTAATTTCCAAAACTTTCCCTATCGCAAATCTGGGCCGAGCTTGCACTCGACCCGCGTATAACAATACCAACTGAGAGAAAGGGGGCTGGCGTGCAAAATGGGATGCATATGTTGCGACGGAGTGGCCACATTGTAACAAAAGGCGGCCACACAACGCGTCTAGGTGGTAGCAATCGTAATGGAATATGTACTCCAATTTGGACAGTAATGTATTTGCCTTGCACTTGACGTCTCACTAGGGAATAAGACGGCCCAGGTATGGCGGTCTCAAGAAAGTGGCGGAGAACTGGTACTAAATGCTGATGTTAGATCGCGGCATATGGATTGGTTGTCTCGAAAGAAAATGAAAAGAAGAAAAAAAATCTCCTTTTCCCCTTTCTCGTCCACCGCATTCTTGGATCTAAAAATCTTAATCGACCTGAACTAAACAAGCAAATAAGACGAGAGTGGCGGTATAATTTTTTTTATACGGGGCCCGATTGACCCGGACGGCACCGGGCCACTGTAGAGCGCGTGAGCGGGCATATCCCTGTACATTACCGGTACTTGCCTCGCTAAAACAGGGGCAGCCCCAGGCGAGTATCTGCGGTATAAAATAGAACTGTGAAATAATTACGGAACCAAAATACTTCGGTTGCGGCTATTATCAGAGACTGGGCGGGAAAGACAGAGTGCGCTATCGACATTGACATTTATTTGTTTTTGTTTCAGGGGGGATGATCTCGCGGCCTAAGGTACGAAAAAAGGAGGAGGGAACAGGTAGAACCGGGTCAGGCCTATCGATCGGGGATGGGTACTTAGCGGTAAGAGTGGTGGGCCTTCTGACAACATCCTTGGGCGTCTTTTACCGGATCGGTGGCCCGGGTCGGTCGGTAACCGGACTTGCAATGGCCTTTCTGTAGCACACACAGACACAGCGGCCTGCTTATAGAGGGATTTTGTCATTTAAATGTTGTAACAATGTAAGAACAAAAGGTCCACTCATGCCTATTCAAGGTTAACAAAGACATTAATCTTTAAGATGGCTGCTAGAATCGACTTTGAATTAACAGTACCGATCAGCATTCCATCCAGAAATATTGTTTTTGGGATGATTTTCGTTTTTGCACTTTTGTATAGAGAACCGAAGTGATAACGTCAATGCATTGTTTGGAACCAAAATACTTTTGTTATTTTGTGTCAATGTGTTTGCATGACTGGCTGTTAACAAAGGAACAGTCAAAATCTCCATTTGTTTGGAGCCAGTTGTCGTGCCAACTGACGTCTGACTTCGGTACTCTATATGCCGCAGACAGGTTAAAGCTTGAGCTGGTATACAGCTGTATAGAATACATGGGATTAAAGGTTACACGACATTGGACTTCAAGGAAATTTACATATTAACGTTTGCTACTTTCCGCCCACTTCGTGGCGCCGGGTCACAGTTTGTGATATAAACTGCCCTTTTAGAGAGGGAAAAGTCACCTGTAAAGGATATAGTTTAATTGCACTAAAAAATCAAACATCATCATCATTTAGACTGAATTTTGAGCACGAGGTGGCTTGCATAATTATGACTCCCTATAGACCAACGCAAATCCAGCACACGAAATAAAAGCGGAATTACTAAAAAAATATCCAGGCCGCGTTCCCCCACTATTTTGTCCCGAATGCATTTCCCGACGACTCCGCGCCCAGGCTCTGAGCTCCCATATCATTGCTTTCTCATGATTTAATTCGTTTACTTTTCTAATTGAGTCGACCTGTTTTCTCTGTTTGCGCAACAGCAACGGCCCGTGTTGTGTTACCTACTTCACCACCGTCTAGCTGGATTTTTCTGCCCGGCGAGGGTCCCGACTCCGAGCCCTCTCCAAACCCCGGCAAAAAAATTGCCAATAAAATGACCCACATACAAGGGCCGAATTTGCAACACAATGGAGACAAGGAGGCCTGATATATTCATTCGATGTTTCAAGAGATATTACGTTCCTTTTATTTGGGAGAAATAACGCCTTTTTGGCAGGATGTAAGAGGTATCGCCGAGTTGGAGCCGGCCGTTGCAGACATTGTTCAGTGACACAGTGGCTCAGTTGGGACGTTCAATATGCTACACAATCTTGGCAGACCGACTCACAAATACGCCAATACGCACTGCCTATATACACACATACTTACGTTTATTAGGCACAGCGTTCAAACACAGGGAACGCCCCTCCATGATTTTGTCTAAATGGATTTGCATGTCTTGAAAACCTTTCTCTTCATTTAGCTTCATTCTGAAAAACTATAACTGTCGATTACTGCCCGGTTGACCGCAATACCATTACAAAATGTTTATCAGCGTTTGACAGATAAAGATAAATAAACAAATTAATAAACAAATTAACATAATATAAATAACTGAATTCATCAGGGCTACATTGATTTTTCCTCACTGTTTGTGTAGAAAGCACAGGCAGACAGATATAAGTTGATGATTACGATGAATTTTGATTGTGTATTTTCATTGGTATTGCAATAACATTATTATAATTATGTTCTTATTTCTACCACAAATTGGATACAAATCAAAAGACAGCACAATAATTGACTTTCAGAAAATCCTGTCTCGTGTAGGGGCTAGGGTTATTCTCGCTGTAGTTTCTAAACCCTGCGCTAAATGCACCGATAGCCACTTGTAAAGTTTTAGATCAGAACCAGAGGCACATACTCCCTTCGATATATTTTTTTATAGCTCCGATCGGCATGGAATTGTGTGACTTTCCTAACTTTTTATGAGGGATACAGATCGGCCAAAGAATACGGAACCAATTTTGCACGATATGGAGAAAAATAACAAAGCTCAGTCCCTTACAAGCTTGGATTTAATTTGAATTATTTCTGTGCAGAAACAAATTATGTCGACATTGAAATATCTACGTCAAAAATGTTCGCTGTTTTATATTTTAGCACAACTCATCGCGACGGTTCCTAATTAAAACATGTGATGCATGATTGAGTTCGTTGAAGTTGTACAGACCTTATGCCTATAGCGGCCATCTTTGAGGTATACTTTTGTCATTCAAATTCTATAAGAATGTAAGCACAAAAGGTTTGCCCATGCCTATCCAAGGGTGACAAAAACATTAGCCGCTATACAAGTGTGTGATGCTAGCAGAGAAACAGAGATTTGTCGGTTGTCATTTCCGTACAAAAAAACCCACCAACATTGTGTACAAACTTAACCATGAAACAGAACTTTGTAATATCCAAACACTGCCGTGTATCTGACTGGTGTTGGTAGTGATGGTGGTGATTGTGGTGACGATGGGGATGGTGGTGATAGTGGTGATGAAAGGACAGAGATGACGATGACAAATAATCTTAGAAATTTTGATTATGTTGACTTTAATCAAATTCTGTTTGTAAATGAAATGTTATGATATTTATTATTACAGTTACAGGCAGACGTTGCGTTTGTAGATTGCTTTGACTAACGTGATAGCGAGTTTGTGATAACTTTTTGTTAGGCCTACTTTAACTTTTAGCTTGTTTTATTTTATTCCTTGCAAAAATCAAGTCTTACTTTGTCTGCTGGCCTAAAAAGTAGTCTATGAAAAAACTAATCCCATGCGCCACAGGCAACTGCAATTTGGTCCCTAAGTGCTCAAGGTACCAGACTGTACTTACCTGTTGCGCAAAAATCTGAAATATTTGTGTGTATACTATAGAGAAACCACAATGTTATTCGTGTAACTGGAATATACCTCGTGCGGTGATTTCAGTATGATTAGGAATATTTGACCCAACTTTGCGCTGCAGGATCGGTACATTATTGGAAGGGAACTGGATCTTCCAGCCCACCAAGGTACCCCAGCCCAGGCTGTTTATTTTGCCTGACCAACAGACACCGGACACACGGGAGATATTGTGATAAGCTCATTTGGCACGTCAACTCTCATGACGCAACGTTTGTGATGATCAAAGCGGCCTCCCTACGACCTGATCAGGACAAGATGTCGTAGTTTGTGGAGCGGGCTCTGTGTTTGGCTATCACCCCGCTGGGTGTGTGGATTCTTAAAACAATCTGCCCGCCTCCTCATAATAATAGATACTTTGTAATTATATAAGCCGGTAGTTTGGTCGCAGGGCATTCAGTTACAGAGTTTCATTACTTCAGACAACAAATAGCATGTAATTGATATTTTCGGCTGAAGTTTTCACGGGATTGGGTTCTTTATTGGGAAGTCTATTGACGGATGGAATATTGGCTAATCGTCACAGTTGGGAAATTCAAGAATCAGTACGCGTTGTTTGTTTGGCTGTTTTTTGTTGTAACTTTGTCAATGTCTTCATTGTCGTTGTCGTTATTGTCCTATTTGCTATACGTTTTTGAGGTAATTGGTAAAGTGATTGGTGTTGCTGCTGATATACTGTTGTCGTCGTTAGTTTTGTTAGTGTTGTGTCGTTTGTCACTGTCATTTTTCGTCATATTGTTGTCATACTTCCGGGCCGGCCTACAATTTTGAGATCAGTTTTGCTATTTTGACAACTTAAAATAGCGAAAAACATATTGAGACAAATGAATGGATAAATGCAGAATGTTTAAAGAAATATCAAACACTGATGAAATAATATAAAAAATGTAATTTTTGGAGGTATAGGAAGTCTTACCTGATCCGTGCGGGTCTCCAGGACCAGGGTATCTGAATCCCAAGATGTCATTGACGGTGTGTGAAGATGGCCAATGACAGTGTCTCATCGGGCCACAGGGACCGGCCGCTGCCGCCACCATGGCTGCTTTAGAGTTAGGGGACGGGCAGGGATATGAGTAGATGGGACTGTAGAGTGACCGATGGGAATCCTTGGTAGGGTCGTAGACGTGCTGCAGGTGCGCCAAGGTGCTGTTGCCGATCTTGTTGCGGAGTATCCGGCTGATAGAGCTGACGGACGGCACGTTGTACTTGTCGCACACGCCCTCCGCTAGCAGCTTGTCCCGTATCTCCCAGGCGAAGATGCCCGGGTCTCGCTGCTTGTAGTCCCGTATTTTCTTGACCACATTCGGCGTGGTGACCCTGGGCTTGCTGCCGCCGATGGCTCCGGGTAGGATCGAGCCCGTCTCGTTGTAGCGTGCCAGTATCTTGCTGACGCAGCCGTGGGAGACTCGGAGCTGCCGGCTGATGTCGCACGGGCGGATGCCGAGTTGGGCCAGCTCCACAATCCGCAGCCGGATCGCGTTGGGTAGCGGCCGGCCGTTTACAAACACCCCGCCGAGCTGGTTCACCTCGCCAAATGTTTGCTCTGCGGGGAACATCCCGTAAAAAGCCATTACTTTCGTATTAGTCTTGTCAGCGTGAGGGGATAGGGAGCGAAGCAAGTCGAGGCAGGGAAGCGTTTGCTAAAGCAACTGGCGTTGCGACGCCCGAACGCCGGCTTTTGCTGCGGGCGCGTTGAGTGCACCATTAGAGTGACAGCGGTATGTTTGATCAACGTGAATTACATTTCCGATTCGCTCAAACACTAGCGGCGATCCAAAACTGCCATTGATTTTCAGCGAGGCTGCAGGTCGAAACACAACTATCTTCGCCCTTGGAGGTGGATACGAGGGCGCTTGATAGGGTGAGATGAGCTAAATAGCAAGGGGAGAAAATGAGCAGGGTATGTGTTGGTATCGCTTGAGCAAATGCGGAGCGCGGTCCGATCCAGACGTGAGCTTGACAAACAATACAGAACCACGGCCCACAGCAGACCAAAAAAAAGCCAAACGCGTTGGAGCCCGTCTTCTACGAGAGTTATTATGCAGTTCTACCCTGACACGGACTGCACTTTCTTATGTCCGTTCGGTGAGCTGAGGGCGGCAATATATGGTGTCACAATTATCACTCATGAAAATGCATGCCAGTGAGAAAAAAAAATGTCACTTCGTTTGCCACTCCTTTTCCAATCAAAAAGCGTGGCAAGGCGGCTAAAATATCAATTGTTCCTAACCCTATCCCACTTACAGTATAGTAATGCATTATTAAGTTACTCCACCGAAACGAAAGAAAAAGTTCACAGGTTGCATATTTTCTTCTTCCTCTTCTCCCATCAAATGAATAATAATGAAGCCAATTAAATATTCTGTGGGTATCAAAACCGGCTGTTAAGTGGCCGATCAACAACTCCCCACCCCGCGGGCTTAGCTGCTGCGAGCGGCCGGCACCAATGAGGGAAGGGGAGCGCGACGCGGACTACTTTCAACTATTAACCTGGGCAAAACAAGGAACGGAGAGGGTATTTTATCTGGCCCACGGCTGTCTAGTGGATGAGAGCACGAGAGAGCTCGTGGACCCTGCAGCTAAGTTGCAATGATCGCTGCTTGTTTTGCCCGCCAAACCCTGTCTTATCATGGCGTGGCCGCCACGGCTTGCCAACACTGTGTTTATCGTCCTTTATTTCTCATATCAACACCGCATCGGAAGCCGTAGGGTAAGTGTCTCAGATAGACAAACAAAATGTAAACGATTTTTCTTCCCTCTTCATTTTTATTTTAAGTTTTATTTTGGAGTGCCGCCAAAATCGCCCAATAATCAAGAGCCGGGAATTTCAATTAACGGCAAGACTCGGCGTTCCGACGATCTATAATTCTGTGCTGGTATGCCTGTCGCGGGTGCCGGAGGGAAAGCGGAGGTTTGCCTCGGCTGCAGTATGTACGCCGGCTCGCTCACTCCCTCCCCGGCCCCCGCGGAAACCGTGTGGAGAGAATGGCCGATGCGCTTTAACGGCAGTAGTTGGCCAGTCACGGCCAAGAAGCATCCCCATACGATGGCAAATTGGACATGGAGTGAGTGCGCGCGGCGTGGTCAGAATTCTAGTCATTTTAGGCCACAAAAGAAGAAAAAGAAAAATAAGAAGGGGTGCTTCCTTGTCCTGATTTGGAGGTCATTGAGCATGCTGGGCTTGATTCGGCCCTTTCGGGGTCAATGAGGGGTCCAGGGGGGCTGAACAAGTTTGTTGAAAAGAGATCTGCATGGTTGGCGCGCGAATTGGAGAATGCGTGCAAGCGCAAGCGAGTTGGCCAAAGAACAAAACGTGTTGGGAATTCCGAACAAACGCGAGCGCCGAAGGGATATGTGCACGGGATCGCGATCGTCAGTGTTGGTTTGAAGCTGAATTCAATTTACAACGGTATAACCAGAGCATATCCTTTAGTAATTTTTCCATTCGTCTCTTTGGTTTGTTTAAAAACTCATTTCCAATGAATGGCAAATTTTGTAGGTAGCCTATTTGGTTCAGGCCTATTTGTCTTAGTTTATTGTTTTGACAAAATATGAAAAAGGAGTAGATAGAAATGACAATATACATCCTAAAAACATAATCGGCTGCTGAAGTGAAAAACTACGATTTGTTATAATTAATTCATTTATCCGGTTTCGTTTTATATTTCAGCCATGAAAAATGTAGGCGTATGCCTCTACAGTTTCACGCAGACTTTATTATTCATTTGCTTTTTTTTTTACAATTCAAGAATAAAAGGTTATGTTGGAAGTATCATACCAGACTACCGGTACTATCTCAAAGTGAATCTCTGATGGTTATAGGCCTACTACGATAGAAACAAAATGTTACAAGACATGAGTAATATTTTTTAAAGTACAGAAGTATCGTAAAACCGTATGTCGCGTCATGGCTATAAAAACTTACTGAACTTAATTTGCTGAGGCTTAGCGTGAGAGTTTACATGTACTTGTGCATAATTCTGTGAGTAAAGCTGTTCTTCATGACCACGGAAATGTTGTTTACATTCTAATTAAAAGACAAACAAACAAGCAACGAAAAACAACATTATGGTTGGATGGCTTAGTCGAGCACCGGTACAGTAACCTGGAGGTTACAGGTTCGAATCGCGCTCCTGACATTTTGTTTACTCACTATAAAAAATGATTAAATTATCTAGTTAGTTTCCATTGTGGTTTGTTTGAAGAAATAGAGAAACAAGATCTCTATCCTATAAGTACTTTTTGTCATCCGTGACAGAGAATTAGAGAGTTCGTCTAGGCCAATTTAAGAATTGTTTGTTTAAACTCGCAAGAGACGTATACAAAATAATAGGGTTGAAAAAAACCCATGTGAATTAGATGGTTTATAAAAGCATCAGATCTGAAAATTGATTTCCAACAGTAAAACAAAAAAACTATCAATTTCTCACTGTTATCCTCAAATGCCTTTGATTTCAGGAACATAAATCCACATCTGACAGGGTTGTTATTTCCATTGGAAATGATGCATATCGAAATTATTACTCACATAGGTCAGTTATTATGTTTACATTTCGACAACTGGGGTACACTTTTAGACCAAAACATTTTCTAAATCCGTCACTTGACATTTCAAGTCTGGTTCAGCGCTGTTCTAACAAAAGTACGTCATTTTTTAAATGACAATTTTAATGTTTGCCTTTTAAAAATATAAGAGCATAATGTGGCTTCTTGTTGCAATTCTTGGCATGAACGTATGGCCCTCACCCCCCGGTCCCAAATACAAGCATACATCGTGACCAACGACAGTTAAAAATTAAGTGTTAATGCATGATATAGCATTGGCACAGCCGACAACATAGTTGCAGGCAGTGTTCATACTTCGTGTGTGATTCAACATATAACACGTTTATATTTAACTGTCGTTTTTCATAAATACTTTTCTATTGTTAGGTTACTCGTGGTTTTGCATGCATGTCTTATTTGGGGCCAAATTTTAGGCTACATTGCCTGATATCGATTTTTAGCCAAGACTTTTCATTTTTACGGAAAAGTAGCCACATTTTGATCTTATATCTTTAAAAAGGCAAAAATGAAAATCAACAGTTAAATATGAACGTGTTTTTGGCAAAATTCCATGAAATCAGCATTTTTTTTTTTTTTTTTTCTGTTAAAAAATGTGACACAATTTTGTTTGAGATCTTAACATTAGTTCTTACTGCAACAAATGCAACTCTCAAAAAAAAATACTTCTAATGCTCTTATTTCGATTGTTGAAATCCAAATAAGCCACTGTATTTGTGGTGGTCTTCGGATAATTTCCTCGAAGATGACAGCATTTCAGACGGAAATATTTCTCAGGAAGATTGGTGCCGGTACCATCTTTATAAACAGCAAGATTTCAGATTGAAACTGATCACTTTTGCTTTTTAATCATGAATCATTCTTAAATTACCACCCAAACTATCATGACCTGACTATCTCACCGAAACATTTAATTCCTCTCATGTTAATCTCAATTTTCAGTTCAAACATAGCCAAGTCTTTAATACTAGCGCTTAAAATCACTTCATTTTTACTTATAGAACGCATTCAGTTTAATGTTTATTTTTCATCACTCACTTTCGATTGGAGCGGTACTTGGTCATACACGCACGTCTTATTTTGGACCAAACCTGGGGCTGCATTGCAAGTACATGTAATCGATTTCTTTTAATCGAGTTTTTAAATATTTTTTACTGAAAATTTGCCACATTGTGCTCCTATATCTTTCTATAAAGGCAAACGTGAAAATTCACATTGAGAAAAAAAACATGTTTTCAAATTGTAAGAAAAATAGTTTTAAAAAAATAATAAATACAACAAATCATAGTTTGTAGTCTCCACTCTTCGTTTACAGCTGCAAAGCATCACCCTCTTGCTATTTTGTTTCAAAATGAAAACGTCTCAAGATTCAGATTTATGTAATCTTGGCAGCATTTGAAGGCCTAATTTATAAACAAAGGTGTGTAGGGTTTGCTCGCTAGCTTCCTGTGGTCGGCTGTAAATTTTGACCGGTTGATTATGTTCCCTTTTTTCCGTGTGTGACCTGCCCTTGTCGTTGCGTCACCTTCATCATCGGGGTCATGTGTTTGTTCAGTACATCCTGGCCCATTCTGTGCGCCGGCGTGGTTTCTATTTGTTCGTACAATTGTTTACATGTCTGGGGGTTTTTAAGCATTATGCTGTACGCAGCAACACCGTCCAGTACCGGATATCATCCATGCACCCACCAACCCTATACCCGGGGAATGGAAATGATAACTCGGGTGATGGAGATCTTATAAGGATTTTGGGTGTTGACATCCATGAGACCAATAAATCCATACATTAAAACCCCCAATGCCGAATAAGCAAATAAACTCATCTAATTTCGTGAACAGGTTACTTATTGTGTCATACCTGAACAAAGTTGTTTACAGCCGTGTTAGTCAGCTACACTCTAAAATAAAAGTTGGTCAAAATGGGTTGATATTTTGCCCAGTGTTGGGCAACATATCAACAACCGAAAATCTTGGGCAAATTCTTCCCAATAATTGGTCCATTTTTACCTGAATTAACCAGCAATGTGGTAAATTAATACCAATGTTGGGTAAATAACAGTTGCCCAATTATGTTTTACCCAACGTTTTTACAGTGAGATACAGATAAAATATTAAAAGTAGCACTGCATAAAGACTAACTAAAATTAGGATTATGGCATAAGCTTTTGTAGCTAAAGCTACTTCATCGGATGCATGGTGAAGTAGTTGTAGCTATACGAAAGCTTATGCCATATTTTAATTGTAGTTACCGGCAGTCTTTAAAGTAGTACCTTCAATATTCATTTGTATCATACCTGTATGGAGTAACTATGGTCATTTTGAGCTGTCTTCATCAGTTATCGTACCTTCTATTGGAAAAGTTATTCATGGTTTTACATGCATGTTTCATTTAGGGCCAAATCGGGTGCTATATTGCAGACAACTGATTCTCGGCCAAGATTTTTAATCCTGGCAGTTTTCTTTGTTCACTTTGAAAAAGACTTGTTTTAATTGTTAGAAACATTGTGCTCTTTTATCCTTAAAAAGGCCACAACCGAATATTGACAGTCAAAAATGTATTTCCTCTCAGACTGGCAGGATTTGTTGAGCGCCATGAAACTAATATTGTATTAAACTCCTCAAAATTGGAACTTCCCCATCACAGAATGAACAAATTCAGAAACATTCTATATTTTGTCGTTTGTGTTCATCCTTTGTTGTTTTCTATTTACCTACCCCAACCCAGTTATTATATCAATTTGTCATTCTCCTTTCATCTCTACTCAGACTTGTCAGTTTCTGTTGTTGCGTCTTTATTCCTTGAGAAGTATTCTGCTGGGATTGAAATGATTATTAAAAAAAAACCGTAGTGAGGAAGATTATTTTTATTAAATGTTTAAAGAATCAATGTCAGTTTTGGAATTTTGGCTTTTTCACATCGTGTTTTGGTTCCTTCTGTCTCCAGAAGCACAGCCGACTGCACATGTTTTGGTGCATAATTGTGAGCTTGCGCGAGGTTGAGTCAGATGTATGTGCTATCTTCATATAATTCCAGTTTTCCTCCATTTCCTACAAAAAATATACATCTTCTCAGCTAAAACTGTTACAGGATTAGTGCTTGGCACATATGAATAAACTCCGAAAATTAACTTGGCTTGAAATAACCGTTTTCCCGCTCGAATAGCCGTTTTCCCGACTGATAGTCGACTAATCACATGGGCTACTCGACTGATCACATTCAACAGATGTTAGGAAATAGATGCTAGGAAAATGTAATGTTATCGTAGATATAGATAATGCAATCGAACTACCTTATTTATTTGTTTTTAATAATACAAATTAAACAAACCACTCTTCCATTGCCTTGGGTGCACAGCTTTTACCGAACTTACAAAATCGTGTATAATTTGACGTTTCAAAGACCCAGAGAACGTGAGCATCTGGTGAAATATCTCAACGCAGCTATCTGATTTACAGTTATATCTAATTTACGAGATCAAACAAAATATTGGACTTAAGCGGGCAGGCTTGGAGCATTCCAAATTATAAGGACGAGGCTACTGGCCCATACATTGTGCTGCGATTGGCAGAACCCCGCCGGAAAATCAACAGCACAGCTTCAGATTGTCTGACCTCGACAACAATCATGGAATGCAATACGAAGAACATCTGAAAATATAAGCACTTGTGCACTAAAATACATGAATTTTTTTCTCCAGTAAGTTTTTAAATAAATTTGAATTAATTATTAAGTCAGACAATTATGTAGCGTGTAAAGGAAGGATGCTTTGGTCAATCTAAACTGAATGTTAAGGAAATAATTTCGTGCGACCGTAAAACCACAGGACAATATACTTCGAGTGTAGTTTGTCATTTCGTGACATTATTTATACATTATACACTGCAAATGACACTGGTGTTAAATTAACACCAAGTCGTATTTATATGTGGTGTTAATTTAACACCACATTCTGTGTAGTGTAATTACCAGGGTACTTATGGTCGAGAGTAGAAATCATACGCTGCTGTCACGGACGTGGGTGCCTGGCTACAAATTGGGCTCGTTGTTTGTGGTTATGAGGAAAGTGTCATTATGACCAGAGGGAACAGAACCCCGTTCCCTAGATTTACAGTTTCCTCTACCTGTCCAAATTCATTTAAGATCTGCGCTGACTAGAGGCCCCGAAGCGTCGAGATCGCATTGGTAAGTACAACTACATTTATCGGGGTACGCTCATTAATAAGACCATGACACCTCACACATGACTCGCGAATTATGTTGCTGCAAATTTTGATGTGATATAA
Organism: Hippasteria phrygiana; assembly: GCA_037893225.1. Classification (NCBI taxonomy): domain Eukaryota; kingdom Metazoa; phylum Echinodermata; class Asteroidea; order Valvatida; family Goniasteridae; genus Hippasteria; species Hippasteria phrygiana. Next base: position 389,910 of record JAZGUH010000783.1, on the reverse strand, counting down.
TTAAATGAATACAACTAAATACAATTCAAATCATCTGACACATGTTTAGATGTGGAATCACTTCAAAGCTGAAGATTTGAGGCATTGTTATTATTCTTGAAGATTACGGAGAACATTTTCATTTTTAACTGTAAATTTTTTGTTGTTTGTCCTTTGTAAAGATAAAAGAGCACATGTGTCTCAAATTTTCAGTAACAATTGAAAATCTGTGCTGACAATCTAGTACCTACAATCCCCAATTTGGGTCCAAAATAAGACCTACATGCAAAAACGTGTAATTGTTTTTCTTCAATATAAAGTGGATGGTGAAAAACGAAATTTAAACGTGCTGGAGATAGGGGGTTGTCACACTAAATCCTGTATGCTTACGGTGGCTCTAATTGTAAAATGCTGCATTTCTAAATCCCCTTTTCCCTTCAGTCCTTGCATTGCATAATTATACCAAGGTTAAGCAAGATTAGTATACAAAATAATGCAACTTCACGAATATTGGCCAGGAGTTTGCAATATAACATGGCGACAGGTACCGGTACCGTAGTGGATATACAACGTAACCGGTTTAGTGATAAATACGAATTCGAACTTCCATAACTTTGCACTCAACAAAGGAATCACATTATCTTAAATATGATTTTGCTTTTGTTGCCTCGATACATAAAAAGCTACAAAATAAATACGTCAAAGCGGGCCAGAAGCATCGCAACGGAAAACTCAAATCCTGCACCAGTTGTGTTCTAGCAAGTTATAAGCTTTATTTCCTGATTTAATTATATAGAGTATATTAATTTTGACAATTTTTTTATTGTTATTTTATTTATACAGAATGCACAGGTAGAGAGTTCATTCTGGGTTTTAAGGGGGGGGGGGGGGGGGGAGTCGAGGAAAATTACATACTGCTGGATTGAGGCTCACAAGGATGTTGAACATCTGCAATTTAATCTTCGTGTTTGGTTAATCAGTTAATCATGTGCACATTTCTCTACATACACAAGAAGATAGCCTTTTCATTACTAAGAATGAGGATATTTAAAAACAAGGCAATCGATAGCTAAGTCGCTGTAATATACCTACTGAATTATTGAATAGTATTTGCCGAGCCCGGTAGCAGCTCGACACAGGATCCGCACTGTTCCCCGTGTGTGTTTTCTCCATGTCACAAGCGGAAAAACTGAAATTGATTATTGATCACTGGAGCGTTTTAGCCGAGACTCGCAGGATGCTAGGCACTTGTCAGGGCGACTAATAGGGGGCTAACGAAGGTGAAATAGGAACCGGCGTTACTCTCTATCCGCGCAGGGTGATACGAGGAGGGGCTAGGGTAAATAGCCGAAGATGCAAGGGGAAGGGAATATGCAGTGCGCACTTGTATCCAGCACTTAGCGCGGGGCGACGAACGACGGAAGCTCAGCGCTGCGAAAACGCGACTCCAAATCTTTGAAGTGCCTTGCCCGAGAACGAGTGAAATTCACGGTGAGCGAGGCCAAGAAATCGTCACCGATCTCTATTTCTTTACGGAGTGCGAGTGTCTAAGATGGAATTCGTGCGTCCGTGAGCGGTATTGACTAGTTTATACCGGACGGCAGTGTGTGTGTGTTGTTTTTTTCTTCTACTTCTTACCGGGAAACCCGTCTCCCGTGTCTGGCCGTGAATTCCGGTAATGGCACGCCGCGTAGCGGCCCATTGAGCAGGGACGGCATTCAGGACACGCACGCTTCTCGTTACCGCCATTTAGCAGCGCACTGCCCTTGCCGTCTAAGCAAACACAGAGCCTACCGCGGCTACTTCACTTACCCATAGCCAGCGACTGCTCAATCTCACAGCTCCGGTGGATGTCACCGGTGGATAACCTCAGATCCAGGCCGCTGGTGGTGTGCGGAGCCAGGGACCGACCGGTGCAGCCCAGGCCCAGGTCAACCATTCGTCAAAACTCCCTCCTCAAAAGGAAGAAGAAAAAAATAGCAGCCGTACGTTTCGAAACCACTGATGCTTGACAGTCAACCAGCCAGCCAGGCAGCAAGAGTAACACACTCACGCTATGCCGTCGCGCACGTTCTTTGCCTTGAGCCCCGTCTTGTCAGTGAAAGTTCCGAGCCGACACTTATACCTAATCCACTAGATCCAAGTGGTCAGAAGTGATTGCCAGTCGACAAGTCGTAACTTTTTAAACCGCGGTTGGCTTCCATAGTTGCCACGCGGAGGCTTTTTTCTTGGTCATGCATACGCTTTTTTTCTGTCGGCCGTCTGATATTTTGCCTTTCGTTGTTAATGGGTTTGATGCCCTGCGCTGGTGGCGACTTATGCTCTTATGCGCAGCCGCCGGCGCGTTCTGATTGGCTTATGCTGTGGGGAGATGTCAGTCTGCACCTGAGGTGGGGTTTCAGCCGTTGGACCCCATCATAATAATGCCAAGCCGTGCTGTTACAGTTTATACTCTAACTAGGTGAAGCGGCTTTAATTACATGAAGACTTGCCACTATGATTGCTATGGGTTGAAACAGATTCAAAGATCGTGGCTTCCGTTATGATAGGGGGCTTACACACCAATGCCGTAATGTTAATACAGGAATATTGTATTCAGCACTGAGACAGTGATTGTGATTAAGTTTGACGATGTTCGTGATTATAAAGTGTCTTTCTTTGTTATCATATAATAACAATAACAAGTTCATTTTTATCTTTCTTTGTTATTAGTCAGGGACTTTCTATTGGATAGTCAGTCATGGTTTTGCGTGAGAGCTATAGCATGTAGTGGATGTTCAGCTAAGATGTTTCATCACATCTTTAACGATGCCACATCTTTAACGTCTTTAAAAACGCAAAAATGAAAATTAACATGTACATGTAGTTAAAACTAACTTATTCAATGTTTCTGGGTTAATTTGATCATTAGATTAATGGCGGGCCAAAATCCAAAATATGACAAATTGTTCTTTGCTTCTTAATTTTGTTATTGAACTCAAGACGCTGTGGTTTCCTAGTTAGATTTGTTTCCAGCAGAAGGGTCAGTTATTAACCATAAGATTTTGCTAACAGGTCTATAATCGCCCTTGTATCATGTATGTTACTCTTTCTCAAGGATCAGTGAGTGTTTGTCTAATATCTGTGGCAACGCACAATTAACAAAGCTCTAAAATGCAAACGGAATACTTTGTTTACACAATTTTTCTGATAGAAATCGTTAGTCTACACGCAGGATCGGCTTTCATTTTCCTTTTTTTATATAGGGCCACAGGTGGGCGTCAAGTATCTTCGTTATTCGCTTGAGATGGTCGCTTCGTGATGTTGCCCCATTCGTTTGTATTCTCCCAAGTTCAAACATTAAGCGTTCAGTCCGGACTTAGCTTGACAAGCAGAACAGCCTAGGAGGCAACGAACACGCGAGGGTTTGGTTCCGCAGTGGCCGAAAACCCATTTCAGAATATGTCCCGAGTAGGAATAGCATGCGCGACGCAACTAGCATCAAGAAACCATGGAGGAAACCAACAGCCCTGCACACACCCACTCCGTGCACAATGTCATAGTTCCTCCTTTTGGTGCCCCGTCGTGCCTATAATGAGCAATAAATCATATCTCCTGTCCGGAATAGACCTTATACCGTGTAAAAGGCTTTCTCTCCTACTCTCTCCGCCAAACGATTTATCTTGCTGATATACACTGACAGTAATATGATAGATGACTGTGAACGGGCGACTGACGAGCCAGCAGAATGCCAACCCGCGTGCAGCAATCCCAAGCTACCCATCTCGACAATGTTTCAATATGTTCACCACCCGATGAACTCCGTTAATTGTATCGACGCAAGGCACGCCAACTAGCACACTTTATACAGCAGTAGGTCGTCTGCACACCCCTCCTTCCATAGCTGAGGAAAACAGATCACGTATTACAACATCATAAATTACACATCCTGGGTCGGTGTTGTAGAATTAGTAACATGACCAGGCGCGTCGCAGGCGAGGGCCTGAAGATTCATAAATCGTGGCGGGGTCAAGCCGTGTCATTCCAGGTCAATACGGAGCCATTTTTCAGCCTCGTCCGGAAGCTCATAACTAGAATAACTGCTCGCTGAGCGGTCACTCACCTCGGCCCTGCCTGACTTTAAAGGTGCTCCATCCGGTCAACGCCAACCAATTAACTCATTATTTGATGACTGAGATATTTCAAAATGAGGAATAACTCCAACTAAGTTTTCACATTTGTGGGCATACGAAAAAAATAAGGAAAGTGAAAGGGTGGTTGTTGCAGTGCGAACGGGAAGGGCATAGTCCAAAAGCACCCTCATTCACAGGACTTATTTCAACTAGGCCTAAATTAGGCCTACAACGCAACACCGATCTTATCGCGCGTTAAGTGAATTTGATTATAAATCTGTCTCTTTTATTAAATGCTAACAGCACGTAATATGATTCAGTGGGTGAAGTATTAAACAAATATGCACGAAAAACCAAACACTTTCCACAATCTTCAGACTGTCCAAAATGATTCTATCACAGATGCCTAGAATATCAAAATTGGTGATATCCCACTTTTCTAATTCTCTTCACCGCCCCCATTCAATTTTCTAGATACAGAACCCCGCCCCAAGCGACATTCATTTTGAGCGAGTCTTGGTATCACAATTACGATAATTCATCTGTTTAGTATCCTGTATATACCGTATTTAAAAACACACTGTTTTTGCAGTACCAGACTATACTACGCATGTCACCTACAATGCACATCACTATGATATCCAATTAAGATGTTCGATATAAATGTGAAAGAGCAGCTCAGTATAAGGCCCCCAAAAAACCTTGTGTTTCCCTTAAATGGGAAAAATCGGGAGGGAGGGTTGGTCGGTCGATTTATTTATTTGTTGGCCATGAAGACATCAAAACAATACTGCATGTCGTGTAACTCGGAAGACGTGAGGCAAAAAGTATGCTTATTTAAAGGTGAGATGGCGAAATGCACGATTGTGCCGTCTTAGCTGTATTTAAAAGACAATGATTTTAATCAAACTTGTTCATTTTGTGCGGGAAAAGATGAGATTTTGAAAATTCCTTTAAAAATGAAAAATAGAAAAGAAATATTTAAAAAACGCGACCCGAGTTTTGTGACTTTTAGCGTCGGTCGCGTAGGGCAACACAACTATAATTTGTTTGCCTAATGGTGGGATACTTATCAAACGCCATGGGACGAGGTTGGGGAAACGTTAGAAACATAGTCGGTGCTACATTAGGTAGGGTTCGGGCTACATTTAGGTGTCGCACGGCCATGCCTTGCTTATTACACAATGTGTCACAAAACAGAACGATGCGAAGGACATACCTTGTTAACACGTGAATGTTTTGGTACCGTACCGGTACTAGGCCTTGAAATATTTTATTTATTAGAGATGACATTTGCATTGATGTTGTGGCAGTTAATTTTTATCGAAGTCACCTTCCACTATTTATGATTTTTAAAGTGATGGCATAAAACCCCAGTAACATCTTAGCCTATTTTCAAATGTCAAAAAATGAATAGAAAAGACGGCTATGCTGACAACCAGAGATTGCCGACGTGAGCGATGGGAACACACAATTTACCGTGTCAGTCGTTGTTTTAAGTCAAGGGTGTGCCGGGCATGTTAAATATTGCTACAAATTGCATATACCTTGGTTTATCAAGCTTCAATTCAAGATTGGTTGCCGTTGTTTGTCGATAGAGGGCGTAGCCCGAATGAAGAAGGGCACCTAAAATATTATGTGAAGTCATTACTGTCGAAATTCTTCTGCCTCATTTTTAGCGAGTAACAAGGGTGGTTCTGGACTCCCCAAAAAGAAAAAAATCACACACAAAAAATTAAGCAAACAACAAACAAAACAAATTCAAATTAGTCAAATATATACTAATAATAACAAAATTTCCTTTCAAGAACGGATGCTTTAGTTGGGGACAAATTCGCAAAAAAATGATAAGTAAGATTTGAGGCTTTGCATGGCGGAGATACTAATGAATGAAAGGTTTGCAGAAACACCGTGTGGAAATATTTCTCAATTGAGAGAATGGTTCTGAAAAGAACCTGAGGTATAAACTCGACGTTCCCGTTGCCGCCTCAAATTATTAGGGACCATTAGATTTAATACGCGTACGGGATGCGTATGCAGCTCGGAAAAAGTCGCATTTTAAACCCCCACATTGAGTTACAATTTCATCAGTCTTACATTATGCATTTCAACATTTTGATATGAGAAGTAGCCTAAATTTCCGATATTGTACCAGATGAAATAACAATGCAAAATGGTGATTTAATAGGCGACATTTTCCGAGCCGCATACGCATCCCGCACGCGTATCAAATCGAATGGTCCCTATTATAATGCGTTTTGTACGTTCTGGACTACCTTAATTGCTTCGTGTATAGTGTCTGAGCATAAGCTCTAATTGGACAAACTGAAATGTGACAAACGAAATGATTTCCTAATTGTGTGTGGAAGGTTAAAAGCCACTCTAGGTAAAGAGCTACAACGTGGGGTTGGCCACATTTTAGGTTGTCAGTCCTATCACTCTTATACGGTTTTCCTGGGTCCAGATCTAAATAGAGGATAAATCTTCAATAGATACCAAAGAAATATCCCAATTTTCAGACCTATAGACCCAGGCGGGTATTAAACTTCCACCGTTGGCGAGACCAACTTCACCTCCCAATAAAAATGGTAAAAGCAAAAGTGCCTCCAAAATCTCATAAAAACTCTGCACAAAACCCCATCTGAAGTCTGCAAACTATGGTCACCATTAGACAAAGTGTGACACGGTTTGATATAGCTTATAAACCTCACTGCAATGCTGGGCTCTGGAAGGGACTTTGGAGTCGTGGCACTATTAAATTCACCCCTCGTACAATGCTCATTTCATTTTGAATACAACAATCACAAATTCCAACGGTTTCGGTCAAAATCAAGTGTATTTTCTGTCTCTGTAAACCCCAAAATTTCAATTACCTCTATTCTACAAGTCAGCAGTTTGACATCCTACAAACCATACATTAAATGTACACTCCAAAAAAATGCTTAAGAATTTATAATTATTTTGGTAGTAAGATTGGGGCAACGGTGGTTGTACAAAAACTAGTAATATTCCTTCAATCACGGCTAAATAACCTATGGCCTTTTGGAGTTTACCGTCTGGCCACCCAGTTACAATAATCCAAGATTTCCCCGGAGTGCAATTACTTATGTTCTCATTATTGTCCGGTTTTGAATTTCTAGAGGGAACAAGAAACCGCGGGTCCATTCGGTAAAATGTGCGTTTGGCTGCGAAGATCCACAGGGTGTTGTAAATGTCAGTACCGGTGTTCATCAAATCTTTCTCTGTTAGGGGATAGAAAATGGCCAAAAGCAAGCACAGATTGGGACAAAACAGACATATTTGGGGGAGGGGGCGGGGGAGCTCGATTTGGAATGTCTGAGAAAAGAGCGAAAATATGTTTGTTTTATATAGGTCTGGAATCAGAAATCCGGATAACAGGATACTTCATCGAGACTGCTAAAAACATACCGGCTATTTCCCGACGCTGGACGTTTCAACTTAATTCTCGTCACTTCCGTGGGATGTTGCTAATGATATTTTGGACTTGACGAAATTATTAGACAATGATGGTTTCTATTACGTTCGTATTAAATTGCTTTCTATTACAAGTGCAGAGGCTTTCTCACCGGAATCCAAAACAATCATCGTTCAGAAAAATTCGAAATTTGAAGAAAAACTCTTAAAAATGGCAAAGTACAAGGAACAAGATGTCTAGGGCCTATGTTTGACTCCATTATTACCTTGAAAATATAATATCTAGTTTGAGGTGGCAGAGGATACTTTTTGGGGAAATCTGTTCGACAGTAATCTGTCGATCAATTTCTAAATTTATAAGACTCCGTTTATTGTCTAATTGTGTGATGGTAATACACTAAAACTAAAACATGTCTGAGAAGTAAATGTGCATATTGATTTGATTTTTACAGACATACACTGATAGCACTTTAGGAGCAAAAAGTTGTTGATATGTAATATATTTAACTGCCTATATATTTAATCATCGTAAAAACTCTGCAGTACTCGCATTTGATTTTACTGCTTACCAACAAAAAGATTTTTCCGAAAATACAATGCTTTACATTGATTGCCTATTTTGTTTTTACGAAAACACCCTTGCATTTTACCTTTCAATTTTACCAAATTGCCTTCTAACACCACACAAAACGAACAAAACTTTTCATTAAAAAAATCATGAAGTTTCCAGCCCACCTTACTAAATCTTAGAGCGGTGAAGCTTTGTTTCAACAACTATTTCAATATTTGTTCCCCAATCAATTTCGGTTTGACTAATGTCCTAATCTCTTTCAACAACGTCCATACCACAGGACAGATCCAATGATATCAAATATCATTATTGCCATGTATGAATGGCGATTGTAATTCTTACCATACGTATGTAATACGAACTGGCAGTAAATAGTCCACCGTCGTTCCACCGATGTCTTCCAGTAATTTACGATTCAAAGTATAATCCGTGGGAGCATTGATGATTCTGTGTAGGCCTATATGCACTGCCGGCCCAGCGGTACAATTTACGATGTGTTGTGGCCAACTCTGCATGCAGCAGGATGGGTTTCTTTCTGTGGATTAAAAACAGTTTCGTTCTTTTCCTTTTTATCAGACGATTTTTCTCGATCATTCTCGGTAAAAGGAATAATAAATGATGACGACAGGAGTTACGCCGGCCCTGGGATATTCTTGTTCAAGTTCTTCTCCAAATTGATGAAATACATCTCTTAAATATCTGCCTGAATAATGTGGAGACTTCCGAAAGGTTGCTTTCGGAATAATTATGTATTTCTCTCTGTGAATTGAAACACAACTACTTGACGCAATCCCCGACCGGAGTCTGGCTCAAGCGGTCACATCGTATGTCTGGATTTCGCAAAAGTATTTCACAGCGTTTCACACGCTCTCCTTCGTGAGAACTCCAAATCTACTGATTTAAGCATCGAAACTTAAGATGGATTATAAACTTCCTTGATGCCAGAACGAAAAGAGTCCTTCTTAATGAAGAATGTTCCAAGCGGAGTGCAATCAAATCAGGTGTCACCTCACTTACTCATTTCTCGGCCCTATCCTTTTGAATTGTGTTATCAATTATACAGTGTTAGTAAAAAATAAAACCTATACACTTTAAAAATTGGCCATAGTTTTATTCTGTAGCAATATAGATAAGATATTTTCATATGTACTTTTAGAGTAACTCTTCCTGCTTCTTTTGGTGACATTTTTACTGGATTAATTTTCATGCATGACTGCACAGGAGACAATTAAGGGGGTCGGGTGAAATCTGAGTTGCGCCAACTGGTCAGGGCTGGAAAAGAAAGAGAAAATTGCTGTGCATTGAACGAGATGGTGGCCATGTTGAGGACAAAGACACCGTGGAATTTAATTGCCTTTTCAATTTAATGGAAATGTTTTAAATAAACACAAAGTTTAAAAGCTAATGAAATTCTTTGTTTGTCTCTTTGTTAGACAATGGTTGTGTTCTTTTAAATTGTCTCTTTCTTATCAAGCCCTGACCAGTTGGCGCAACTCAGATTTCACCCGACCCCCTTAATTGTCTCCTGTGCAGTCATGCATGAAAACTAATAAAGTACAAATGTCACCAAAAGAAGAAGGAAGAGTTACTCTAAAAGTACATATGAAAATATCTTATCTATATTGCTACAGAATAAAACTATGGCCAATTATAAAAGTGTATATTATTTTTTGACTCACACTGTATAAGGAATTTAGAAGACTGTGTAGTGCAGCGATAAGTGAAGTCTACATAATGCAGAATATTGTAATATATTAAAGGATGATTTAAAAGTTCTAGGTGATTGGTTAAAAACACGATCGCTTAGTGCAAGATCGTGAAAATGTTGTTGTTGCTGCTGATGCTGCGCGTTGTTAATAAAGTAACTATCCTTGTTATTTTAGTGTGTTTTTTTTCTTCTACCTAACAGTTGTTCTAGTTGTGACAGGATACCTTGTACCCAATATCGTGTTGCTGACTTCTGGTATAAAGTGTTGTCAGGATGTGTACGAATTGCAACCAGGCATAAACAGCCAATCGAATCAACAACGCTTTATACAAGAGAATCAGGTTGTCACGGTGGTCCTTCTCTCGCTTCTGCGACCCCGGTTCGAATCCCGCCTGGGAAAGATTTGGTGCCAGGCCCTTTCTGATTCCGTGGGATTCCTTTAGAATATCATTTCATGATTTTACTCCCACCTCTTAAACATTTGTCAAGTCTCCATGAATTTCTATGCGAAAGGGCCTTTAAAAAATATGGGAGTTTGAGTTACAGTGAACTTTTGAGACATCCTTTGTTTCATTACTAAAAAAGAATTTTAAAAAATGAAATAGAATAAGAGCATGATCGAAGTCCTGACCCGTGGGAAACAGATATTGTACCAAATCCTCATGTATCATGACCTCAAAACACAAGAGGTCGGGGAGGGGAGGGGATAGAGTGGCACTATGACCCTTTCGCATTTTATCTTCATCCAACACATTTCTAACTGTCGTTTTTCTCGTCAGTCACTTTCTATTCCAAAGTGCTTTCTTATGGAAGTTCGCCCCAAACAAGGATAAAAGCCACTCAAGGTATACGGAGCTACAAAAGGAAAAGGAATCAAAGACACGAGAGGCAGGAATAAATTTTTCTCTTGAAGCAGCAAAGATTATAAGATGAAGGGAAACATGCACCAGGTAAAGACTTCAATAGAGATACACGACGAAGGAGAGAGCCTTGTTGGCATAGTGTTTTGTTCTTTATCTAGGTACAGCTAGAATATATTGGTGGGAACGGGCGTAAAGCCGAGTTTCACGCTCAAACACCCTAAACTGGAGAAACCAAGCTAGACAAGCCGGTGGAACATTTACCAAGAAAATATCTGTAGAAAAAGAGTAGCAACAGATCTCCGGTGAGAGAGTAATTGTAAGGATGAGCCTAACTCTTCTCCAACCAAATTAACAATGCGCTTCTGTACTCAATCTAATAAAGATAAGTGACAAGAAGAACTACACTGTGCTCTTATTATGACCCTTGTGTCACTACATTTTGGGCCACAACGATTATAAAACCAACTTGATTGACAGTCAGAAGGACGCCTTAGAGAGATGGTGGATGACGGAATGTCGAGTCTAGATGTACTTCAAATCTCGGGAGATGATGCCATGAATGTTCAACATGATACGACAAAACAAAAATCTCTTTGACAAAGAAAATCGGGATCGCATTACGATAAAAGCATGATTGTCAGGGCATTCTTGAATGCTAAACTTTTATTATTTCACTCGAGATAATCTTGCATTTTTAGCCGAGCAGATTTCATAATGCAGTCAGTCTACTGTTGACATTGCTCTTGGGTTAGGCAAGACAACCTACGACAATGTTGGGACGGTAATCATCGCTAGTGTGCCGAGGACTATCCATGGCCGGGGTCAAGCCCCCTTCTTCCCCCGTTCCCTCACTCCGCGAGACCCGCTGGTCGCGTGACGCGTCACACCGTGTCGTTCCGCACGCGGCTTGGCTCAGTTCAGCACCATTCTGTTCGTTGTCCGATTCGCCTGTTCAAATAGGTCCCGTGCAAACAGGGAAACATGGACGTTGGCGCACGAGGCAAGATTGAATTTCTCCCTACATGGTATTTGTGACTCCTACCTCCCGACTCCATTCCACATTAATGTCATGTTAAAGGCATGATATAGCTTTGGTGACGATCAAAAAATCAAATTGATTAAAGCTTACTGTATAAAAAGATGGTGCCGGTACCCATCCTCCTGGTAAATATTTCCGTCAGAAATGCTATCATCTTTGAGAAAATTGTATCGAAGGCCTCCAAAACAAATCGAAATAAACCCATGCGAACGTGCACGAAATCACTATTAAAACAGACAGATTTGTCACTATTTTCTCGTGTTTTCGATGACAGATTGAGCTCAAACTTTCACGGGTTTATTATTTCATGTGGAATCACACAAGGTATGAACACTACATGTAGATATGTTGTCAGTTCTACCAATACTGTATGCCCCTATCATGCTTTAAAACAAAACGAAATCGGCTGTTTAACACAACCAAAAATGAAAAACGAAGTTAAAGAAAATTGTCAGGAGCATAATTGCAAAACAAAGTACATGTATAGGCCTATAGTCATATTTCCAAATGAGAATCTTGACTAACCCAAAACACTTCCCTTTCGGTATTTCATTTTGCCTGTAGGCCCTATTTGTTCACGTGGCACTATCAAATACACTCTGCTGAACGGTATGGCAGTCACATTCACACGTGGCGGCCTGATGTGATAAGCCTGTGGTTTGTGTTTGGTCAAGGTGGAGAAATTTACCTCATTGTGTATACACTGCAAAAACTGAAGTTTTCAAAACATGTCAGAATTACATGTGTGTGCGGCAAATGTAGTCCGGACCTCTCGGGCTATGGTTAGGGCTACATTTAGGTAAATTGTTGGGGCTACATTTAGGGCTCGATCGGGCTACATTTAGGTACAGGGTCGGGCTACACTTAGATACAGTGTTCAGGCAACATTTAGGGCTTGGGCTACATTTAAGGGTGGGGCCAATATTACGACTCGACTGTTTGAAAGTTGGGCAAACAGATTACCCAACGTTGGTACAGTAGTCAACATGTTCAAACATTTTGGGAAATTTTGTACACCGTAGTTGGGTAATTTTTCACGTAATTTACCATCTATTGTATAGCCACATCTGCGCACAAACTAATATTGTTGGTTAAAGTGGGGTTAAAAATGTTACTGCCCAAACTAATTTTACCCAACATTTTTACAGTGTCGGGCTGCATTTAGGTACAGGGTTGGGGTTACATTTATGTCTCGGGCTACATATTCATGATTGTACAGGATTGTGGGGCTACATTTAGGCTGGGGTTAGATACATATATATTTTTATTGTATTTTATTTCAACAACATCCAACAGCGCGAACGCCAAAATAGGATGGATATAACAAATATAAGTAAAATAAGTAAACAGAAGAGACATAAATATTATAGTAAATTGCACTCAGTACGGGTAAACATGACAAAAATGTCAAACATACAATATGGAGGATAGACAATAACTAAAAAATCTGCTTAACTGTTGATTTAAAACTAAAAAACGACTGACTAAAAATATCAATATTAGAACTAACACGAGCAATGGAATTATATGAAGAAGTCAATCGATGAATAAACCTATTTGTTGTAGCACAGACCCTATTATTTGGAACATAAAACACATCAGGAAATCGGAGGTTAGGACGAGAAACCTTCAAAGGAAAAAAGAAATCAAATCACAAGAAAAATGAGAATTTATACATTTATAAAGAAAAGTCAGATCCAGAGTTTGCCTACGTTGCTTAAGTGAATCCAGAGAAATATCAACCTCATTGCTGCCAAGAAAGCGATAAAATTTGCTTTGTACACGCTCAATACGTGCCTCCTGGGAAGCAGGTATTGAGTTGAAACAGACCGAAGAAAATTCAAGACTTGGCCTTACAAGAGAACAGTAAAGCACTTTTTTAGTTTTGGAGTCTAAATTTTTGCAGTGACGCCAAAACATACCCAACATACGATTTGCTTTGGCAACAATGTGGTCAATATGTGGATTGAATGTTAATTTCGAGTCAATTAGAATACCAAGATCTTTGTGAATGTTTACCCTTTCCAGATGTGATTGAGCTAATTCAAAATTATGCAAGATGGGCTGCTTCTTGAGTGTTAAAGTAAGAACCTTACATTTAGAAGGATTCAACATTAACCTCCATGTAGAAGACCATGCAGAGAGCCTATCCAGATCCTCCTGAAGAAGTAAAGCATCGTCTGGTACCCGGATCGTGCGGAACAGCTTCAAATCATCAGCAAATAAAAGACTTTGAGAATGATCAAAAATTAGGGGAATATCGTTGACAAACATATTAAAGAATAAAGGGCCCAAAACAGACCCTTGGGGGACACCAGAAGTCACAGGTTGCCAGCTGGAAAAGCTTCCGCTGACAGTGCTGAGTAAAACCCGTTGCTGTCGATTAGTCAAGTAGCTGTGGATCCAACTGTACAAGTTACCTGAAATACCGTACTTACTGATTTTGTACAATAAGAGATCGTGACAGACTGTGTCAAATGCTTTTGAGAAGTCGGTGTAAATAACATCACGCTGTACCTTTTCATCCAGTGCCTGATAAGCACTGGAAAGCATTGTGACAAGATTAGTTTCACATGAACGACCAGGAACAAAACCATGCTGATTATCACACACCACTGGAGATATGTGATCCACTATGTTCTCAGCAACAATTTTCTCCAGAATTTTTGACAATGTGGGTAAAAGTGAAATCGGACGAAAGTTTGTTACAGAAGTACGGGAACCTCCCTTATGCACTGGGCATATATTGGCCGATTTCCAAAGGGTAGGGAAAATGCCAGAATTCAAGGATTTCTGAAAAATCATGATGAGGGGAATGCTCAGGGGAACAGCACAAGATTTCAGAACTTTGTTACTGACATTATCACAGCCAGAGCTTTTGTGAGGTTGAATTTTCTTGAGAAGCTGTTCCTCACGATTGCGGTTCACCACAATTTTCGACAGAGCTCCAACAGGGTACTCAGGAAGATCTGGAAAAGCATCAAAGCGGTCAATCCTGAAAACAGAACAGAAATAATCATTAAACAAGGATGCTTTTGAGTTGTCCGTAAAAGCGTATCTATTATCTAAACTAATCACGGAGGTAGTGGGAGACTGTTTATAGTTGGATTTCAACCAAGACCAAAATCTTTTGGGGTTTTCATGCAATTTTGTAGATAATTTGGCAATGTACATTTTCACGTTTAGCCCGACACAAGTGTTTAAAATTCCTTCTGGCAACCCTGAATTCTTCATTATGAAAATGTGTTTTGTAAGCTTTCATAAGTTTGTGCTTAGAATTCTTAAGCTTGAAGGCCTTTCTAACTTCTTTGTCGAACCATGGGGGACTATGTTTAGAAGACCTTACTGTGAACACACTCTTTCACTGTATTTTCAACGACAGAGTAAAACAAATTAAGGGCATCATTGACATCATAACAATCCATTGCACCCCAAGGAAAATTGTAAAATTTAGTCAACATGAGCAACCAATCTGCCTTAGCAAAATTATACACAGTTCTATTGTTGTGTTTGCTGTAAATACTTCTCTCTAAATCAAAATCAATATGTAGAGATTCATGGTCAGAATCAAAAATCCTATCGCCAATACTAATATCGCAATTGAGGCTAGAATGGTCATTACAAAGGACTAAATCTAAAATGTTATCCAAACGAGTTGCTTTAGTGTTGAGTTGCACAAGAGAAAAACCGTTTAGGATGTGATCACTAAAAAAGGTGTTTGTAGCATTATTTTTAGTTAAAACATACGAATCATCGTCATACCATTTAAAATCAGGGAGGTTAAAATCACCTAACAATATAACAGGGCACAGGAACAGGGACACAGGGACATAGGCACAGGGACACGGGCTACATAATTACATAGGGTTTGAGGCTACATAGAGGTACAGGGTTTGACTTCATTTCGTGCTCGGGTTACAGATAGGTACAGAGTCGGTGTTACATTTTGGGCTCGGGCTACATTTAGGTACACGGCTGAAGCTACGATAAGTTCTCGGGCCTCATTAAGGTGTCGCACACACGTGTTCATGGCATTCGTGTAGGACCGGCCATCCTAAGTGAACCCATTAACAGCCTACTTTCTAAATAGGATTTTAAAGCTGAAAACAGGAAGAAGATTGGGGAGGGAAAGGGAAGGGGTGAGATTATTCATAATCTTTCCAACCTCAGCTCATATACATTTTTCTTGTCAAGACTTGGCAAACTGAGTGTTTGCATTAAACGCTCCTGTCGCACTTACCCAGTGCGGGTGCGTTTTGCTAAGGATTATGCATAATACATGTACAAGTCAAGAGCCGATGAATTATGTCTTAAGTATTCTTGCGGGTAATCTCGGTCAAATGCCATCTATTATTAACGACGATGCACCCACCGGTTCAGACTATCTCCACGAGTTCATGATCAGGGCTCGTTGTCATGTGACTGGCTGGCAGGTTGTCAAACAACCTGAATCGAGAACTGTCAGCGTAAAGAACCTTTTGCTTTTGTTGGACATTGTTTGTCTATTATTTTTTGGCTTCTCGGTTTAAACTTCTCGAATCTCTGTCTACATGTGACTTGAGGTTTACATCATGGATGGTACAACTACAGACAGTTTTGCGGCTACGCCATGTGAAGTAACTAATTCAAAAACAGAAGTGTTGTTCTTTGAAGAGCTACAGTTTTTGACTCG
Organism: Hippasteria phrygiana; assembly: GCA_037893225.1. Taxonomy (NCBI): domain Eukaryota; kingdom Metazoa; phylum Echinodermata; class Asteroidea; order Valvatida; family Goniasteridae; genus Hippasteria; species Hippasteria phrygiana. The sequence continues at coordinate 373,531 of JAZGUH010000783.1, read as the reverse complement.
ACGTTTCGGTCAGTTTCTCAGACCGTCACCAGGAGGAGATTCTCTTGATGACGGTCAGAGCATGCTGAGCAAAACGTCGAGTCAAATACTATGATTCTTCAAAGAGCAACACTTTTCCTTTTTTAAGTTCATTAACAAGATCTATTCGCACAGCTTTCTATAGACCCTTTTCACTTGTCACCATGGACCGCATAGTGTAGTGATATATGATGCTAATGCAGTGATTATTCAAGTAAACCAGTCAAGCGTGCCGCGTGTTCCTACATGTAGTGCCTTAGGAGGTTCCTCGCACAATGGGTAACAATGGGGACAGTGGTGCCTGACGAGAAAGTCTTTAGAAATCTAGGTGCCCCACGAGGAAAACGCTTTGGAGTTTGAGATTTCAAAAGGGACAAAGGAGATAATAGAAGGAAAGTTAAGTAGACAGTAGAGGTACCCTGTATGGGTGCATATGTGAGGATGTGTTCTTACATTAGTCTCCTTACGGGGTACCGGGAAGAAAGGGTAACAATGGGGACAATGGTACCCCACGAGGGAGTCTTTAGAAATTCAGGTATCCCACAAAGTTAACGCTATGGAGTTTGAGATTTCAATACCGGGACAAAGGATAATAATAGAAGGAAAGTAAAGTGGACAGTAGAGGTATGTGGAGGATGTGCGCGCACGTGGTTTAACCGTCCCTTACGACATGTGCGGTGATACTCCAAGTCGGTCCGCGACAGGCAGTTTTGTTTACATTTCGTCTTGTCACTTGGGTGAAAATGGTCTTTTAATTCTACTTTCAATTGAAATTTGTAAAAAAATTTACAATTAATTTTAATTACAATGTTTACCAAGGGCGACACGTCAATGATAATATACATAAACTGGATCAGAAGATCTTCTCTCCGTAAGACTGCTTAGGCCAAGTCAGTGAATTAGCCCACTTACGAAATACATTTGAGATTCACTTATGAACATGTGCATGACTTTTGTTTTGCAATTGTTTTGCTTTTTACTTGGTATTTTGATAATTGTCAAATTAAGCCAACCAACAACAGGACGGTCAGTTTGGGTTGAAATGCAGCTAGAATGTTTGTTTCTGTTGCTGATGTAAAATGTTTGAATTGTCTTTATTTTTCTTGGTTTTCAACAAGCTAGTAAACTCTGCTTTATATCTGGAGAATTTTTTTCAAAGAATCTGTTTAATGTAGTATGCACAATTAACTTTTGCTGTAATTTTCAGGAATATATTAATTTAGCGGGTAGTATAGGTTTTTTGGACGATTTTGCAAAATGTGCATTTGAATTTGTAAAACTTGAATAAAACTGATTAATTAATTAATCACTGTATTGTAGGCCTTGTTGATGTGTGTTCTTTTTATTGTTGGTTCTTTGTCTTAATTGTATTTTAATGTCTTTCTGTATTTCTTAAAGTTCTCTCTCATTGTATCAGTTCGGTTGTCAATCCGTCAATGACCTGTCTACCAAGACATCGAGGGAGATATGTCTGAGAATTCCAAAGCTTGACCAGGCATACATTAGAAAACACTGCGCGGGATATCGGCTGCACATTTAGCGAAATAGATTAATGATACATTAAAAGGAAAACAGGATTGCGGATGTGCATTCGAATTCGCGTTAAAATGAATTATCAATATACTAAATTCAGTGCATATTCGGGAAATCGCACGCTGATTTTTTACGACTGAATGCACCTTAATGGAAATAGAATTAACAATTGTTAAGTAGAAAACGGGATTGTGAACGTTTCGCACGAAACGAATGCATCCTTTACAAATTAATGTGCACATTTTTCGAAATCGTCCGGGAAAAACCAATATTTTATAGAGTGCTAGAAAATACTGTTATACCTGTTTAAAGTTAAGTGTGCATAGATGCTGGGAAAACAGAGAGAAACAAAAAGCCTGTTCTAGTAGTCTGGTTCCCTGACCATACTTTAGACAAAACGTAACAATTTATGGAGTCCGGGAATTATCAGGTCGGGAAACAAGACTATTTCCAACGATTGTCGGCCGACAATCGTTGGAAAACGATATAAATGTCCACTTTTCTTGAAAACGACAGCACACCAGGTGCCATGATTTCACAGGAAGCTTGAGACTGTTATTTACTTACAGTCTAGTAGGGTAATTCGAAATAATTTAGTAGTTTTGTTTTTTGATGTTTGCAAATGATGTATGCTACCTTTAAGTACATAACGTATGTACATGTACATTGCAGAGGAGCCCCGCCCGCCCGGCACCACTTGACAACTCACAAACAGCGCCCTCGTTGGTCAAATAATAGCGACACCAGATCACATCATCTTGAATAGAAAACAGCTCTCTCAAAGCACTGAGCATACAGTGCTTCATGTCGGAAAAGGGCAAAGGAGAAAATATCTGCTCTAATTTACATCATCCCCGATGATTTTTTCAGTCAAGGCAGACTTCGGGAATGTGCAAAAGCAAGCATTTCAATTTACAATTATGCCTAGAGGTTTGGTGTTTGTTTATCGCAAACACGAGGTGATCGGGCAAGACATTGTCAATAAGCCAGTTCGGTATCTCAAAGGTCAAAGGTTATTGGGGATAAAATTGCTGACGTAATGTCACGCGATGTTACGCGAACGCCCATTCTGATTGAATTTAACACGTGCGCGTACGTTGTGCGACCACCTTTTGCGTTCACACGCTCCCGTTAGGTCACGCGGGTCATTCGGGATAAAATGCCATTGTGCACATGCGCAGTTGAAATACCGAACTGGCTTATTGTACGTTGTTTAATTCAGTTAGAGATATCAATATATGATTATTGTGTTGAACAACTGTTCAAGTTCGGCATTTGTTTTGAACGTTGAATATGCAAGTGGACAGTAAAATAACTCGATCAAAATCAAAACTGAGCTCACAATTGTTTATCGTGCACTTTGGTACAAAAAGTGGCAAATGAATTTCAAATTATAAAAATACACTTTCTTTGATGTGCCGCCAGAGTGCGCCCTTTTATGTGATGACGTCACCAAGCCTTCTGTTACGTTTGGCATGCCACTCCAGTGGCGGATCTACGGGGGGGGGGGGGGGGGGGGGGGGGTTTGGGGGTTTAAATAACCAGTGTCGGGTGTCGAAAATTCGGCACGCTGGGGTGTGTAGGCCAATCACCTCAGGTAAACCCCCCGCCCCCCCCCCCCCTCCTTAGTTAAAACCTAGATCCGCCCCTGCACTCTTATCATTTGAGTAATTCAATTAGTTGGAGAACAATATTTCCATTTTCGAGTTGTATTCACTTATCGTTGCACTTCCGGTAACTCCGGAATTAAAGGTCAAGCGACTTTGCGTCCGGGAATCAAAAAGACAAGTTCTACGCAAGACAAGGTCTACCAGATCACAAATATAAACATGCTATATCTCTTTAAATAACGTAATATCTATGAGACTTAGAAATCCTAACCCATTTAAGCAAATTTTGTGCAGAACAGAGCGGCATAAAACTAGTCCAATTCCCTCTCTCTTCAGGCTCTTGAATAACGTATAGGCCTAACCTAATTGGTATTGTGGCGCTGTTCACGAGATGTGGGTGCATGAGTGGGACCAAACTTCCACAATTTTTTTATCTGTGTATGTCTTTATAGTTTTAACAATTTTATGCCGTTTAATGTATTTATTTCATCTTTTAATGTGTTATTTTTTGTAAAATTATGTGCAATTCAGCCTTTCGGCTGCGATGATGATTTTAATAAAACACCATAATAAATTGTGTTAAAATGTTATAGTTCAAAACATGAACTTTTCAAGGAGAAAAGCATTTCAATTTACAAAAAATTTAAGATATTGTAAACTGAATGACAATAACAAAAATTGACGCTGTCATAGGATACAGACAGACTAAAGAGTCCGTCGCTAGTTGTTGCCAAGTCGTTCACATAAAAAGTGATTAAAAACAATCGTGAAATTGCGAGACTTATACACACTATTCGGGGAGTATGAATAATTGTACTGGTCAAGTCCCCGACCGTGTCATCCTATTATGCGGGGTCGTGTTTGTCTATTCCGCCCGCGTCCACAGGTTTAGCACCTTGGACACTTAGTTTTCAAACAAGTCAGAATATAATTTTTTAAAGTAGAAAAGGAAAACTGACAGGAGCGGGATTTGAATCTGCGACCTCCAGAATCCGCACCGGCGTTCTACCAACTGAGCTATCTTGCCCTATGTTGGCGGTCTCCCAAATTGTCAAACTTACAACGTCAAACAAACCACAGGGGAAACTGAAGTCAGAATAGAATTAACTGACAGTTATTAAAGTCTTGATATACACTCTAAAAACTGTGTTTAGCAATTAAACACAATCTTGCTATCAGTTTCTAAACATGTTTAGAAGCTAAACATTACGTGTCCAATTCCTAAACATCAGTGTTCAATGGCTAAACACTATCCGTCAACACTATCCGTCAACATATTTAAACATGTTTACAAACTGATAGCAAGAAAGTGTTTAGAACGTGCTTAATTGCTAAACACAGTTTTGTTTTGCAGTGTAGCACTAGTAGAACTGTAAAAACAGTTGCAGGCAGTGTGCATAATTTGTTTGATTCGACATATAGGCCTACACGGAATAACAATTCCGTGAAAGTTAGAGATCAATTCGTCATCAAAGTCAGGAGAAAATAGCGGGATAATATGATGTTTTAACAGTGATTGTGTGCATGTTCGTGTGTACATGTACTGTATTACGTTAGAGGACAAGCGGAGCAAGAAAACACAAAAGAATCTGTCTTGTCCTCGAGAGACGGTCTTTTGTTAAAATCGGTCCTCGAACGTACGACTACGTGCTTAGTCTATGGGGTTTGGCTATATTAAAGGAAGAATAGGAAACACAAAGCATTGTCCTCGCGAGTATAGGTAAGTACGACTGTGTGTGTTTATTTTGGGTTGTCAAATCGACATAAGCCGCGAAGTTTTTGGAGAACTTCAGATACAATTTTCTCGAAGGTGACAAATAACTATAATTCTCAAGAGGATTAGTACTGCAGGTACCACCTTAAGCGGTCTACTTTTAGATTGAAACTATAGGCCTACTAATTGTTGTTTTTGATAATTAACGAAGCTACATGTATATCATATCTTTAAATTGAGCCAAATGTCATGATGACGTTATTTCTTTCAAAGGTTATTATTATAATAGTATGCTTATATAGCGCTTTCCATCGTATCAACGATCTCAAAGCGCTTTACAAGTATTATAGTACTTAAACGCAGGGGGAACAGAGGTGAATAAAAGGCGACCATTAAAAGTAATATAGGGCCTACAACATTTGCAAACATCAAAAAGCAAAACTTCTGAATTATTATGAAATACCTTACTTGACTGTAAATAAATAATAGTCTCAAGCATCCTGTGAAACCATGGCACTTGGTGATTGTGCTGTCATTTTCAAGAAAAGTTGAATGTTTGTATCAATTTCCAGTGACAGTCGGCCGACATATGAAGCACGATATGGGGGAAAAGGGACCCCCCCCCCCTCCCTCTTTTGTGTTGGTCATTGTGTTCCCGGAATCTCAGGAATTCTATTCAGAAACCTAGGGAGATGTGTTAGATAACAATAATCTGGAGTGTGCTTAGGGTATAGGGATAAAAAGAAGGGGGGGGGGGGGGGGGTACCCCTTTCCCCCATATCGTGCAGGGTATCTCGGCCGACCATCGTTATAATATTCTAATTTCCCGACCTGATACTAGAAATTGCTCTGTTCTGTCTAAAGTAGGGTCATGGAACCAGACTACAAGAACATGTTTTTTTTCTCTTTGTTTTCCCAGCATCTATGCAGGCAAAACTAACAGGTCAGTGTTACAGTATTTGCTATACAAAAAAATAACCTCCAAATCCATTCATATCTGAAAATTGCCGCAAAGTAAATGTTGTATAGGGCCTACTACCTTTAAAACTGAATCATCGATTATTTTTCATTCTGTTGATATTTGATGAAGGAGGATGAACAGTTTGGCCAAAAATCAACCGTGAAATGGCGCTTTAAAACGAGCATTTTGTTCTGCTATAGTTGGCTTAACTTTCTTGCTTACCGTTAATCGACCCTGACAAATTGAGTTTATTATCATTAGATAAAAAGTCGTTTCCTCACTGAGAGTGAGTGATACCTGACTCGCCGCTTCCAGGCTGCATTGTAAAGTTGGGGCATGATCCCTGGCTTTACAGCTCATAATTGTAGAAGAGAGACGTTTGCTCTTTCCCGACATAATGTAGGAACCACTCCATGGATTCGAATCGACCAGTCGATCCCGACAAGCTCTGTGTGATCGAGTGGTTAAGACGTCTGCACTACTAATAGGCAGGAGGTCGTGGGTTCGAGTCCCACCTGAGTAATCCTGTGATATTTTTCCCACAGGCTCTCGGAAACCACTGAGCATACAATGCTTAATACACTACGTCGGGAAAGGGCGAAAACCTCAACGCAAAAAGAATTCCATCATCTCATAGAACAATTTCTTATATACTAACAAATTAGGAGACAGTCAACATGGGGCAAGATAGCTCAGTTTGTAGAGCACCAGTACGGTAATCCGGAGGTCGCAATTTGACATCCCGCTCTTGCCAAATATCTTTGTTCACTCTTTAAAAAAAAAATGACGATAGATGGACTTTGGTTCTTCAGCTGCCCTTGATTCCTACATTTTAAATGAGCTTGAAGCAGCTTCAAATATCTTGAGTAGGAAAGGGAAAATCCTGAGCATTTTGAACGACATCCTCCTTGAAGATGCCAACTGATTCTGTCAAAGTGCTTGGAGTGAAACGCGCCACATCCACAGGTACTTACATACTGGCTTTGACAGGATACCGGCCATCCATATCGGACCTTCTAATTACCGTTACCAGTCCCATTGTTTGATTTCACCAAGCGGACAGCCAGCGAGTCAAGACTAATATTATGATTACAGAGCCCTCCGTTCTCTCTTCTCGTGCCGGCGCTGTGTAGTCATCAAGGCGGGCCGGCGCCGGGGGGACACGGGGCTGGGAGCCCGCGGGTTACTCGACTCAGTCGATGAGAGATCCAGCACTTGGCCACTTCAAAAGCTCGGCTTCTTTTGTCTGTGCGGAAAATCGTCGAAGATTAAAACCTAAGACTTGTGCGTTTTCTTTGTATAAAAAGAAAGAGATCCCAATGAGACAAAGGCGACGACAATGGCAAAAATTAGTAAAGACCTTGATGAGTATGATGAGACGATGGGGGTGACGATGGTAGCATTTGTGACAATGTTAACGGCGATAAGGTTCGAGGAGGATAACCGTGAAAGAGGCAGATTCAGCATTTTTGCAGGGTGTTACGCCCTTCATAATTTGCTTTACCCGTCAAAGCAAAAAAATAACAACAACAACAACAACAACAACAACTGTGCCTGAACTAAGTCTGTAAGTGTGAAGTACAAAGTTAACAAGAGGGGAAGAGGTTGGACCCCCACAAAACCCCTCTTGATCTGCCCCTACGTAATGACATTGGCTTGGTGATGCTGCGGATGATTCTGCAACATCTCATTTCAAAGAAAAACATATATTCGTTTAGATTTGCTTACAACCACTGATTCACCGTAAAGATTGCAGGGGTTCATTTTGGTTTAACGCAGCGCTGTAAGAGCCAACTTGAGTGGGTTACTATAGGTTTTCTCGGCCAATTTTGCAAAATGTTCATTCATTTGGATACTTAATTTAATTCCGCCGAGATTTTAGAAATCGCTCTGAACACGCGTTTCATTTTCACTACCAGAGCGTTCGATTCCATTTCAGTTCAATCAATTAAGTGTTTGTGCAGAACCTTTCGTTTATGTCCAATTGGATTCATTTACACGACTTCTTTATCACTTTTAGAGGGCGAAATTCAAACATTGACGATTCTATTTCATTTTTAGTGTAATGGCATCTGACCCAAATCCAATTTAGGGTTTGTTTTCATTAATCGTCAATCAAATTAGCCATACCTGACATCAATTTAGAATGAAATTCTAAGCTGCATCATGCATTATTGGTTGTAAAAGAAATGTCTGTAGTGGATGGAGTATCATCAAATTAAGATCGAAATTATCAAGCTTTTTCTAACTTCTTCCTTCGATTTTCTTTTAATTTCCTTTCCCATTATTTACCTACATAGTCTTTAACATTAAGAACTTATATTTATTCATACACCTCTCTTTGTATAGGTTTCGCAAGATGTGCATAAATGTTTGTAAAACTTGAATTCAATTTCGCGCTGATTTTGAGAACGACGTATATCCGGGTTTCATTTTCGCAAAAACTAGCATTCGATTTCATTTTGTATCATTCAAATAAATGAATGTGCATAACGTTTCATTTAAACGATTACAGATACGTGATTAGGCTTTCGGTTTGACGTATGTGTGGCCGATTATTAAGAATGTGCAATCTATTTCGCAGCAAATCGATTTGTCATTGTGGCACGGCCTGAATTGAATATTCGTTTTCATTTGTTACAATTTAAATTCGCAAATTCTGCATAGAATTTAAATAAAGTATATAGGTCTATACAATTCACGATACAACTTTAATTGATTAATTAATTAATTAATCAATGTATTGTAGACCTAATTGATCATTAATGTGTTTGTTCTCTTTTATTGTTGGTGGTTCTTTGTCTTAATTGTATTTTCACGTCTTTCTATATTTCTTAGAGTTCTCTCTCATTTTATCAGTTCGATTGTCTACCATTATTGGATATTTTAGGAGGCCTACCGGTATGTCAACTGTGAAATTTGGCTATATGATGCGACCGTGGCAAATGCTGAGCAAAGAAAGAACGATTTTCTTCAGCTTATTTTTTGGTATGTTTCAAAAGACTATAAGACCACCTGGTTCAGTTCCCCATATGTTACTTTTGTTAACAAATAAATGAATTCCAATGCTTGACCAGGGATGCATTAAAAAAAAAAAAAACACTACGCGGGAAATCGGCTGCACATTTAGCGAAATAGATTGGTGATAAATTGAAAGGAAAACAGGATTGCGGATGTGCATTCGAATTCGCGCTAAAATAAATTATCAATTACTAATTCAGTGCACATTCGGGAAATCGTACGCTGATTTTTTACGTCTGAATGCACCTTTATGGAAATGGAATTATCAATTGCTAAATAGAAAACGGGATTGTGAACGTTCATTCTATTTCGCACGAAAACGAATGCATCTTTTACAAATTAATGTGCACATTTTCCGAAATCGTCCGGGAAAACCTATATTACAATTGGTCAAATCCCCCTTCTCCTCAGAGCCACCACTATACATCTGAGATCAAAGTGATTTTGTGACAGTTCGACTTTAGCCCTCAATAGGTTCTCTGGCCAGCCATCGACGGAGACATTAAGTGTGTGCATGAGCGTACCATCTCATTTCAATTTCTGCTTGAATTTATGAGATTCTGTATTAGGTTCGGAATTCTGCTATTTTGAATTAAAAAGACTTACTTTTGTTTGCACATTCACGAAATTGTATTCCCGAACTCGGTTGGAAAAGGCATGCTTGCGTAAATGAATGCACAGGTAACGTAAATGGCCGCCTGTTTCTCAAAACCGAATGGACGGACAATGAAAACGATTGAACTTTCGTTGAATTGAGTTGAGTTGAGTTGAGTTGATTAATAGACTTGCATTCAAATTCAGACATAAATGAATGACAGATTTTCAGAAGTGAATGAACACTTTACGAAATTGGCCGGGAAAACCTATATTTAAAACAAATAGTCCATACAGTGTTCTAGCATAATTATTTAGATTTCACACGATAACTATCATTACATAGTTTGTAAACAAAGTCTTATTAATTTTTCGGTGTTCAATAGATAACTATTTGCTGGGTTTAATGTACACTGTAAAACAAATCCAGTATTTTTATGGTGAAAAGCATGTAAATATTTACTGTGAGTATTTAAACCGTAAATGGACTGCGTGTTACATTTTACGAGAAAACCCGTAAAAGACCGCTCATTATGTAGCAATTGCAGGACCAATCAGAAATGAGGAAATTTGTGTTCACAAAAATTGCAGTGTTTAGTGCAAAAATACACTTTCTTGACCATAATGTTTTATTCACACAATTCCACAAAAGAATTTTGATTTTCTTTATACATATAGGCCTAGGTGAGGAATCTCATGACATCTCCTTTCGTATTCAAATATTGAATTTTTTCGTGGGAAACCATGACTTTATTATGGTGGGATAAGCTGGATATATACCTAAAAGCACGCCATCATTCAGTTTGTACCGGGTAGTGTTTAATAGGTTATCGTAGCTTTTATACACTCTACCATAGAAATGTATAATAAGTTACTTCCGTTTTGTCTGGTTCCCACTTCAGGTATTTCTATTACAGTTGTTCTCAATCGCTTTAACACGGCAACTGCAACTAAAGTGACGATAATCAGAAGTGAAATCGCACCATTCAAAACTGTGCGTGTCTGGTGCGAAACTTAAAGTATTACTTAGTTGTATTCGCATAAATTTCGGTACACTAGCAAATGTTTGCATCTCATTAAACGTTAGCAATGTACATTTCACACGGTTTTCATCTGAATGCATCTTTTTCCCCACTAAGGGCATATTGTGTTCAAATTGAAAGAAAGCAACAGTCTACTGGAATCATTCGCATAGCACACGCACTAATGCAAAGGACTTAAGAAATAAATCATTCATCAAAAGTAATATAGGGTAGGATCTAAAGGACCGCGACGTCGACGAACAGATGTGGCCTGATAGAAATGATCGCCTTGATCGCTTTGATATGGAAACTGTTACTTTCTATTTTCGGACGCATTTGCTAAAAAAAATAGAACTTTTTGTTGCATTTTTGGGGGGGGGGGCGTGTTGTTGTTTTTTTTTGGGGGGGACGAGGTTGAATGCAGATATTGAATTACTGTAAAATAAAGAGAACACATAATTTTGAAATGTATATGTTGTCATAATTTCTTCTGTTTCAATATGTTTGTCAATAGACGTTAGTGATCTGTTGACGGTCTGCGCGATTTGACGGTGGTATGAGCTTTTGTAAAAAGTTTCTTGATATTCGAATACAATATTTCATTCTGGCATCAGTATTTGTAGTTTAAGTTATAGCATACGAAGTGTTTTAGTAATCAGGTTATTTGTTTTGATGAACAAGTATGAGGTTGCGGTAACTGTGTTAAAGCGATTGAGAAAAACTGTAATTTGCAGTTAATGAATGGCCACCTACACTGTAAAAGATTCCTGTAAATTAACTGTGCAATTCTTGCTTCAACCCGATACTGTGAAGAGACGTTTTACGGGAAATTCCCAGAAATTCATGCAGAAGTTACGGTCACCGTCAATTCAGGAGCCCGTAACTGACCGTAATTTTTTACGGTTTTTCGTTGGCAACCCGTTGGACAGTGAAACAACTGCAAACGTTATGCATGAAACTGCTACTCACTCCTCTTTAAAATGGACCAAAACAAACGGAGGGAAATTCATTTGACTCGTATACCTCTCATTTTCCCCTCCAATCGCAACGTGCTCTATAAAAATGCCCTATTCGTGCCTTTGTTTTCAAAACCATGAACCGAATTTGATGGACATTTCACCAATGAAAGTCAAATACGGCAACTTGGCCTTGTATATACCTTGCTTGGAAGTATACGTTGCAGCCAATTGTTCGTACAATTATTTTTGTTGGGGGGAATCCAGGAACGCGCGTACACGAGTATCCCGCGGCTCTATTCCAAACTTACATCTCGGAGGCGGAAAAGTGTTCGTTCTCAAATTGCTATTGTTGGAAAGATCATTTTAAACTAGAATATAAAAATGCACACGACTATCGCTTAAAATGTGTCGTTTGACTTCAACTCAGACGAAAACCTACTCATACTATCCGGTTCCCAATGGTCCGACTTTTCCGGACTGAAACTTTCGTCCCTGAAGTACCCGGTGCTTTCAGACAAAAAGCACATTTTCAAAGGATGGTTCGGCCTATACTTTATATTCTTCTTTTTAATGATCTTTCCAATTAAAGTAATTTTAGACCGAGCATTTTTAAAAGCCCAAATGATTAATATCAGCTCAGCCCCGTCTGCGCACTTCCGGGTTGAAAGCGAGGCTCTCAGTGCTAAACAGACACAGTGCTGTTTAACAAATCCATTTATGTGTGCATAAATCACGGCATAAATCACGGTACCGGTATAGTTGTATAGGCCTATACGGTCAGAATTGTCAAGCGGCACCGGTGCATCCCGACAAAAATTTCCAAATGTATTTTTAATCAACATTATATTTAACTATGTCTCAGAACAATGTTTTTCAAAGAAACTTTGCTGCATTAAATTGTTTTTGGACGGCTCGAATGAACACGACATAGGATATTTACGTAGCACTGAGCCTCGCTTTCAAACCTGGAAGTGCGCAAATGGGTATTATTTTCGTCAATGTGAAATTGGTTTATTGGGCGGATCAAAGCCAATGTGTCCTTTAACATCAGCAGTTGATGTGATTAATGCATACAAGTTACCATCTTTCCCAACGGAAATTGTACCCCTGTTAAATCCCTTGGCATACCGTAGTAAGCACATTCTTAATGATTGCCCTATCTACCACCACCTCCCCCCCCCCCCCCCCCCCCCCCCCCCCCATATGGAGTTTCTGATCCCCAGATGCTGGACTCTCGCAACCGTGTGGAGTGGCAGAAAGGGTGCGGATCGGACGTTTAATGTTAAATATCGGTAATATAAGTGTATTAGTGTATTGTTATTTTATTGTATGTACCGGTACTTTACCACCTGGCTGTATCATACGAAAGAAGAAGTAAGCAATGGGGAAAAGTTATATATTAATAATACTCAAGCCTGAAAATAATTGTTTTTGTAATGTGTGTTTAAAACGAATATCAACAGCGAACCACTAAACACGTTTACATTTAACTGTCGTTTTTCATAAATACTTTTCTATTGTTAGGTTACTCGTGGTTTTGCATGCATGTCTTATTTGGGGCCAAATTTGAGGCTACATTGCCTGATATCGAATTTTAGCCAAGACTTTTCATTTCTACGGAAAAGTAGCCACATTTTGATTTTATATCTTTAAAAAGGCAAAAATGAAAATCAACAGTTAAATATGAACAGTAAAAAACATTAAAAATTATCAATTAAAAACAAATCTTGACGATTAATAATCTTCCAAAGACTGGCATGATTTCGATAAGGCCTATACCTATAATATTCCAGTAACAGAGGACAGCTCAATGCAAGGAAATCTTGTAGCACCAACATATAAAAAAAATCTTTCTGTTGTTTTATGTTCTGTACGCCGGCCAGACACTAATTGCTCTTCGCAATAAAAACTGCGGTGTAAAATTAACACAATGTGGTATAGGCCTATCACAACACTTTTTTGCATTGTCGTCAGGCACAGATAAAACACCACTCGTCAAAATGTCCAAGCCCAGTGGTGCTCGTTTTATACATTCGTCAGTTTTTACTGTATTTATAGGTCACAATGACATAAACACAGCAATGAGCAAGCTTTTTGAGACCTGTGTCTTTTGGTAAGTTTTTGTGTGGTTCTGTGGATATATACTTTCTCCTTTTTGTAGACGGCGAAAGCATATTACTATCCGAAACATCTAGTTGGCCAACCGGCTTGACTTAAAAATTCCACATGACTCCAGAGGAGGGGGGGGGGGGGGGGGGGGGGGGGGGTGGGGGGGGGAACGTACACATCATGTTGCAATCCAGTTCTTGCAATTAACACGTTTATATTTAACTGTCGTTTTTCATAAATACTTTTCTATTGTTAGGTTACTCGTGGTTTTACATGCATGTCTTATTTGGGGCCAAATTTGAGGCTACATTGCCTGATATCGATTTTTAGCCAAGACTTTTCATTTTTACGGAAAAGTAGCCACATTTTGATCTTAGGCCTATATCTTTAAAAAGGCAAACATGAAAATCAACAGTTAAATATAAACGTGTTAATTACAATGTAAACAAAAACCACCGTTTTTACGGGAATTTCCTGGCAGTTTGGACGCCGGTATACTTGAAAATATTTCCGTAAAAAGACGGGGTATAAAAAAGTTACTGAAGGTTGGGTGTAATTAATTACAAATTTACAGAAATGAAAAAAGTGGGAACTAGACTAAATTGACGTATTACTATAGGTATAGAGTTTACACATACAATAACCTACTAAACACTACAAACTGAATCATGTCGTGCTTTAGCTTTATATTCAGCATATCCCGCCGTGATGAAGTCACGGTTTCCCATGAACAATTTCAATATTTGAATACGAAAGGAGATGTAGGCCTAATGCTATTCGTCACCTCTGTTTGCAAAATATATACATTTTTATTGTGGAATTGATTGATTAATTAAATATTTTGGACAGAACTCTACAATTTAACATGACTTGTGTGAACACAAATTTCCTCAGTTCTGATTGGTCATCATTTGCTGCCTAATGAGATTCGTGTAGGAGAACAGCGAGTTTACGTCCAAAACCCGTTAAAACTAAAACACGGTGATGGTCTCTTTTTACGGGGTGGAAAAACCCGTTATTTTACGGGAATTATTCACAGTGTATCTATAAGTTCAACTGTGGAACAGTAGGCCCCCTAAGTCTTATTTCTGAGTTTTGTTAGAAATCAAAGACAATGCGATATTATTCTGGGCCTAACAACGACATCTGGATTTCCCCCCCCCCCCCCCGAAAAGGGTGTATTGTTGAAATAAATCGCGCATACAACAACAAAACGACATTTGGGAAAATGAAAATAAAATGCTATGTAATTTGTTGTTAGCCACATATACAAGGCGACATTACAATGCGATTACAACTACAATGTGCCATTACAATGCGCCAAAAATAACATTTCGTGTCGGTATGGTATACACAATACAATGGCATGCTTACTAGGCCTACATGGAACCGACAACTAACGGTGTTGAAGCACGATAGAATTAGCCAACACTCCCACCACTCCTGACAAAAACACGATTTCCCACGACGAATAGCAATCAGTCACTAGACCCCCCAAACCGCTTTGTTTCAAATATCTCGGCAAAGTCCAAGACCAAAGTTATTAAGAACAAGACTAAACCCACTTAATTGAATCAAAATAGAGCGGCAATGTTATCGTGGAGTTGGCTAATTCGTTCGGGCCACGATCAACTCTACGCCCGCATTTCAGAAGAAACATGGTGATCCATTACTGTCGCCTGGCGGCCCATATCTCAATATGTTATGTCTGGTCTGTCCTGAATCGAAACAAGCACAATCAATAGAAATCACGGGGAGAGTTTAGCTTATTATCTCGTCGTTATTGCGTTATTAAACATTATGATAATAACACCGGTTAGGCCTTGTCTCATACGCCGGCCCGCGTGGACGTGCATTGTCGACGGATCAAAACCGGGACCGGGCGTGACTGCGTGCATAGCGCCGTGGGTGAACCGCTTCGATCAACCCGCCTGGTCTACACGCCGCGCGCGCTGTAAGACACGGTGGAAGGATAAGCGCTAATGTTTGGACTGAGTCTTCGAGTGGGTAAATGATGTTTGACTAGCACTCAGCCCGACTTCACCGCGGCCGGCCATCGGCCATCCTCCCCGTGTACCTGCACTTTTTGGAAGGGTAAGCCTGGGGCCTTGAACCCTTTAAAAAACGATGGATGCATTTTGACCATCACAGAAAAGGGAGAAATGTTGTGTTCCTGTACCTGATTTTGCATTCATGAACATTAGCACCGGGTATGCACGTCTTCTTGGGTCCGATTGGGAAGTGGGACTTGAGTGTCCGTCGTGCCGTGCCGTACGGCCAAGAACTTCATAATTCATGGTATGAGTGTCCCGTCTTTAGACAATTCAACACAATTAAATCGAATCAGTTAAATCCATTTGAAAGATCAAGTTTGCATCGCCTATCATGTGCCTTATTGCCATTCTAAATCTACACCAAAAAAGTGCAATGTTTTTGAGTTAATAACCTACATGTATACGTAAGTGGCCATCGAAGTGCACACGTCCCACCGAAGTAAAATTAACACACACACAATGAAATTGATGCCCAGTGTTATCTCAGCACGTCTCCGAAAATATGTCGACATTTTGTGGACCACACAGTCGTGTTTTCCTATACTACTGAGGACAATGCATTGTGTTTCCTATTGTTTCCTTTAATTAACCAAGCCCCATAGACTATAAGCACGTATTTTTACGTCCGAGGACCGATTTTAACAAAAGACCGTCTCCCGAGGACAAGAAAGATTCTTTCGTATTTTCTTCCTCCTCTTGTCCTCGAACGTATCTCTCTTAATGTAAAAGAGTGAAAAACTCACTCTCCAAAAGAGTGAATCCCTTCTCAAACCACTCGAAAAGAGTGAATCTCTTATAAAAACCACTCGAAAATAATGAAAACCACTCGAAAAGAGTGAAATTTCAACTCTGTTGTGAAGCCATAAGGGACAACTCTTTTTAGAGTGGTTTTCACTTTTTTTGGAGTGGTTTTTATAAGAGATTCACTCTTTTGGAGTGGTTTGAGAAGGGATTCACTCTTTTGGAGAGTGAGTTTTTCACTCTTTTACAAAAAATGGTGGGAATGTTTCTGCGACAAATACACTGATTCATTCTGCGGACAGCCACATGTCTATAGTGATGTTTCTATATCATTTAATTAAAAACAGTAGCAAAATTGCCAAACACATAAATTCCTGATATTGTTTTTCTCAAATTTGAATTTACTTGACTTGAAAAGGTTTTCAGACTTTTGCTTCATCGTGAATAACGATAAATCCCTATTTGTGTCAATCATTAGACCTATACATTAGGGCTGTAGGCCATGAAGTTGACACTCAAATTGTGCACCATACTCCTGAGATATACCGAGTAAAACCCAATCTTGCTGACTATTTTATGAACAACACAATTTGTTTACTATTTCACGAAATTACTTAACCAAGTTCCAGTCCAACAGATTGTCCGAGCAATTAGGCCTATACCTTAAAACACTTTTAAAAAAATATTCCCTGTCGTATACGCTGATATTTTACAAAACACGCCTGGAGAAAAACTATTGTGACAATCAAACTTCGAGAAAAAATAATCACAGGAATTATACAATTCAAGACGTTATGGGCCTATATCAGCCTGTACATATTTTTTTTCATTACAATGACTACAAGGGTACCTTATCAACATGCTCGTTTTCGTAAAAGATGGAATTTGCGTCGGGGATGAAGCTCATCTATTTTAATCATCCCCGAGGAAAATTCCATCTTTGAATCGGCCAGCCGACCCCGGCAAGCTCGGTGGTCGAGTGGGTTAGACGTGCAGTTTTCCCACAGACTCTCGGAAAACACTGAGAATGAAGTGCTTAACACCACGTTCGTGGTGTTTTTTTTCTTCAAATTTGCCCATGCATTTGAAGCAAGATATGGGACAGACGAACCCCTTTGCCCCACCTCTTTTGTGTTGGTCATTGTGTTCCCGAAATCTGCGGAATTCCTTTCAGATATCCGGCGGAGGGGGGTGTAAGCTAACAATAGTCTGGAGTGTGTATAGGGTATATCAGGACAAGAGGAGGTACCCCATGGTCCCATATCGAGCTGGGTATATTATGCCCAGAGGGATCCCTCTCGGGGAAGATTTCTCTGAACGCGTCCTGAGTAGCTTGATGGCGTCTTGTCTTTTAAATTAACAACAAACACTAGTCTCGTTGCTCAGTACTGTTGTTACAGTAATATACAGTTGAACCATCCTGCAAACGTGAATTTTCCAGACTGTCTTTTCTCAATCCACTGGACTCTTACTGAAGGAAACAATTCACAACCCAAACTAACCATCGTGATGCCCAGGCCAAGCTAACAATTGGAAATTGATTTCACAAGCTGTCCCACTAAGGTTTTTGCATACCATTTTCAAGACAATGGAAGTCAGTGATGCATGACCAGAGAAATGCATCCAAGATATCAATGGAAAGCTTATTACCCCTAGTTTATGATAGAACCATAATAATATAGTCATTATGTACATGTTGGTCATATTGTTTTTGTATTTTTTGTGGGTTATCTTTGTGGGGGACAAATTCAGAATGTTTAATATTTGGGGGGGGGGGGGGGGTGTTCCATGGTCTTGATACGCTTTCTCCTTAGCAGAATTTGATTCTGACAACTTCGTCTTGGATAGCCCCCCCCCCCCCCACCTCCCACCCCCACCCCACTCCCCCCCCCCCCCCCCCCCCAAAAAAAAATGGGAGAAGTCACTACTTTGAGGTGGGGATTGATCATAAAGATTTACGGTGTCCAAGGACGGGATGCTATAATCCCTTTGTTGGGGATACTCATGACGAATGATTTGTGGCTCTCCGATTGGGTACACACCGAAGGGGGAGAGAAAAGCGAGTGATGCTGCTCGCTCGGTGTTTGCCCCTTACCTGGCATCACCCCTACCCCGCTCAACAATTAATAACGGTCGGCTCGCCTTTCAAGAAGTCTCCCCGTCTGACGGAGCTGGGACACCCATGACCTTTGTCTATCGTCACGCTGCGAGCCACCGGACCCCGGCAGGCCAACATCTCTCTCTCTCTCTCTCTCTCTCTCCCATCAGACAGAGAAAGACCATATAGGGGCCATGAAAAACTCTAATCTGCTTGGGACACTACACTCGTAAAAAATATGGCCTGTTTGAATGAAATATGGTCAAACTTGTATCCAGCTGACTGTTGTACCCAGATGACGATAGCTGTAGTCAGTGCAATTTTGACTGTTTTGACCGTTTTTCAGTCAAATCTGACTACATTTCATATAGGCGTAGCAAGGTCATTTTTATAGGGGGGGGGGGGCACTCAATATATCGGGGTACAGGGGGCACTGACATTTTTCAGTGGGGGCACAGGGGGCACTATAATTTCCAGTGAGGGCACACTAGGGCCAGCTGCATGAAGGAAATTATTTTAACGTTGCGTCGATTGGGTGCTTAAGGGCCCCGTTCCTATAAGAGAACAAAATCCACTTTGAAGTTATTGGACTTACAAAACTAGCTTGCGACAAAACCAACAGGTATGTCGTAGATAGAGGGCAGGGTTTTGATTTTTTTGGAAAATTTTGGGGTACAAAAAAGGCACTCTGAAAATATAAGGAGGGGATAAATACCCCTTACCACCCCTTAACCCCCCCCCCCCCCCCCCCCCCCCCCTGGCTACGCCTATGTATTTTTAAATCGTGTATACGGCAGGCAGTGTCAACTACGATAATCAATTCATGCATTGCCTATTAATCAGCTTGGCCATGTGCTACTTTCCTCGCTTTCCACCGCTGTGATCTGGGTTCGAATCCAGATGACATGTGGATTTGGTTTTTCACTACTTAATCATAAAGATTTACGACGTCCAAGGATGGGATGCTACAATCAGTTTGTTGGGAATATTCATGACTAATGATTTGTGGCTCGCCGAGTGATTCCGTTGGTTTTGCCAGAAATATTCTGGGATGCCGGCCTCTCAGTCATTTTCGTCCTTTGAATAAGTAGCTTTGAATGATAATGCATGGGTGGAAACCAGTAGGCCTATGCATGCTTATACAAAAAATCATCAACATTCAAACATCTTTTTTTTTCAAAATAAAATGCAAAAGACATGATGAAAACAAATGCAAAAAGAAAGAAACACGATTTAAAAAATGGTGGGGGGGGAGGGGGAAAATCAACTTTTCCCGAATTTTCAGGGTTTTGCTCTATAGACAGGGAAAGACAAAAGGTATTTGAGACTATTGTCTCGACAATTGTCTCCAGAAGCAAAAACTCACAACAAAATTGCTCCCTGAAAGCAAAAATGCAAAAAAAGAAGGTTGGTTTTCTTTTGCTTTATCCAATTTCATTTTGTTTTCTCTTCATCTTGACAGAATTACACAGTGGGCCTACAGCACAATAGCACGATAGCTTATATAGGTTTCCCGGCCAATTTCACCATGTTTTCGTTCATTTTAACGCCTGGCTCATTCAATTTAGATTGATATTGAATGATCACACAGTTAGTCATTCGACAATCAAAAACAATCATTCAATTTTAAGGTTCACTCGTGCCTGTCACAAAACTCAATGTAAGAATGCAACAAATTAATGAAGTCTTGAATGCACCAAAACGAAATAGAATGCCCCTAAACGAAAACGAACATTAGGAACAAAATCTTGGGTGCTTACAAATTAAAATGTAATGCCCCAACAGTGAAAAAGGAACCTTATGTGATCAGGTGTGTAAAACTCACGCGAATTTGAATGACCAATAACGAAAATGATCAGAAAAATGATCGCAAATTGGCCGGGAAAACCTATATTTATAGCTTTTATTCTTATTTTTTTCCTTTTTGATACCTCGAGTGGCTTTTAGCCTTGTTCGGGGCGAACTTGCATAAATAGAAATATCATTCTGGGGTTTTCCTCCCACCTCTAAAACTGAACATTTCTCCGTCGTCTTCGAAGCTTCCTACTACACGGTTTCTTCAGGCTTTCGAGCTAGGCCTACATTGCGATATGCAATTCACTCTTGACAGATTAAATTAAATACAGAGATACCACATGGTGTCAATTTAACACCTGTTTATCTTACTATTCTCACAAGAATAATAGACAGATTGTAGTTTGCTTCTTATATTTGCCGTGCAGTTTCTCTCATAAATTTAAGCGTTAAATATCGTCGTGTCATTAAACTGTGTTCTCTCTCCCTTCCACTGAGGTTATGAAGGTAATATTATCTTCAATACCAACCCAATCGCAATCACGACCGCTCTTTCCCAATCACCACCCCCACTAGTACGATCTGCATTCGCTATCGATGTTATCATCATCATTATTAAACATTGCCCCGCCATCCTCGAAATCCATTATTACTGGCCTAATCGAATTTGAATGAGCACTTAACACTTCAAATACTTCGCCAACTATTTTCACTGGCACCCCCCTTTTCTTTTAATCGCTTTGTGCAGAGTCAACATAATACGGCCCAATTTTAGTCGGGCGTGTCCCCAGCCTCGTGTCACTCAGGCTTCTTGTTAAAAGGGGACCGGGGAACGTCGGTCAGTGACCGGGAGGAGGCCCGCGTAAAGAGAGACTCGGTGCCCGCCGATGTAATTTGTGTCTCCGTACGGGGGGAAACTTTGCAGGAATCACTTGACCTCTGACCCTAACCAGTGTCAATGACCGACACATATATCCAGGAGACAAAAATCAGGCAAAACGAAAGCATTACACCATTTTGGATAAAATATAGACGATGCTGATAGTCCGCAGTGTATACAGGCTGTATGATGTATTTAACACAAACTGCGGTGATTTACAGATGCGCCTTGCTTTTTTGCAAACCATTGTCTGAATATTGATCACCTGCTTTTTGACCCTAGGTCATTTTTCCCATCATTTTGTTGAATTTTGTTGTTGAGATAAGCACAAGGGTTTGGTTTTGACCAATGTACACATCCGGCCAAGCCGATCTGGCCATCAAGAATGGAACTAAAAGTGTTCATGCCGGATGGCGCCAAATGCATCCCCATTCAATTACATCAAGATAATTTGCATGTCTATTTTGGTTATGCTGCGCATCGAGCACTTCATCTGTATATTAGCCGTCCCATTTGATTGACTTATTTGTTAATTTTTTACTTAACCTGCGTTGCCCATTCAGTGTTAAAACAAAAGCACACCTCTCATCGGTCTTAGGAAATTAATTGCCTTTGTAGAGCACAAAAACGCATATCAAAAAAATCGAAAGACAGACTTTACACAGTGACTGTAAAAACGTTTGGTAAAACATAATTGGGCAACTGTTATTTACCCAACATTGGTATTAATTTACCACATTGTTTGTTAATTCGGGTAAAAAAGGACCAATTATTGGGAAGAATTTGTCCAAGATTTTGGGTTGCTGATATGTTGCCCAATATTCGGCAAAATACCAACCCATTTTGACCAATTTTTTTACAGTGTAGATGTATTGGAGTCTTGAATAATTTTTCCAACAGCAACATTTTCTTAATTACGTTGCTGTGAATAAAAATTAAGAGCTCCTTCAGGGGACTTGAGATGCCACATTTGCTCATTCTCATCACGTCAAAAACAAAAATAGCCCGGTCTCTTTGTTTTCCGGCGTTGATCTATTCGCCCCTCCTCACTCCCTTTGTCCCCTCTCCTCTGCTTTCCCAAACTTCGTTTGTCTTTTGTCCTTTTTCTCTCATCTGGGGGCTAGGGGCCTACTTGTGTTTCACAGTTGCAGGATTTGTATCATTTAACGGTTGCAACCTTTCAGGATCGAAATGTCAGCCCCCCTCCCCCAAGTTTATAAAAAACGAAACACGTTTTTAACCGAGCTTGACAACTTAAAGGGCCATAGATCATGTACAATCATTCAAAATCAAATTGAAGCTTGCTCAGTTTAAAGATTGTAAAGTTACCAAACATTTTGTGAAGTTAATTATTCTACCTAGCATGGTACCACTGTAAAAGTATGATATAGCTTTGGTATTGATCAAAAAACAAAATGTTTTTAAAGTCGTATCCTCATTGAGTGATCACCACAATGTCGCTTCCCAGGTTGTATCGTAAAATTGGGTCTGATCCCTGGCTATACGGCATTCTGGGTTTATGACTTCTGACTAGCGCCCACCCGAACGAAGATACTGACAATTTGGGAGACCGCCAACATAGGGCAAGATAGCTCAGTTTGTAGAGCACCGGTACGGTATTCCGGAGGTCGCAGGTTCGAATCCCGCTCCTGCCAGTTTTCTTTGTTCACTTCGTAAATGTATTCATATTTACCTATAGTCAGTTTCACTTGTGGATTGTTTGACGAAAAAACAAAATGATTAGTTTCAATCTGAAAGCTTAGTGTTTATGTAGATGGTATACCAGTACCAATCATCTTGAGAAATATTTCCGTCTGAAATGTTTGAGAAAATTGTATCAGAAGACCTTCAACGAAATGAGCACACAATGAACGTGTACAAAACCACCGTTAAAACTGACGGTTTTTCGACATATTTTCGTGACTCGGGTGACAGATTGAGCTCAAACTTTCACAGGTTTGATATTTCATGTATAATTGAATCTCACAGAGTACGAACACTGCCTGCAACTGTTTTACCAGCTCTGTTAGTGCTGTATCACCGTGGGCGTAAATCACGGGGGGGGGGGGGGGGGGTGGTATATATCCCCCACCCACTTTTTGACCGGGGGATGGGCCATTGGATCACCCCCCCCCCCCCCCCCCCCAGATTTGAGTGGTGAGAAACAAAAACATTGCTGATTTCTTATAATTTTCAAACAGTCAAAATGTATAAGAAAACGGAAACAGTACAACAAACAGTACAAACACTTTAAAGATGTACATAGGGTAACCAGACATTTGTATTATGAACAGCGCCACCTAGTGTAATATTATCTCCAGTTCCCCACCCCTCCCGCTTTTCAAATTTCTTTGGCCGGGATTTTGGTCACCCCCATCCCCCCCACTCGCCACCCCCCCCCCCCCCCCCCCCCACTAGCCGACACAGATTTACGCCACTGTATATCATACATTTAAAGAAAATTGGCATTTTATGCGGAATAATATTGATTCCCCATATGCGAAAATGGTGGCAAGAGACGCACCTTTTACAGATACTCGTCAAACAGGACAAAATATTATACGGTTAATTAACCACAACAAACACACCTAATAGGAATATAGTTAGCATGATTTATTATGTGGCTGGTGACAATCACAATTTTTGTCTTTTAATACAACATTTTAATAGCGAAATAAAACCGAAGATAAACCTTATACTGTGGCCTCCATCTTCATCATCATAAACTGAACCAAACGTCCAGCATTCACTGAGCTCAAACCTTCACTTTGCAGTCGCTGTACTTGAATACATGTACTAAATTGTTGACACTGATATATGCAGTTTGGTCAGTTTGTTTACATATGGTCCAGTGGGCCTCTAAGCCCAGTCTACACAATACAGTAATTGATTACAAGAAATACTGCACAATAAATTCTACTCAGTTTACATTAATTGAGAAAGAACTTGGAATAAGATTTAATATTAGCAATTTATATGTTTTCAAAATACTGGACTTGACTCGATTATTTGAGAGGTACCATATACTGTAAATGCCGACTGTGAAACTATTGCACTCCAAAAACCGTGGTGTCAGATTAACACCATGCCGATTAACACAATGAAACAGATTCATGGTATTATTCTCAGGCCCAAGTTTCTACCGTGTTGATACTTGATTTCAATCCTGCACTAAAGGTGTCAAGAACGCGTTCCTTTTTCGTTTTTATCAGACACTATATCTATTGAAAAGTTACTCATGGTTTTGCGAGCATGTATTATATGGGGCCAAATATGGGCCAATATTGCAATAACCGCGGTGGCGTCTTTAATCTTCAAGGCAAAAATTTAAATAGTTTAAAAGGAACAAGTTGACAATACAAATTTTAATACAAACAGAATGACACATGTAATACTTGGTTGAAGTTGATGACCACTGTACTCTGCATTCACTTTGTAAATGAAAATTAATGTAAAAAAAAGGAATTGGAATATTTTTTAGATTGATAAAGAATTTGTTTGTTAATGATCAAACTGGATGGACCAGAGCCCCGCGTCGACCTCATCCCGCATGCACACCGCGACGCCCACTCTCGACAGTGCGGCGGTTTCACGGCATGAAACGCACACGACTTCCAGTGGGCGTGGAGTGACTACAATCCGACCCTAGAAGATTGTCTACGGGTCCCCGACATGCCCTGGAGAGGGTCCCATGAACGTCCTCTCAAGTTCTTCAAGAAAAAGGTTTCGTCTTCCGCTGGGGGAGAGGGAGCGGTCATTATGTCACTTACGAGCGGCCGTTTCAGGTTTTTTCACGGACATTTAAAACGTCTTCGTGAGGGGAATACTCGCCGTGAGTGCCACGAGCAGGGTCGGCAGTACATATACTGTCATGATTGCGTGCGATTACGTTTGTGCAAACAGTCAATTGTGTAAAGAAATGTGTATAATGAAGAAATATTGACAGTGCATGGTACTAGTAAGATATGTTCGTATGTACATGTATTTCGGTTCGTCGGCAGAGGGCGGCCCATTCTTGGCACTTGCTTTGTTCTGGGTGCCTTGAACTTCAAAAAATGTACCAAAAACTTAGCCTTTTTGATGACCAATACGCTGATTTGTTTAGACAGTGATAACTATAGAATTCCAATAAATAAAACTTTGCCTGCACAGTCTTTCTAGATAACACACAATATTTCCTATGGTTATCGTGTGCTGCTATTAACCAAACTCAAGATGGCGACATAATTATGCACAGCTCGTCACAAACAAGTCATTTTGTTTTCTTGCCCCGTTAGACACTGACAATTTGGTCGACTGTCAACATAGAGCCACATAATAGCTCAGTTGTTAGAACGCCGTTACGGTATTCCGGAGGTCGCAGGTTCGATTCCCGCTCCTGTCAGTTTTCTTTGTTCACTTTGAAAATGTATTCAAAAACAACCATTCGGATTCCTTGTGGTCTGCTTGACGAAATTGTAATTAAATTTCCGACAATATTACTTTTTTGCACAATTAATGAGAAAGCGTCCGAAAAAGAAGCAAATACAAATGAAAAGCATTCGGGAGCCTCGCAACTTAGCTGGAACAAAAAAACACATGACTGTAACAAAACACAATAATGGAATCACATTTTAATTAATCTTTGTGATTGCTTGCTTTCTAATGGGACCCGGGTTCGAATCCCACCAGGGCTGACATTGGGTTTTCAGTCCCTGTCTGATTCCGTGGGGTTCCCCAGAATATAATTCTGGGGTTTTCCTCTCCCCTCCAAAACTGAACATTTCTTCGTCATTTTCTAACAGGTTCTTCAGGCTTTCCAGCTACAGTGCGATATGCGCTACTTAGACATCTTTGGTTTCATTAACCGAAAGAATTAAAATAAATAAAATGCATATTTTATGATTGCCCCAGGCCCGTAGGCTGGCTCGGGGGGTCGAAACCCGCTCAGAAATTACCCAAACAATTGGTGCCGGTAAGTCATTATAACTGAGGCTAGCATACAACACATTTTCCCTTAAAAGTATACATGTATCGCTTTAATATGGTAAATGCAATTTGTACGACGCTTAAAGCACTTCGTGGTACGTATTTATGCAAGTGTTCACAATGTTGCGCATTATACCAAAAGTTCCGTCTCGTGGAAGGCAAAGGGCCTGCATAGCTTGGTCATCTTTCCCCTATTTTTTTTTTTTTTGGGGGGGACACCCTGTATATTACCTTGTTCGTCAAGGGGTTTGATCAGGATATTTTCATTTCAGTATCAAAAAAACATTCGAGAACCTCGCGAGTAAAAGCAACCATCAATAATACTCCATGTAACACTCCCGTTTTCGTGTCACCTGAGTACCTGACGTGGAATGGAGTAATCACTCACAGATAGTTCAAATCACTGTAAATCAGATAATCCACGTTGTTCTTGTAATCGAACGGAACAAGGGGTGAAATCAGGCCTCAAAAATACCCCTCTTCGGCCCTTTAAATGTACGTCACAGGCGACCGTTTCTTATAGTACGTATGGACAGCCATTTGCCAAAAACAAAATCAAATATGACAATTACAGTCTTTTACGTTAACAAAATAACTTTCATAAATTAATATACAATTCCATGTTTTCTCTGAAAAAGGGTACATTTTATTCGTCAAAGGCAACGGAGAATTTTGTTAATTCTCATATTAGTAATACGTCAACCCACCGCTGTAATTCTGGAAGCTGCGGCGCTACAGACAAGGGTGACGACAGCTCCGTGGTGGCGCTATCATGAAAACAAATATAGCGGCCCCTGATGATGTGCATGGGAGCCCAACTTGCTCGAGAATGTCATGTTTTTTAATTTGCGTAGGATATGGCCTAAAAAGTAGGTCATGTTCCGTTCCATTCAGCCAACAACCTTAATTTCTTTTGATTCGGGACATGAAACTGAGTAGGAAAACATAAGTTAACCTAGTTCCCAACTGGTACCACGAATGTCACTTTCGGAACGTTTTTACAGTAGTTGTAACATGGCCTATAACCATGCATCCACAGAACAACTTGAAAGCTATCGCGTCAACCAACCATACAACTGCCTGATTTTTGTTCACATGTATGGGCAACAGTAATACGACGAGTATGCCTTTTCTCACGATATACTGCGGAATATAGCAGGGTATTGGCGCCACCAACGTTAACTTCTTGGTACTGTGAGGGGTGCACCACACTAAATAGGCCGAAATGGCTGCGCCAAACTGATTAGCATAAATTGTAAACCCACAACTTTTTTTGAATAATAAATTTTGGGGGGTCATGCAAATGATAGATTGTGTAATTATGATCCGCTATCATAACCTGGGAGTTTTGTGCTTCAACCTTTGTGAAGACTTGATAAATTTTGGCTTTAAAATTGGTCCTATTTGGCTTGGCAAGTGGAGGGATGCTGTATGAAAAATGGCAGCTAGCCGGTTTGGGAAAAACTACATTTTTGGGGGTGGTACTCTCTGGGGACAAATAGCAAAAAAAATCAACGGCTGACCTGCCAAAAATTGAAAAGAATTTGACAGAGTAATAATCAAACAATAATTTTCAGTTGTGTCACAAAAACTGAGAGACTCCTGGATAAGGATTTTTTCACTGTGAAGTTGATGGATTTTACACTAAGGTCAATGAGAGTTTATTTAGTGTGGTGCACCCATATAGAGCGTGCAATTCAACCTCGTCCCCAGGGCGATCGGGTGGCTCGCCACTACTATAGCCGTTCTCTCGGCCTGGTATTGGATCATGTACATATCCAAAAAATCTCCGATATTATTTATAGGGCGTTTCTCAAGCCCTGGCTGGGGCTTGGGCTTGGGCTTCGTCCCCAGCTATTCCCCAGCCCCATTGCCAATCTGAAGCCTTAAACACGTAAATATATAAACAGGCTATGGATTAAAATATAAGATTTTGATGTATATAGCAAAAACAGTGTCCATCGGATCTTGTCAAATCTGGGGACATATATTACGCGAAGCCGAAGCCCGAGCCCAGGCCAGGGTTTGAGAATTGCCCAACAGACGATGTGTTTTGAGTAATGTGAACTCCCCCGACAGAGATACAGGGCACCAAACTACAGGGTGGATAAAGATACAACTGAAGGAGGGCACGTATTAAAGAAGAAAAATCATCGTACGAGAGCGATTTCAGCAATTGTTTGGGCAAAAAATCATTGCTCTGCATAACGACACGGAATAGACCCCGAGATCCCCGGATCTCACCCGAATTCTTTCTGTGGGATATGTGAAAGACATGGTCCTTTGAGTTACGCCACCACATGATATAAATTGAGGGAGTTGTCAGAGATGTTGTGATGATCTGAGTGGACAACCTGGTGTGATTCGTTCTGCAGTGAGAGATTATTATTATTATTATTATTATTATTATTATTAATTCTTTCTGGTTGTGAAACCAAGGATTCCTCAAAAGTGCCCTAGGCACTGTAGCTCGAAAGCCTGAAGAAACCTGTGGAGAGAAGACAATGAGAAGAAGTTACAGTTTTAGAGGTGGGGAAATGTTGAGGGACATGGGAATTGATATACGTGTAAATAACACAGAATAAACCATTCAGTTAATGAGAAATCTTTGTTTTGTTCTGTTCAACCTGGCTATTACGTGTTATCGATCAGCAATCATTGCGTCACAAATGACTCCACTTAAAACAGAAAATGAAAACTTTGGTGCAAGGTCCTCACTTGAGCCTTTCATAAAATTATTCACTGCTCACTGCTCAGTCAACGGAAAATATGAATCAAGGTGTCATTTGAAAGAGGAGATCCGGGTCTACAATATGAAATATCTCTTGTTTAAATACGTGCCCTCCTTTAGTTAAAATTGACATTAATATCTCGGTTTCGTTGTTTTTATTCACCGTGTATAACGTACAAAATCCATGCACTGCAGGTAAACTGCGATAATGTGGTTGCCTGACAAAACATTGCACATACGGGGACAAAAATCGACCTCAACTTCAGATCAATCTACCATTCACATTGCATAGGGAGTCCGACGCTAGACTAGTCAGTGTTTGGTACCAAGACGTTCACATAAAAGTGATAACAACGTGACTTGCAACAACAGTGACGTATCTATGGGGTTGGGGCGGGGGAAACTCCTGGAGACATGTCGCTACATTTTTTAACAAGTGCCACCACTGCCAACCGGTACTAGCCCCATGCACTCCTGCTTTCAAACTGTTTTACAATTTGTTTGCGATCCTTACCCCCGATCCAAAACCTATAGATACCCTACTGATGTTCCCGCTTATTTTCTATGGCTCAACGGATTGCGAAAGGCTAAGCTCGTCCTGCACTCGGTTTCCCCTGACTCTCTTTAACACGAGATCCTTAAGTTGAACTCGAAACCGTTCATACTTGAAGCAGTAGATGACCGGATTGATGAACATGTTGCATCCCAGCACACCGGACAGAATAACATAACCTTGCCAGCCAAAACTATTGTTGAAGAACAGCGCATCGATGTAGTCGATTTCTGCTGGTGTCCAGCAGACAACAAACATGACACCTGCCAGCAAGATGGTCACTAGGACGTTCTTCTTGGCCTTGCTCAGCGAAATCTCCTGACCGATTCCCGGGGTTCCGATCTTCTTAGTCAGTACTCTCAGGATCCTTGAGTAGCTGTAGATCATGATGGTGATGGGCACGAAGTACTCGGTAGCCAGAACCACTATCCCCACCAGAACCTGAAGACCAACCCCCATTTGCACAGCGTGGCACTGTCCCTGGCGTGGTTCAAAGATGAAGAACAGATGGGAGCCGTAGACGAAGCCGATTATCCAGGAGGCAGCCACGGCGTACTTCAGCTTGGATTTGGACCTGGAGTTGCGGTGCTTCACCGGGTAGCAGGTAGCCATGAACCTCTCTAGCGAGATGATGACCAGGTTATATGTAGAAGTCACGTTGACGCACCAGAGCAAGGCTGCTGAGAACCACACGCTACAGATCAATCGGTCGTGGGCGTTCGCTTCAAGAGAAACCACCACCTTGTATTCCCGCACCACGTTGAAGATGAAGAACATGACCCCGACAATGGAGTCAATGACAGACTGGTGGAGGATCAGACGGTTGGTGAAGGAGCTAAACGCCCGAGGCCTGGCCAGCATGACACCGATCACCAGGCCGTTACCGAGCACAGCCAAACAGGCGATGATGGTGCTGATAGCGTCCTGAAGAACATTTCTCGGAGCGGTGATAACATCCATGATCTCAGATACATTATACGCGGCCATGTTGGCTCTTTTGGAAATCGCTCTATCCAGCCTGTTCGATCAGTCTATCCCATCCTTTCGTTCGTACCATGTTTTATACCAAGCTAAATAAAAGCCGTTAAGGCGCCGAGGACCTTCGTTATTTGTACATGTATTCTAATTCAAAAGATCCATCAAATACCTTTGTTGCTAATAGAAAAACATGTTTTTGTTATTTCCCGTTGAAAAAACAAACAAGGTACCTTATACTTCTTTTGTACAGATACAGAAAAAGAGCATAAACATGAATGTTCAATGAAATTTAAAGTTCAATGATGCCCGGCATTTGTAGACGAGACTTTTTTTTCCATTTGTTTACCGTCTTTTGAAAATGACGAACGAAAGCAATTTGCGGCACTTGATTATAACCTTTAATTGTTTTTCTTTGCCGTCGAATATTAAATAAATTTGCTGCCGTGTAGTGCTTTTGTCAGCTACACAAAGCACAGTGGATTTTTTCCTCAGGGGAAAAGAATAAGTTAATTATGTGTTTTCGTGATCATTGAAATACGAGAAGCCTTCACTTTTCTTACCCCGTGGATAAAGGTTGCGGCATTTATTAATGCTGCTGGCTCCCGAAGTGACGTGGACAAATGCCCTTAAGATGATTCGCAGGCGAAGTGAGACAAACGAAAGTTTATAATATATTAATACATTGTTGTGGGGTGCCCGTGTTAGGGGCAACATTATGGTTTATGCCACATTGTTAGCCAGGCTACATTGTGGTCCGGGCCACATTGTGGACCGGAATGGGTGACAAACCGGGCTATATCATGGTCCGGGCAACATTGTGGTCAGACATGCATTTTGGTACCAGATGCAGCGTGGTCCCAGCTGCCAATTATTTCCCCAAACGACATCCGAATGGGATGAACGCTATGAGATTTCGGATTTCGAATTAGGAACAAAAAGTGAATTCGAACGTAATAAAATTTCGGACTTTATTTCCCTTAAAAAGATCCTCCAAAGCTGAAAATTAGATTTTCTTTTTGAAACGTCGGGGATTCGAACCCACAATCTCCAACCTCAAAGCCTTACACCGTATCCACTGAACCATCGAAATGCTCGGCTGACAACGAAAATTCATTGCACTATATGCGTACGTATATTAAAATTATTATAGATGGCGCTCAACGATCGGATGTCGTTTGGGAAAAGATAATTCGCGTCCCGTTTATGGGGCCGGTCACACTGGCCACGATAACGATAACGAAAACGAAAACGATGTGAATGAACGCTCCCTATTGGTAGATGGAACGCGCGCGTATTACACGCGCGACCGTCCACCAATCAGTGCCGTTTATTCTCACCGTTTTCGTTATAGTCTTTGTTATCGTGGCCAGTGTGACCGGCCCTTTAATGGTGCGTTCACTAATATCTTGCCAGTGACGCGTCAACGAGTTGGACAACCTTATGGTCCTGTGTCATATGAATATCCGACTCCGTGAAATTCGGACTCATTTTCCCTATTATTGGTTAAACCCTTTCATGTGACTGGCCACTCTCCTAATTAACTTCACTCAAGTCCTGCCATTCTAACCAACTACTGTCAATTCATACCAACTACTGTCAACTCTTGCCAAATACTGTCAATTCTTGCCAAATACTGTCAATTCTTGCCAAATACTGTCTGTTCCTGCCAAATACTGCCATAGACTGCATTCGGACACGATTTCGCACCGGGCATTATTTGGCACGTATTACGTGGCAAATAATGTCTGGCATCTACTGCGCAAGGCATCGGACACTTTCGCACCGGACACTTTTTTGGCACGACACCTGGTAACAGTGTGAGCGTGCATGGGCTACATTGTGGCCCAGGCTACATTATTGTCCATCAACCTACGGTGCGGCCGCTAAGTACGGTCTGGTGTGTTTATTGTCTAGGCTGTGGGTACCGTTAAGGTATACACTATTTGCTTTTGGTGTAATTTTCAGAAATGAATGGATTTGGGGGTTAGTATACAAATAATGAATGTTTATGAGTGCAATGGTTCGCCTCGTGGAATGGAACATTCCATCTGTCTCCTTATGAAATTATTCTTACCATTGCACGAATGTGAAACATTCATTATTTGTTTTATACAACGCCTGAATAAATCCGACAAATTGCATGCATGGTTTCTTGGTGTACAACGTGCCGTTTACTTTCTTAGTCCCGCATAAAACCGCGACAAAAAGTGGTCCAGTTCCGAATCGTTAAAGCTTTAATTGTTGTTCCTGCGTGTCTTGCAAATTCGTTTGACTGCATATTTCATTTATCTCTTTGTGTTAGCAGCGTCAGCATCGCCTACGAGTTCCAATATTTCGTCGTCTGGTAGGTAGGAAAACAAACCGCGGTTCGGAAACACCGTCCGCCATTTTGTGTGAACGACAGCCTAGACTGGTTCCCGGTCCCCATATGTATATAATATACATTTGAAGTCCGAAGGACAACGGAGGGACCGGGAACCAGTCCAATGACAGCCGTGTTGTAGCGGCGGGGAAATTTTATCAAACGCGTTACCGTTTGATAGAACCATGTGATAGAACTTGTTTTGGCGGTGCGGGTTCGCGTCGTGCGATAGGACGAATAATTCAATGCACGTGATCGACGATCCACCAATCGGATAGCTGGGATTTATTCAGGTGTTGTATAATATTTTATAGCGTGCTAGCAAACACTGACCTGTTTAAAGTTTTGTGTGCATAGATGCTGGGAAAACAGAGAGAGAGAGAGAGGGGGGGGGGGGGAGAAAAATATCATGTTCTAGTAGTCTGGTTCCCTGACCATAGTCCCTAGATAAAACGGAGCAATTTATAGACGTCGGGAAGTTATTATCAGGTCGGGGAACTAGACTATTTCCAACGATTGTCGGCCGACAATCGTTGGAAAACGATATAAATTTCCACTTTTCTTGAAAACGACAGCACACCAGGTGCCATGATTTCACAGGATGCTTGAGACTCCTATTTACTTACAGTCTAGTATGGTATTTCGTGATGTATGGTAGTTTTGTTTATGTTTGCGAATGTTGTATACTACCTTAATGTCGGTGTTACCGTCTGGACGTGGTTTCACTATGGTCCGGACTGTAGTTTGGGATGGCATTTTGTGCCCTAGCTACATTATGGTCCATGCTATATAAGGCTAAGTAAAACAAAAAAAACACTTGATCGTCCGGGTTTTTTTTCCTTTAAAAAGTGGAAGATGAGGGGCCTTTTTTTTTTTTTTTCAAGATGGCCGCAAGCATTTCAATTCAAAATGACCGCCAAGTCGTTTATGCATGTTTTTTCAACTGCATTTTCACTTCAACAAACTAACAAAGATCGCCATTCAGGGAATAGTCCAAATTTTTGATGAAATAGAATATTTAACTTGTTTTGTTTGGGGTATTGAAAAACTGGAAAACCTTATTTTAATAATGGGTAAATTGATCAAAATACATGAAAAATCGACGTTTTTTAGGGAAAACAATTACAAATATAGAAAGAAAAGGATGCGGCTTCAAAAAAAGGATGTGGGCGGGGACGATCAACGTGTTCTTTTTTACTTGGCCTAACGCTTTCACGTAAATTCTCTTCAAAACGATACCCAAATTTTGGTTACAATAAAGGCCTACGGGTAAATATTTGTTTGGGTATTTTTGACTTACCTTGAACTGAGACGAACGAGAGTAGATACTAGTTTGTACAACCGCTACCGGTATGTTGACTTCAACTGAGGCGCTCTACCCGCGGGTACCCGTCAGACAAGCTTTCTGTCGACTCCTCCATGCTCCTTGCGCAAACCTCAATGCAATTGCTTGCATAGGACTTCAACAAGCAGTGTACTTTCTACACAATCCTGTTCTATCATTAGTAAGCCTTTTCTTGGGTGTAGGAAAGGAGAGTGTGTAGGCCTTACAACTATTTGTAATTCAACCATGTAAACCCCCCAAAATAGATTGGACCATCAATTTGTTCAAGGACTCACACTCGCACTCATGACTTGTGAAGGTACCGTACTCGACTTCAATACTGCAATTAGTCACTGTAAATAAATGTCCAGTTCATCCAAAAGCTTGGACCCAAATCCCAATGATCAATACACGCACGAGTAAACTTTTGAAAGATGATTTTGTTGACACACTGAAAATTTACAACCCCAAAATTGCACGCAACACATTTTTTCCTGCCATTTTTTGGCGGGGTTTAAGTGTTTTTGGCTGATGAGTTGGGTGGATTTTAATGTAATGGGGAGGTGTGTGGTTTCTGTGTACATGTTTATGGTTTATATCGAGGTCAGGGAATAAAAGAATGGCATAAGCACCGTCCTCGATTGGGAAATTGTCCTCGGTTGTAAAACGTGTACAAAACCAATGGTTGCAAAAACATTGTCATAGGCCTACTGTAGGGAGTAGGTACACAGTCGAAAGAACCCAACAAAATAACAAAGGGAAGTCCGCGGTACACAGAAACCTGGATGTGTATTGTATTACTACCGAGGACACAAGAATAAAGAAACAACAATGAAATCGCTGTCCTCTGAGGGAGATCTTTTGTTGAACACGGTCCTCGGGGGTGCATTATGTGAACTTATTCTATGGGAAAATGTTGAAGCAAAGAGACAATAGAGAAGACAAAGCCTACACAGTAGTATAGTAATATATGCGTGTGTTAATGCCGACAATCGTGGACTAGGGACAAAAGGGTTACGGCATAGACAAAGGGTCCACGATTGAACGTCCACGATTGAAAATCGTGTACAAAACATATGGGAGGCCTTCCGAAAAAGTACAAACAAAAGAGGGACAATAGGAGGTCCGCGATTGCCGGTATTTACACACTTGTGTGTGTGTGTGTGTGTGTGGGGGGGGGGGGGGGGGCTGTAACACTTCACATCAGGCCAAAATCGGGGACATCTTACAGCATGCACAACATCTTCCAGTACACATTCTGTATGGAGTGGGTGCAGAACACGCACAGAATTGTAAACAATTGTTTATGCAGTGGCAAAACAAGTGAGGACCTGCTCTCGATACATTTATTCGAGTGAAGCGAGGCGGTGGAAAGGCGGCTAAGTAGCCGACACTTAACCCGCGACAAAGTGGGCCTAGCTGCCGACCACTTTGCCTTGAATACCCCGACACGAATTCAGATGGACTAGAAAACGTGCGCGAGTTACCTACATGCGCTTTCCCGCAACAAAAATAGGGGGAGCGTAGCCCGTGTATTGATTCCACCGTTGCGGGCAGATCAACCGCTGACCTAGATATCTTTGCAAATGCATAACGTTCCGCTGTTTTAGTTTCTAAATGCTTGTGGAATTGGGCCAACTTCTGTTGTTTTGTTTTAATGGCGTGACATCCACTTGACTCTGTGCCAGAATATGTCCATTCAAATCCACGGGGGTAATGTGAAGTTCGAACACCTGGATAAATTTGTACAGGGATTGCTTGGCTTGGCATCCCTGTTTTGTGGTAATGGAGAGTTGTTTTTTAACGGAGAGCGCACGTGACAAAGATCATTCAATTCAATTCAATTCAATTCAATTCAAGTATACATTTATTTCCATACTTTCACAGATTGTGATGGCAAAGGTATTAAAGTAAATTAAGTACTGGTACATAATTATATAATTGGGAAGAAGGAAAATGATTAAATTATACAAAAAGGAAACACAGAAAAGAAAGTATGCAGGCATTTTCAAGAAGCCGAAGCTTGTATAGAAATGCCTTATAAATATGGGGACAAAACTACGATACAAAAGACGACACCTAAAAACAAGAAGATTACGTATGAAGACAAACACGACAGGAAAACGAGAAATGGGACAACACGAACATATAAATTCGGACAGACAATAGGCGTGCAAAGTGTTTTGTAAAGAAATAATAAATTAATTAAATTAATTTAAATTAAATGGAACTCGGCCGCGACATTAAACTGTATTAGTTATCAAATCTGGTATAGCGGAGGGTACCGCAGCCAAACTATTCATAAGATGGAATTTTGCGTCGGGGTGATACAGTATTTATAAAATACGTTCATAGAGCTATGAACGTATACACAGCTACGATAACCAACTAAACACTACAAAGCAGGCATTGTCGTGATTTATCTTTATATTCAACTTTTCCTGCCATGATGAAGTCTGGTTTTCCAGGAACAATTACAATATTTGAAATCAGAAGGAGATTTAATACAATTTTTCACCTATATTTGAACAAGATCCATATTTCTATGTAATATTGTTTGAATAATTACACATTATGGTCAAGAAAGTGTGATTTTGGACTAATCACCAAAATTTAACATGACTTTTGTTAACACAAAATTTCCTCAGTTCTGATTGGTCAGTTGGTACGTCCAGAAAAAAAGAACGTCACAACAGAACGTTTAATGTTGGTACATTTTGTAACGTCAAAAAAATGTTACGCGATCGTTCTGGAAAAACGTACTTTGAAGACAAAGACGTAAGTAACCTATACAGAACCTAACTCAAACGTTTTTAGAACGTTTTGTGTTTGCTGGGATGTAACTCGCTTATTCAGGCAGTCCAAATTGAAATGTGCCACTAACGGTATAACAACGGGGATTAACAATAATTTATTGGTAAACTTTTGATCACAACATTTGAAAATTTTCCGTACCTGTAATTTTCGGGGATTATCCATGTTTTTTTTTAATATTTCAATTTTCATTAGCAATACTTGAAAGCATTTGGAAGCCTTGCAAATAATTATACCCAGTCGTTAACCATCCAGAGAAAAGGTTAGTATAGTATACACTATTTGCAAACATCAAAAAGCAAAACTGCTGAATAATTACGAAATACCGTGCTAGACTGTAGGCCTAAGTAAATAGCAGTCTCAAGCATCCTGTGAAATCATGGCACCTGGTGTGCCGTCGATTTCAAGAAAAGTGGAAATTGATATCGTTTTCCAAC
The DNA here is from genome assembly GCA_037893225.1 of Hippasteria phrygiana. Taxonomy (NCBI): domain Eukaryota; kingdom Metazoa; phylum Echinodermata; class Asteroidea; order Valvatida; family Goniasteridae; genus Hippasteria; species Hippasteria phrygiana. Next base: position 336,256 of record JAZGUH010000783.1, on the reverse strand, counting down.
GATTGTCGGCCGACAATCGTTGGAAATAGTCTAGTTCCCCGACCAGATAATTCCCTGACGTCTATAAATTCCCCGTTTTGTCAACGGTATGGTCAGGGAACCAGACTACTGGAACAGCAGCTATGCACACAAAACTGTAAACACTTGCTAGCACGCTATAAAATACTAACCCCAAAATCCATTTATTTCTAAAAATTACAGCAAAAGCAAATCGTACTATACCTTTAAACGTTCGCCCGTGTAACAAACGTAAAGCTACCGAGTTTTTCACTTCAAGTTCAAAATCGTATACATACGGATTTAACTGATATCGGCCCTTTGTGCGGTCGAAATTTTTAGAAATGCTTTTGCATGATCCCTTATGGATCTGGTCATGGGCGGCGATCCCGGGGGCACGCCTCCACCTCTATATTTTTGGGGAGGGGACGGCTATGGCAGTGCCCCCCCCCCCCCCCAATAATTTCCCCCTTGTCAAATACATTGTATGCTTCATTGACATTTACATGGACCAGAATGCACCAGAATACAAAAAGATCAGCATACATTTTCAAAAATTTCCCAGGATACACAAGAGACACCGAGTAGAAACGCTTAACAATTGTTGTTGGTTGTGTGTTTGTTGCGCCCCCCCCCCCCCCAACCTTAACGAGAAATCGTCGCCCCTGGATCTGGTCATTCTTTCTCCCAAAATAGTTTGAATACATTTTCAAAGTGAACAAAGAAAACTGGCAAGAGCGGAATACCGTACCGGTATTGGGTATTCGGTACGGTATTCCGGAGGTCGCAGGTTCGAATCCCGCTCCTGCCAGTTTTCTTTTGTTCACTTTGAAAATGTATTCAAATTTACCTAGTCAGTTTCCCTTGTGGGTTGTTTGACGAAAAATAATTTTAAAGTACAATATAGGATTGAGCTTAAAATATCGTTAACCTTCATGTTTAATAATGACGATGATGATAATAATAATAATAATATAGCATTTTGACTTGCTTTCTGTGAGACATGAAGTCAAAAGAAGTAAATAGTTTTAAAAGCTTAAATAAAACGTCTTAACCAAAATCTTTACCTCAACCGAAACCAAAATTAACCATTCAAAGAAAAGTTATGTAACCCAAAAAATGGCAATAACAAACACAGCAACTCCCTCCCATTCTCAAAATCAGTAAATGTAACACACACACAAAAATCCATGCTCAAATTGTAAACTGACTAAAAAAGCAGTAAACAGAAGAATGGGCGAAACAGACAAAGCAACAATGTTGCCAAGGTAAATGCTTCTCAAGACAAAATATAAATTATGTATAAAACTCTCGTAAACATCCCATCTTGAGTGAAACTATAGCATAATCAAGAATAAATGAGTCTGAAGGGGAGACACGTGTCCAATAATTCATCTTAACGGAGACTGTCGGACAAGCAGATCCACAGATATGTGAGAACAATATTAAACACAAAATGACGAAAATGCGTGACGGTGACTGATCCGTATACCCAACAAGCGGCCGCGTAGGCGCTGCATGACTCTACAATCTTCCATGTTTGTTTTATTTAGTCCTCAGTTACATCAGTTGTTCTCATTTTTTGATCTGTATGAAAACAGCCCGTGGGGAGGGGGTAACACAAAGCCTGGTGCCCGATCCTAGCCCTCTCTGCCTTGCATCGGAAGGGTGTGCTGAGTCACTGAATGCTTGACTGGTACTGCCGCGTCTGTCAGCTTGAGATACGTGAACGGATTTGCTGAACATTACATGTGATGGGCTCGCCTAGGGGTTTTAGTTGAAGAAAAAAATAGACATCCAGTTTAATTTGCTTTCACGCACATTAGTATGCGTTACAATAATGTAAACATGATCTCAATGCTTGATTTCAATGAAAATGAACAAGAACTAAGTCGGTTTTTCAATTCTTAGAAAATCTGTCCATCTTCAAGGGCATAACCAGGGGGTGGGGCCAATGGGCCAATCCCCCCCCCCCCCACATCCCAACCGAACAATCTAAAAAGTAACAACATACATCACCATGTATTTTGAGGAACCGAAAATGTTCGGGATAGCTGTTTTGTTTTTTAATAAAATAAAAATAAATGGGTCCCCCCCCCCCCCCCAGAAAAAAAGAGAAATGTGAGTTGCGTTCCACTCACGCGAACAACGTGTACTGGTACGTTCGCCAAATTTTTGTGCACAACCAATGAAAAATTGTTGGCGTAGTTGGCCAACGTTGGCAACGTTCGCGTGACTGGAACGAACCCGTGGTCTGCGATCCGCCAATGACCATCTTATATTTAGTTATACCAGAGGGCGCTATTTTGTTTGGCTATACAGGGAACTCACTGATAAAACATCTCATGAACAACTGAAAAATCAATCCTATAAAATACATTTACCCGATATTTTCTTTTTAAATAATGGGAAACGTAAGTTTGATATATTTGTGCAGAAAGCTGTGGAGGCACTGCTGTTGTGGCTTGGATGACATCACGATTTGGCTTATGAATAAAAACCAAACTTTAGAAATTACTCTCAGTATCTCGAATTCCTACAAACGAGTTGGAAATTCATACTAACGGGGGAAACAAAAGAAAACTGCCCTGCATGTCTTCGTGTCATAAAAGATCTTCCTTTGTTCCTTTAAAGGGGGATCCCCATCCATGAGTGACGTAATTTGCCGGTTTCACGGCGCCGGTCCCGGTAGTTTCCGGAATGATGTGCCGGGGTCGCTCAGGTGTCCCATTTCAGAATGTTGTATGACCCGGGACGGCAGTCTGTTACGTAGGAAAGGAAAACCTAAAATAATAAAAAGAAAAGTTCGAAAGCTGCAGAACCTGCGATGTCCATTAAATTTTGTTTGTGATCCCCTTTCCTATCCTCCTCATTAGTGTAATTTTAATGTAATATTTATGAAGAAATGTTGAAAAGGCCGAAGCAGTTACTTTTTGGGGGGAGGGGCGGGGGTGCGTATCAAATTCCTCCTGACCAAATTATTAACATTTTCGAAAACAAAATATACGCACATTTCAACGCCAGCGATTTTCAATAGTCTTTACAGATACTTCCAAACAGGACGCATATCAACGTGTACAGGATGATGGGTCATCCACCTTTTGGTCTTTTTTGTTCTTTCTTTTTTGGGGGGGGGGGGGGGGGGGTCCGTATCACCCGTACCACCCTCCCCACAAACACCACCCCGGGTACGCGCATGAGTGCTAATATATGCCTATATACTGAGAAATATTTCCGTCTGATACGCTGTCATCTTCCAGAAAATTGTATCCGAAGCCTTCCAAAAACGATGTGGTATATTTTAACACAATCTAAATAAGCACATACGAAAGTGCATAATTAAAATCATGTTTAAGAAAACGATGTCTATTATGTTCTCATGACTCCGATGACAGATTGAGCTCAATATTCACAGGTTTGTTATTTCATGTACATTTATGCTGAATCACACGAAGTATGAACATTGCATGTCAGCTCTATCAATGTTGTCACTCTTTTAAGGCTTTTTTCCCCTAATGACCTGTCGGGTAAAAACTAGCGGTCAATGACCCAACATTATAATTGTAGACAAGGTAACTTATTGGTTTGATGTCGCAAAGTTTAGGGTCTATTTAACGCTATACACAGGTATCCCCCATGGAGTAGAGGGAGAAGGTCGACAACCGAAGTAAAGAATTTTCGAATGAAATGACTGGGTGAAAATTTCTACTAAATCAGTGACTAAATTTAAAATAAAAGAATAATAAACTGTTCGAAAGGAACATTGTGTGCTTCCCTGATTGCATTTATATTGATAACATTTTTGAACAAAAGATTCAGCTTTCTGAAAATTCGTTAGCAGGAAAAGATGATATTTTCAGTGGAGCACTAGCCCAGATGTGGGCTGCAGTATGCCTTGAGAGGACGTATGGTTGTCTGATATAGGTGGAGAATGGCAGATGGAGGAAGGTACCATTATGCATTATACAAGCAACGAAGGCACCGAGAGGCTCTTTTGGCGGTGCTCCGTTGCTTCATTGAGGCATTTTTATCTACTATAACGGAAGGTGTTCCAGTGGCCTTTCATCATTAGTTCGCCCGTTCAAGCTCGCCTGGCTAGTACTGGACTTCAGTAATAAGTAGCCTTGTAGTTTTGAATTTTCATGAATCGAAACAGGTGAAATCATTGTTTAGATCATTACCAAAGCTATAGGCCTACCTGTAAAGTGGAAAAGGCCTGGAGTGAAATCACAAATATAATCAATTTCGAAATTGATGGGAAAAGTTTTTGCAGAAAAAAATACGATGATACAATTTTTCCGAATGCGCATATAATTATTTTGTATTGCACAACAAACTACTTGAATTACTAAATCTATATTTTTTTGTCAAGAGAAACTGACTAGGTAAACTTGAATACATTTTCAAAGTGAACAAAGAAACTGGCAAGAGCGGGATTCGAACCTGCGACCTCCGGGTTACTGTACCGGTGCTCTACCAACTGAGCTATCTTGCCCTATATCGGCGGTCTCCCAAATTGTCAATATCTTTCTTCGGGTGGGCGCTAGTCAGAAGTCATAAACCCAGACTGCCGTATAGCCAGGGATCACACCCAATTTTACGATACAACCTGGGAAACAAAAATGTATTCAAATGTACCTAGTCAGTTTCCCTTGTGGATTGTTTGACGAATTAGAAGTTAAAAAGTCGTATCCTCATTGAGTGAACCCCACAATGTCGTTTTCCAGGTTGTATCGTAAAATTGGGTGTGATCCCTGGCTATACGGCATTCTGACTAGCGCCCACCCGAACAATGATACTGACAATTTGGGAGACCGCCAACATAGGGCAAGATAGCGCAGTTGGTAGAGCGCCGGTACGGTAACCCGGAGGTCGCAGGTTCTTGCCAGTTTCTTTGTTCACTTTGAAAATCTATATCTATTATATTTCACTCTGATTAGTCAACTTTGTAAACTGTCATCTTTGTGATCAACTCTTATCAACAAAACGGCTCCAAAATACGCACACCAAAAAAGAAATACATGATTGAATCGACTGTGTTGGGCCGTTCCATATCGCGCCATTTCCAGATCGATTGAGTTTGGCTCAACTTGCAGCAAGTGGTGCTGTTTTCCGAACCGTCCCAGTTTACCGAGCCACTGCACGCGGCCGCAGCCGTTGCCTGTCAAGCAGCCTGGGACGAGTTGACGCATCCCTCGGTACTCTCTCACTGACGGACACGCTAGTCAGACGTGACTCCGGTAAAAAATGCCAGGCGTCGTTGGGATAATAAAGACGTCGCCAGCACTGGCCCGAAGAAGACTAGGCCTACTACTGCTTCGTGTTAGATGAAAGATGGCCTGCGATGATAAAGGAGAAGACAGGCAGAGGGGTGGGGGTGGGAGAGGGGACAGCGAAAAGTGTGGACCGGACCTTTCTCGTCAAATTATAAATGGCAGCATTGCTGAGCGATACTGCTCGTGTTTCCTTGCTCGATCGTACGTTATAGCCTTGTTGCCCAGCTTGTCATTGGCTAGCAAAAATCCATTGCTATGGGCGCATTGGTCTCGGACTTATTTCCTTAAAAAATCCTTCAAACCACAAATTAGGAAAAGAGCAATCTTTTCAGTTTACTCTAAATTGTCAACAGAAAATATATCAAAAAAGAAGTAAGAAACAAAAAATACATTGGTGAGTTTGAGAATGGAACCTAGTGCACGTATTTCAAAATCAGACACTTCACCTCTAACCCGCCCAAACATCTATCACTGAGTGGAATTATTCTTTCCATTGCACGCACGTGAAACATTCATTATTTGCTTTGTGCAATACCTGAATAAATCCTCGTCATTCTGATTGGTCAAAGCGCGACCGATGGTGTGACCGTGCAAAGGGCGAATAATTCAATGCACGTGATCAACGATCCACTAATCAGATGGCGGGGATTAAATCAGGTATTGTATTATTCGTTTTATTCAATGTTTTAATACACTGAATTCCTCCTATATATTCACAAGCATTTTCATTGGCAAAAATATATTACTTAATTAGAAACTACACGAAAACGCCACAAGGTGTAGCGCATGATGCGATAATACTTCCCAGTGACGTAAAGGGTCCAATTTGCGCGAGTCCAAACATCAAATTTATCTGGGAGGGGACCGGCACTGGCACTCCATAGAAACAATACAATCAGCTCATAATCGAGAGAGGACTTGGGACAATGGGGGATTAGGGATAACAATGACACCGAGGACTTGGGCAGAGTCCTCGGGAGAATTTCGTGTACAAACCTTATGGGAGCTGTTCGGAAAAAGTTAAAGTACAAACAAAGGGAACAAAAGAAGGGTTCCATTCATGGTCCTCAGGAGGATAGGAAAACGCACATGTGTGTGTCTATGACGAAACACACGCACACGTACTCAAGTCACCAACGACGCGGCTCCTGCACGAATTTGTGCTTGTTTGTTTGTTTGTTTGTTTGTTTTTTAAATAAATGGATTTGGTGTTTAAAAATAGCAAATACTGTAACACTGACCTGTTTAAAATTCTGTGTGCATAGCCTGGAAAAACAGAGAGAAAACCAATTCTGTTCTAGTAGTCTGGTTCCCTGACCATATTTTAGACAAAAGGAGCAATTTATAGATTTCAGGGAATTATCAGGTCGGGGAACTGGACTATTTCCAACGATTGTCGGCCGAATCATTGGAAAACGATTTAATTTTCCACTTTTCTTGAAAACGACAGACACCATGCAGTTGCCTTGATTTCACAGGATGTTTCAATTTTACTAAACGGTATTTCGTAATAATTCAGTACCGAAAGTTTTGTTTTTTGATGTTTGGAAATGTTGTATATACTTAAGACTATTTTCCCCTTAAATAATTGCCCTTGCGAATTAACAGCAAATAACAAAAAAAACACGTTTATATTTAAATGTTGATTTTCATTTTTGACTTTTTAAAGATATAAGATCAAAATGTGGCTACTTTTCCGTAAAAATGAAAAGTCTTAGCTAAAAATCGATATCAGGCAATGTAGCCTCAAATTTGGCCACAAATAGGATATGCATGCAAACCACGAGTAACCTAACAATAGAAAAGTGTTTATGAAAAACGACAGTTAAATGTAAACGTGTTAAAAGCAGATTCGGCATAACTTAATACTAAACAAAAGCCCAATGATACTGTCCAGCAAGTTAATAATAAATATAAATGTTGAGCGGGCTTTTCTTAGTATTATTTTCTTAAATTTGTTTTTGTTTTTGGGGTTATAATTAATATAAATAATATGAGTATAAAAACCTGAAATATTTGTTTTGTAGTGGGTATGCCTGTATAATTCTGAAATACAACCTTTTAAAGGGTACTAACCAATTAGGGGCCTGATGGGTTATGGTATAACTTTGACAAACCTTTAATTTTCTTTCTTTTTCTTTCGTTTTTCTTTCTCCCCCCGCCCCGGTGCACCTATTCTTATCTTTTGGTAGTTGCCATATTGTACGCGGAAAAGTTTAATCGTGTGATTAAATATTAATTCAAATTCACAAACTGTTTGAATCACTCCAGAGCAAATCTGTAAAAAAAATATTCTATAATGTCGCATCACTAAATCCTTTCTGCTGCACTGCATTTTCGAGAATATTTATGTCACAGATCGCGCAAACCTATGCCTTCGCTTGTTTGGCCTTGCGTGCAGTAAAACCGTGGTGGGGAAGGTAGAGGGATGGAGTAGGGTCAGAAGGGATGAAAATCCCCAACATACATCGCCTCTCGAAACACCTTCTTCCCATTAAAATGAAACGAGGACATCAAGATTGGCAGGTTGACGATACACTGACAGAATTAAAGTCGTTTGACCGTGAACGGCACAAGAGTGGTTTGATTTACGGGGAGAGACACAGTGAAAATTAATCCCTCTTGTTAATTCGTACGCCGTCTGGCATCTGTCTCCATGGTCGCCGCTTCTCCCGAACCCTCAGCCACGATTGGCGATTTTATTTAGAGCGCGTGGTTGATGACGAGGAGTGAGATGTTCTGAATGAGTTTCCCATGGTCGAGAAATCTAAGGACTGGGGTCGCAAAGCGTTGGAAACTTTCAGGAATTCTTTGGACATTTTCCATGAAAAGTTGCGGGAATTTTTAAGGGGTCGGGAATTGTGGGAATTTGGGGAAAAGTCAATATTATGGTGTTCTAACACTTTATATAAATTTTCAAAGTGTTGGCGGTCTCCCAAATTGTCAGTATCTTTGTCTCCCAAATTGTCAGTATCTTTTAATAAATAGTAGAGCTTTGACATATTTTGTCGGTTGCCTGTTTTCATAATAGATAAGATTTACCCCACCTTTCTAATGGACCTAATTTCCGCTCCCATACGTCAATGTGTCAAAATATCAACAAAATTAGCTGGCCTAAAGTTTAGATCTTAAGCAAGTTCTTTTTCAAAGGCAAATAACAGTGGTAGGCCTACAAGAAACAAACGTTTTTCAAGAATTTTTTTTTTTCAAGAAACAAACATTTTTCAAGAAAAAACTTTGTTTTCCAAAACATCAACTGATTTTGTTGATTTGTATATTTCAGGGCCATCCAGTCAGCAGTTTGCAACAGTTTAATACCAATTTCAAGTCATTAAATTGAATACTTCATTCCATATAAGTACCACTTTTGTAAAATCTATATTTAGACATATAGGAATTCCCCAAGAGCACAGTGGGTTTTCAAAGCCGTGTTTTATACTTACAATCATTGCTTAAATTAATAAACATGTATTTTGTTTCTTTGTAAGCAACCGACGAGCTAACCTGAAATTCCTCGTCCAAGATCAGTCATCATTTTGACCTGAACATTTTGAAAGTCTCAAAATTCCCAATATTCCCACTGGAAATTGACGGGAATTTTGCAACCCAACTAGATTCCACGTAGAATCCACGGTGAACCAACTGAAAGGCTTTGAAGTTGGCAAAACCTCTTTAGGACAATAATCGTTGGGTGACCATAATCTTGAGCTACGAAGTTATGACGTCACACTGTGTTTATTACGTTTTTCAAAATGTTCACGTCATAGTATTGAGGTTCTCGTACACTGCAAAAACTGTGGTGTCAAATTGACACCGTGTGGTAACCATTCGCCCAATATAAACACCACATGGTGTTAATTTAACACCACAGTTTTTTGCAGTGTACAAAACGTATGCTAAGTTTGTGGATTTGTTTTACTCCGTATTAGGGACCTATGAGTTTGAAAAACGTAGTCTTTGCATTTGTCGCAAACACGGTGTAACGTCATGACTTCTTAGGTCCATTGTCAGAATAACCTCAGACTTTTTCGTCGATAGGTGGCGGCAGACAGATCAGCCGATCGGAGTCGTGTGTTGTACGTGGATGGATATACGCGTGCACCACCAAATATATTCCATCAATGGGAAATACCCAAAGTGCAGAATACAATTAGAAAAAATACAAACTACCCCCTAAGACCACTAAACTATATCCCAAAATGAAGCTTGACTGATCACCTTTCATTTTCTATTTAATTTTGGGTTAGGGATAGGCAGCTGATAACTTTTGGGTGGCGTTTCTTTCCATAGAACACAAAATGACCCCTCTCCATTAATGTTCAGTATTCGATGCTCACAATCCCGGACTGAGGCTTTCACTGTATGCAAAGTGTGAACAGATTGGCGCAAGCAATTTTGGACCTATTTACAACCGTGCACGACACACAAGTTTAAACGAAACCTTTTTACTTCGAGAATTAATTCGAATGCACTGTCCCTCCCCATCTCTTGAACAACGATGTCTCAAAGTCAAACCCTGGCTTCGACTATGGCTTTGGCTTCGCGTAATTTAAGACCCTTAGACGTGACAAGATCTGTAGCCCTTGTTGGCTGTGCATGTGGGTCATTCCATACATTTGGGGTCCAAGGTGTGACATTTTTTGGGTGTCCATACTATATCATTAAAATTGACTTCACACTATTTTTTACTTGTTAGGCAGGTACTTTGCTTTACACAATCACTCTTGGAGATAGAAGGCATTAAAGAATGTGTCCTGAATTGCAAAATCTTATATATGTCATTTCACTATGTAACAGGGACACCAAAAATGTCACACATTTGGACCCCACATTTATGGAATGACCCATGTACATGAAAGTCCTACATTTTATTCCTATGGTTCTCATTGTTCTCATTAAAATCTGGGGTCACAAAAAATTACGTATTGAACGCACATAAGGCTAAAAAGTGAAGCAAAGTGTTCAAATGTCCGTCTTGTTCTGAATTAACTTTTCTAAACGTTGGTGGCGCCATTTAATCTCTTTGTTTTGTTTTTACCGTACACGCAAAATAAGAAATGTACAGGGTTTTGCTTTTCTTTTCCTGTTTTCTACGGTACTTTAGGCGTAGGCCCTTACAAGCAAAAACAATTATAAAATTGGGAACGAGCGGGGGGGGAGGGGGGGGTTCGAAATATTGCACATTATTTTCATCATTTATTTCTTTACGAAATTGGAAAGATGATTCCTTTTTCTTAATTGTTTTCTGGGTAAGAAATTCCAGACAGGGTTGGCAACATACAGTTTTCTTTCCTTCGGTCGGGAGCAAAAAATAGGGTCAGTCAGAAATGAGAACAAAAGAAATAAAAAGGGACGCCATTATCCCAGTCCATGAATATCCGACCCTTTACCCATGATGCATTGCAACACAACTGTACTTTTATAATGAACGCAATAATTTTGGGCAGTGGCATAGCCTTTAACCTCACCCCAACCCTAACCCTAACACTATCCAAAGCCCCAACTCCAACCCTAACCCTAACCCTAACCCCAACCCCAACCCTAACTCCAACCCTATCCCTAACCCCAACTCCAACCCCAACCCTATCCCCAACCCTATCCCTAACCCTAACCCGGTAAACCCTAACCCGGTAAACCCTAACCCCAACCCCAACCCTAACCCTAACACTATCATAAGCCCTAACTCCAACCATAGAGTGTTCCTTGCTCTATGCTCCAACCCTATCCCTATTTCTCACACTAATCATCACCCTCGTGCTTCTCATTGTTTTTGGTATACAAGTCAAATTTTCATGGGAGTCTGATATTCACCGTCGCGACACCGTACCGGAGCCCGCCGTTCCTCCGAAAAGCTATGATAAAACAAAGAAAACACGACAATCACACGATATTGAACGGTACATAGGCCTACAATGCAAAACCAGCATGATGTTACCGGGATGAAAATGTCATGTTTCAAAGCACTCTACATTCATGTTGTTCATTATTCCACAGAACATCGTTTCCGAGGGTACGGGCAATCTAGCGGTCCCAAGGGTGAGAAAGCGGGCCGTGATGCCTGGGGATGTCACTCATTCGCCCCGCTAGGCTTCACGGTGCAAGAGCGCTGCCATGCTGTATTTTAGGTGAAGCAATAAATTAGACGATGGGGTGACGACAGCCCGCGTGTTTCAATGGGGGACGGGTTCACGTGGAGATTGTTAGCATTGGTCAGGAACCGGGACCGGGGACCGAGTTACACCGCTCCGTCTGGAGCGCTGGTGATTGAAGACGGAACGAGAACGAGTCCATTCGATTACTGCAAGGTAATGCAGACACAAAAAGGAGAGCTATGAAATTAACATGATTTTTACCAGTAATTTTGTACTGATCATTCAAAGGAGCCGTGCGTACAACTTGTTATAGTGAAGAGAAACAGTGCGTCCTCCTTTCGAGTTTCACCCCAGAAAATAATTTCGTTTTTTTTTTTAACTCGTATTTTTCCTGCAATCCACCCAAGTTTAGTTATCGAATAATTACAATATTGTCGAATTATTTGCGGCCCGACAATACTTCAGTTCCCGCAGGGCTTGTCCTTTTGGTGAGTTATAGGCGGGGAAGCAAGCCTTCCTTCAGAGAGTGACAGCCAGCAGTGGCGGATCTACGGGGGAGGGGGGGGGTTTGGGGATTTAACCCCCCCCCCCCCCTTGGGCTGCCCAGTGAAATTGTTCCAGGGGGCATGCCCCGGACCCCCCTAGCAAGGCGTGCCTTCGGCACGCTGGGGTGTGTAGGCCAATCACCTCAGGTAAACCCCCCCCCCCCCCCCCCCCCTTAGTTAAAACCTAGATCCGTCCCTGGCCAGTAGCGTATCCATGCTTTTTGTGCCAAGGAGGGCAATCAACGTCTGAACCGTTTTAAAACCGTCTTAGAAACACTATTTCTTTTTGTTTTGTATGACGCCTCAAATGCCACCAAGCTTCTAAACATTCGTCAAACAATCCAGGGAAACTGACTAGGTAAATTTGAATACATTTTCAAAGTGAACAAAGAAACTGGCAGGGGCGGGATTCGAACCTGCGACCTCCGGAACACCGTACCGGCGCTCTACCAACTGAGCTATCTTATGTTGGCGGTCTCCCAAATTGTCAGTATCTTTGTTCGGGTGGGCGCCAGTCAGAACTCATAAACCCAGAATGCCGTATAGCCAGGGATCACACCCAATTTTACGATACAACCTGGGAAGGGTTGAGGATCGCTCAAAGAGGATACGACTTTTTAACTTATAAACATGTTAACAAACTGATATGATTATACAGGGCATAGAATCACTTGGCCACCGCAAGACTCAGTTCACCTGAGAAAGTGTTGATGAAACGTCTTCGGACTATTCAACCATAAGGTTCTCAACATCCAGGAAGGGAATTATTAACTCCTAATTGTTCCCCCATTGTCATTTGTTTACAAATAATCCTCCTGCCAAACCCTCTTTGGGTTTCTTGCCTCCTTTGATGTCTTTTCTCCTTTAAGCCTTGCCACTTCACTCTGTAATTCCTTCTAATTACCACCTCATGTTTACGTCCCCCTTGTTTTTACCACACTCCTTTGTTCCCCTTCCCCAGCTTCATCCCTCTCATCTCAATCCCTCCACTCTTTCATCCATAACCACACTCATTTGTTCCTTCCTGTCCCTTCCCCTCTCTCCCAAATATCTAACCTCTCGTCATTGTGGGAGACGGACACCAGTTAAGTAGGGGATAGCTCAGTGGGGTGAAGTACGGTGGGGCTTGACCCCTTTAACCGCTACAGTAGCCGCGAAGGCCCACTCCGAACCCTGAAATAGTCGGCCAACGAGGCTCTGGTGAAGGCACGGGACACCAGCCGTGACAATGGTGATGAAGCAGATAAGGTCATAATCATAGCCCAATGGTCCATCAGACAACGTGGGAGGCGCTTCGATCATCCGAAAGTGCTCTTCCCCACTTCTGCGCTCTACGTCTCCCAAGTCCCAACGAGGCGGAGTATCAAGGGGCACCGGGTACCCACACCAACGATGAAAGTGCAGCAAAGTAACACCAGAGTTAAAGTCCCTGCCTTGGGTGTGGCGGAACAAACGCCTTGACCTCTCAACCAAGCTGAGGCACGACTTGTGTCCTCCCTGTTCTACTATATGGGTCGGAGACGTGGACGCTCCTAACTGAGGACGGGCGAAGGCTTCCTTCAATATGAGGTGCCAACGGCGCATCATCGGTGTCTGGTGGTCCGGCTACGTCACCAACACCACTATCATGGGGACCACCGGTCTCGAGGACATCCGTGCAACCATCTTATGGGGGCGTCATTCCCTCTTTAGCCACGCCCGACAGCTACCGGAGCGTCGATGTACGAGGGGGACTCCACCCTGACACTGTCTGGAGAGATCCAGGGGCCGACCACACAACTCCTGGGTGCGCCAGCTGGAAGTTGACCACAAGACACGAGCACAACAGCTGTACGCGGCAGTCTGCATCCGATCGCTTGGTCTGGGCGGCTCTACGTCCCCCATGATGGATTACGAGAATGATGATGATGACTCTTCTTTTGTCCTTAATCTCTCTGTTGTGTTTCTCCACCCCACCCCACCCCACCCCGTTTGCTTGTGTGTTCGCTACATGTTCCCTACACTTTCAATTGCCTCTGAGAAAGAGCTTGCTTAAGTTCGAACCGTTTTTTGTTTTTATTGTATATTCCAGGTCAATTCAGTCAGTAAAAATTTGCAGCAGCTTAATGCATTTTCATGTTTACAAACTGATAGCAATTAAGATTGCGTTTTAGAGTTTCGACAGTTTTTTATAGTGGTGTTCTGACACCCTTACCCCCTTTAAAAGATATTTTTATAAGGGGGTTACCTCCAAAATTGGCAACCTGGCAACCAGGCCACATTTCTACAATTATTTTTAAAGATATTTTAAAATATTTTAAAGATATTTTAAAGATATTTTAAAGATACTGACAATTTGGGAGACCGCCAACATAGGGCAAGATAGCTCAGTTGGTAGAGCGCCGGTATGGTAACCCGGAGGTCGCAGGTTCGAATCCCGCTCCTGTCAGTTTCTTTGTTCATTTTGAAATTGTTGAATTAAGTTCAACATTATTTAACAAAATAACTACCCGGATGAGGTTACATTTCAGACTTTCCCCTCACCTACAGTATAAAGTGGGTATCGAATGATAGTTTTTAGCCGTGTAGCATCGCAGACGGTGCTCTGTAAGCGCTTAGCGTTGTTGTTCTTCTTCTTGTTGTGCCAAATTCGTTTTCGCGGGTCATACTAATCACCGTCAACACGCATAAACACGGTCAACACATCCAAAACACGTTCGAAATGAACAAAAGAGGCATAGAAATGTAATGCATAGGCTAAATTATAATTTCGGTCGGTTTAAAGTCACATTTCATTTATGAAAATGTATTTAATTTTTTCGCGCGAAAAAAAATCTCTAAGCAGCACGGCCGTTAGACGCCATCTTGCCTTCGCACGCGCTGCCCGCTGAGTGAGGAATGGCATGACATGGCTGCCGATTTTGGAGATGCATAGTCCGTTTTCTTGAATAAAGAAATCGCATTTCCAGACGTTTAATCTCCCATTTTTAAGCCCAAATCTCGTGTTGACCCATACTTCACGGTTTTGTACCGCATTTGTCAGTCAAGAATGTGTTTTAGAGGTGTTTACGGTGGTGATTAGTATTACCGCTTTTCGCGGCACAGGCTCAACAGAAGAGGGCGCTTTACTGATTCATACACCAGGTGGACGACGCGGCTCCTGCACGAATTCGTACTTCTAAAAGTAAAACATTCTATCTTTGGATTTGCATACTAGGCCAGACTTTCGTATGGCCGGTAAAAAATTGATTATAGACTCATCAAATTGCTCACCTGCACGGAAATCTTTAGTAAAAGGCGAAAGATTTGTACGTCTTGCAGATAAGCCAGAGTTACTAGATAATGCGGGTCAGTGGGATGAGATCCCAGGGGTGCAACATGACACCCACGGTGGCCCGGTGAGGGAAATTAGTCACGAGCAATGACATACAACTGCGCATGCGCGCCGTAACTTCCGGATTTAACACCGATTTGAGGATAGATCCGAGGATTAACCAATTCCTTGGCTGCACATAAGACCAGTGGCGAGGGTTTTATTTCTCTATTTACCAAGGAACACGCCATTAGCCTTTTAGGTATGGCGGACACAATAGGAGGGCGCTATTTAAATAGATTTGGGTATACCTTTTGTGCCATACAAAAGGTTTACCCAAATCAAATAGCGCCCTCCTATTGTGTTCGCCATACCTCTAAAAGGCTAATTCAATTTCTGCCGATTTAGCTTTGCGCCTGATGCTCTCTGGTACATATCTCTCGATCAGCGCAAAACTTTGGAGAGATTGAATTCTCGTCCAGTGCTTTCCGAGAGCCTGTTGGGGGAAAAATCACAGGCTTAGTACGGAATTAAGTCTGCAATAGGTCGTGCGTTCGAGTCCCACCCGAGTAAGCCTGTTAATTTTTTTCACACAGGCTCTCGGGGGGGGGGGGGGGGGGGGGGGGGGGGGGGGGGGGGGGGGGGGGGGGGGCTGATACACTTTCTCACCGTTGTTGGCGCCATTTAAGCTCTGATTTGTTATCACCCATAGGCAAAATAAGACCTGTATTTGCAAGGCGTAGGCCCCTACAAGCAAAAGCAAAAAATATAAAAACATTAATTAAAAAAAAAAACATTTGGCAACGAGCAGGGGGGGGGGGGGTTTCGACCCCCCCCCCTGGATCCGCGCCTATGACAACATCATCAAAATTGTTATTCCTGTCACTTATAATACTTTCTGTAACTTGTTGATACGTACTTTTTTCGAGTTTTCTCGGCAACTTCTTCGTCAGTGACTGGGGGCTTTGAATCTGTTTTTCCCAGTAGCCTGCTTCTCCTGTTCAGGTTTACGCCCGGCAAACACATGGGTTTTATCATCCAAGTGCTCTCGTCGTGTGTCTTCGTCAGATATATCCGATAGCTGTAACGTTTCATTCTAGCGATACAACGTTGTTGTTTCATTCTCGTTTATATCGTCTCCAACTTGCAACAGGAATGTTGCTGCTTGCGATGCAATGTCTGTATCACTTGACGAGCTGGACGATCTGAATGTACTTTGTGTCAAGAAAAATCCAGAACTGTCGCTATCATCAGACATGGCTTACTAGGTTGACTTGCTTTTGACAGTGAGATATGAAACTGACTGTTTCTATTCGTTGTACACTGACTGATGTGTACGCATGAGTAATTTTACGAATCTACACTTATTCAAAAACATGGTGCGGTGAGACTCATTTGAATAATCCTTTGTTGTTTGGAAAATAGCTTAAGTCAGAGAATGGATGAGGAACTGTAGATTCGTGCTAAGAATGGACTCGGCTTTGCCTCGTCCATTCTTAGCACGAATCTACAGTTCCTCATCCATTCTCCTTAACAGAATGTGTTTTAGAGGTGTTCACGGTGTGTTGACGGTGATTAGTATTACCGCTTTTCGCGGCACAGGCTCAAACAGAAGAGGGCGCTTACTGATTCATGTGTAGGTGGACGAAGCGGCTCCTGCACGAATTCGTACTTCTAAAAGTAAATTCTATCTTTGGATTTGCATGCTAGGCCAGACTTTCGTATGGCCGGTAAAAAATTGATTATAGACTCATCAAATTGCTCACCTGCACGGAAATCTTTAGTAAAAGGCGAAAGATTTGTACGTCTTGCAGATAAGCCAGAGTTACTAGATAATGCGGGTCATGGGATGAGATCCCAGGGGTGCAACATGACACCCACGGTGGCCCGGTGAGAGAAATTAGTCACGAGCAATGACATACAACTGCGCATGCGCGCCGTAACTCCCGGATTTAACACCGATTTGAGGATAGATCCGAGGATTAACCAATTCCTTGGCTGCACATAAGACCAGTAGCGAGGGTTTTATTTCTCTATTTACCAAGGAACACGCCATTCAATTTCTGTTGATTTAGCTTTGCACCTGATGCTCTATGGTAAATAATATCTCTTGATCAGCGCAAAACTTTGAGAGATTGAATTCTCGTCCAGTGCTTTCCGAGAGCCTGCTGGGGGAAAAATTACAGGCTTAGTACGGAATTAAGTCTGCAATAGGTCGTAGGTTCGAGTCCCACCCGAGTAAGTCTGTTAATTTTTTTCACACAGGCTCTCGGAAAGCACTGAGCATACAATGTTTCATGTCAGAAAAGGGCAAAAATGTCTTGTAATATACTGTTTGTGGTAGGATACAAAAACATGTACAATGTACATCAAACATGGTAGTCATTTGGAAGACATATTACAGAAAACGTAAAACAAAACATAAATACAACCTGATTGGGGGAGCTGAACAAGGTTACCCTAGGTAGGAACTTGACACATTTAATGCTCTTTCAAACAACTGTAAATATTTATTAGATAAACAAATTTCTGTTTTAAAACGAGGTAGGCTACAGTTCGGTACAATCATTTCACACACATTAACAACCGTTTATGAAACAGTTTACAATTTGCCATTTGCAAAGAGAATTGTATACATTTAAAATGCCACTTTTTAAGCCTCTTTCATTCAAATAAAATAGACTCAACCCGTAATTTCCATATAATTGCATATAATATTCAAATTTATGCACAAATGTCAAAAAGCAAAATATATAACGATCCAATTAAATCACCAATCACCAATTTATTTTTAAAATGGGCAAGTTGTTGCAAGAGAGGAAAGTTGCATCCCCATCCCCCCACCCATCCCCCCACCCAACCCACCCCCCACCCATCCCCCACCCACCCGCCACCTCCGATACAATTCTGTTTAACTCTGCAGTGTGCCACGGCGCTGTTTTGTTAAGTAGGTCACCATGTTGTAACAGTGCGTACGGCACACCGCAGTTTACACGCAAACACCAATTTTGAGGTACTGAAAATAGTTATTGCACTTTTATTACTCCATTTTTATTAGTCCAAAATAGAACCTTCAACAAAATACAATTGTAAAACTTTACATCGTTACAAATTTACAAATGAAGTACTGATTTTGTGAACGAACTGGTTCCCAAATACAGGGACCCATATAGCTAGTGCAGACATGGGGCTTGTAATTGGCCCTCGTGTTCGCGCAAACACTAATAATTTCCAAGCTGGATTCTATTTTCATTTTGTAAATGTATTTGAATTATGGAGAAATTGTTTTGTTGAATGCACATGAGCACGTAACGGAATTACATTTGAGAGGGATTTGAGCTGTATTTTTTACATGCTGTGGATTAATCTTATGGCCTACCTGATTACAAACACTTTTATATGGTCTGGTTATACCCCTGCTATTATATCAAAAGAAAAAAAATTGAAACTTCCTGCGCCAAAAATGTGTTGGTAACGGAATTACGTCAGAAAATTATGGATTTGTTTCACCTTACTTTCCAAATAAAATTTGATGAAATCTATATAACAAATAAAGATATTCCCAAACGGTTTTTGGTTCCTTGCTACATGTGAGCATGCATTTAGCCACTCTGGACATCTAATTTAATGTACAAAATCAGTACTTCATTTGTCAATTTGTAACGATGTAAAGTTTTACAATTGTATTTTGTTGAAGGTTTTATTTTGGACTAATAAAAATGGAGTAATAAAATTTAATTTAATTGAGAACCTTGCAATACATTTTGGGTATATCAATATAAAAACAATGCTTCCACATGCATGCAAATTAATATTACCCACTATATTAAGTCGCCATACTCAAAATCAGAATGACAGTGGGGACAATATTATAGAAACAAGCCTACTTTGTGAATTCCCCATCTAATTGGAGGGCGCCCTCAATTGGTCACAAATAATTATGGATTACTGACACAATGATAGCTAGACATGCATCACTGCACATCTTCGCTTGTGCCCGCCGCCCATACTGGGCGCTGGGAACTGCTGATGCGCTTTGAGCTCTGATTCGGTAGATTTTATGTGACCTGTGAACTGAAGGTCACCAATTCCGCAGCTCAGATGCGCTGCATGCCATTCGAAAGGTGGTACGCTACCCAGAATGCAGTGCGTTTCCCTCACAGAAATCTGTGAAGCACGCATCAGCGGTTCCCAGCGCCCCATGGGCACGAGCGAACTGCACAAAATAAAACAAGATAAGCTGATATGGTTGAGGTGCTCAAGTGGCTGAGTGGTAAAGCATCTGATTTTGGATCACGTGCACCAAGTTCAATTCTCATACTGACTGGAGGATTTTTGTAAAGGAACAAGAAAGTCTGATAATCAGTCTTGCAGCTCTCATAGCAAAGTACACAGAATTTCACTAGCCAATCACAAGATGGCAACAAGGCTACGACTCATGAGTCTTTCCGGTGGTAGCCAATGCCCTACACAGTATGAAGCGTATCTCAGTGTATCAGCACATACCGGTCATCAAGCCTCCTACGTGCAGATCGGAAGCATCATGTATGTCCTTGTAGCCATGCGTGGGCGTGTTCATAGACCATTAGCATCATGGCACCTCCTGGCCCTAATCTCAAAATCACTGGTAGAAGCCCCTTGTACAGCGCCATACATCTAGACATAAGACAAATGAAATATATGCCTTATTTCATTTCCTTACCACCTTATTAAAAGCCAATTAAAATTGGCTTTTAATTCCCCCAGTGCCACATTCTTTGTTCAGTCAAGTATAAAATCACTAATGCAGAAAAAGCAGCTGACAGCTTGTTGAATGGTTGTATTTTCAACCAAATTTCACCCTCAAGAATTGATTGAAAAGGAAAATGTTGTGTGTAAGTTTGTTCCATGTAAGTTTCTCTTGGATATGTTGTAAAAATGAAAGTCATAACTGCTAAAATAGCAAAGTTACGGCTGTTTTCTCTTCTGGCCCACTTTCTCAAACAGGAAAGTTGTTTGTCACATGATGAACCAATGGCACTCCGTACACATAACTCTACAGGGAAACTTCGGATACGGTTTTTCTCAAAATATTGTAATGGTGACAAATGAATTTGATAGCACCATCAGAAAGATCCGAACAAGCTCTTTCCGTTGGTGTATAGATCATGTAGGAAAACACAAGCACTACAGTTCGTTGAAACATAGTTGTTTGGATACTCTAGTGTGTGGTTTCCTTGTCGCTCAACATTAAAACAACACGGGTGCTGTGGCTTGTCAAGTAAACTTTACATTGGTAAGGAAAGGGTTCAGGTCTGAGGGTAAAAATTGTACCTTAAGGTGTTATATTTAGAGAAATGTTGGAAGAAAAAAAAGCATTGACATTTGCCATTCAAACTACCACTGCAAATAGTGCAACCTTACACGGCCAAAGTGCTACGAAGGGCACCGCTATGAATTTTCCAATTTTCCCAACTGGTGTCCCGGTAATGATTTTCATCACTGAGTTTCATGGATGGTTGTGTACACTATTATATTCCACTTTTGAATGATCTTTCCCAACCATAGCAATTTTAGGACGAACGCTTCTTGTTGCCCATTTGGGCGCCTCCAAGGCAATGTTGTCCCTTCAATACAAACATGTAGGAATTTTGCATTGCAATTTTGTGCTCATTATCACTCGCCCAGAGGGTTCCCTCAGTGACCTTCATATGCCCTCACTGTCCCTGTGTGTGTGTGTGTGGCCCATGTTATGCATTGGACTTCTAAGCCACAACCGAACCCACCAGAACTGAAAGGTGAATGCACAATTTGTCTTCGCTGATGATGAGGTAGCACTGAATTTGTGTGATTTTCATGTGATTCTCATGCTAGATAAACAACAGCTGAATGCAACTCACGAGCAGCACACATCACAAGGAAGACTAATTTTCACTGCACAGCAAATTCACAGTTGTACTCCCAGGCTTTCAAGCAGACCCAGGTAAAAAAAGTAGGAGAATAGTAGGATCAATTTGGACAAAAGTAGGACTTTGGAGGACAAAATCAGGATAAAATTAGGACTTTTGCAGGCTTTTGAGAGTAGTTTTCGTTGATACTCAGTTACTCACCCATGTCCACAGCATCACAAGCCTCATTTGACATGTTCTGTACTCACAACACTTGTGCTCCATCCTCAACTAAGCTCTTGGAAGTAAAGTTGCAGTATTCCTCCACCTAGCTCTTCATTGTGTGATTTTCATATGACTGTATGTAACACTGTTATGAAAAACACTCTGGGACAAAAAAAGTAGGAAAAAATAGGAATTTCAAGAAAAAAGTAGGAAAAGTAGGAGCAAGGTGAAAAACTTAGGAAAAAGTAGGAAAATTAGGAATACTTGAAAGCCTGAGCTCCATGAAATTCGCACTGGGTTGGGTTGGGTTGTGTTGTGTTGGGTTGGGTACCCCAGAATGGACACATAAAGGTAAATACACTGAGTGCCACCTAAAAGTGTAATTTTCGAATTAATGATGATTCTACTGACATAATTTTTAAAAATTTTGAACAGTCTGTTGCGGTAGAAAATAGCCATTTTCCTGCACGCTTTACAGCAGCGGCCATGCGAATCAACGCGGGTTTGGGTGTTTCAATGTGCATCGCGGGGTGATCGCCATCTTTATTTTCGCGTTGCGTTTTGTCGTCTTCATCGTCGCTTTACCCAAATTTCCCTCAAGAACTAGAGATGTGCACAGAACCCAGACTGGCCAACTTACCCTTCTTCAAGATACACCATCCGTATCGTCTGAAAACACGTCCTGTACTTGATCTCTCCGGGCACTGGCTGGGGTCCTTGTATTCTACTCTTGGCGACATCAAATGGAATGTTGACTGTAGCCGCAATCGAGCCACCGGTCAGCCCAATCACAAACCTCCGTAGAAACTCCAGCTTGGGCGACTGCAGAGAGAGATTGGCATTTTACTAAAGGAATGAAATTTAGAGTAGATTCCACTTTTTAATACTTAATTTTCAGTTTATTACCAGCTTGTTTGGACAACAGTAGTGGCCAATATTTCTTTGTTGGTGGGTGATTTTGAAGGACTGATTTTTGGACCGTTTTTTATGTTCTTGAGTGCCTTGTATGACAAAAATAAAATAGCGCCCTCTTGCACATATCGGTGAAAGGATTTCCTATGAACTGAAAAACTACTTTTCACTTCCAATGAAAACAAGTATTTAGATCTGTTTGTATTGTAACACATATTCATAAATGCCTCAGCGAGTTTCACTATCCCTATTGGTCGGGAGCCTGTCACGTGGGTGTGTTTAAACGGTTGTTTAAACACGGCTGGAAGTTGTTTAAACACGGCGCGGTTTTAAACATTTTTTCCGGTGTCACACGAAATGTAGAGTCCTACAAAATCTGGTCCATTTTATTGGTTGAACACTCGAGCGACCAGTCACTCTCCTAATAACGCAAGCGCAATACTACCGATGCGTCCGTATTTAGAGTCCATAATTTCACACTACACCGGCACTGCTGCGTTCTGCACCACCTGGCGAGCGCGTCAATTTCCATATAAAGAAATGTTTACCACCACACGCGCGTGGCACGAACCATTAAATAGCTGAAGGGGTGTTTTACAAATTAAGGTAAACAAAATTGAACAAAATCATTGGAAATATATAATTTTCTGTGGTTTTTGCTTAATTATACAAAAAGGTATTTTATGAATGGGAATAAATATGTGCTGGGCCGGTTTTAAACGTACGTTTAAAACCGCCTTGGGGCCTGGACGCTGATAATGACCCTCGCCTTCGGCTCGGGTCATTATCAAGCGCCCAGGCCCCAAGGCGGTTTTAAACGTACGTTTAAAACCGGCCCAGCACATATTTATTCCCTTAGTAATATGGTAAAAACAAGTTGAGCTGAATGTCTGTTTCCTTAAACTAAGTACATTTACATGAATAAGAGTAATAGGGCTGTTCCAGATATATATTCGATCTTCAACCAAATATTCGAAATACCTTTTTGCCGGTTTGAATATTGAAAAAATATATCATGCACATACAGATACGACTAATGCTATTTTAATAGAAAAGTTGCAGTGCTCATGTCAAATACCGCATTTTTGTCAACGTAACTTTTTGTGGACGAAGGTTTATTGTTCCCGTCTGTAAAACCCTTGACACATAAAATAATTACTGTAAAAATGCAGGACCGAGTTTGTTTTCTCAGTGTTATTAGAACGTTATACGTCCCCGTAGTGAACTTGATATTACAGGCGCATGCAAAAAATGTCAATCGCCGCACGTAAAACACCCATTCTATGGAGGCCCATTGGTGCCAGGTACCTATTTTTCTCTGACAGCGATGTGTTTCTCTTTTACGGTGGTGCCTCTATCTTTCACGGGAGCTCATCTCTCTTTCAAGATGTGTGTCTCCCTCTTTCTCACGGGGTGCTAATTTCTTTCAGTGCGATTAACTCTTGACCGCGACTTATTTATCTTACATCCAAGACATAACTCGCGGCCGCAGGTTATTATGTTATAGCTGTGAGTTATTATGTCGCGGCCACGAGTTAATTACATCGAAAGAGATAAACACCCCCATGACAAATGAACTTGCCCCCTCGAAAGAGACACACATACACATCCTGAAAGAGAGATAAGCTACAAAGATAGATAGATGGGCCACCTCGAAAGAGAAACGCATCGCTGTGAAAGAGAAATAGGTACCTGGCACTAACGGGCTTCCATACATTCATATAGGCACACACATACCTCCACCTTTCAAATGGTCTCTCTTAGGCAAAGTAAAATAAAAAGTGTATGTCCTCATTTTTTTTTTTTTTTTTAAGGAAACAGGCCGCTTTTTTACTTCTCTTTTAGATTCTACAAGGCATCATTTTCGAAGATGTCTTCCCCCTTATTTTTCAAGATGGCTTCTGCCATCAGTGGAGCAAACCAAAAACAACTAGACACCATTTCCTCTCTTACTTTTGGATTTATAATGGCTATTGATGGCCGGTTGATGTCTATAGGCACATTCCTGCACATACTCATTTCATTCACATTTCATATTGCTCTTGAATGGGAATGCAATGAATAGATGGAGCTTTTTCAAACAAAGCTTTTATTCACACGGAAGGGCAAGTTTCCAAGTGCAATGAATAGGACCACTCTGTTCAGAGTGCCTATTGTTTGCGTTTACGCTTGGCTGCACAGCCCCGATCTTGGCTAAAGGCCGGTTCATACTT
Organism: Hippasteria phrygiana; assembly: GCA_037893225.1. Lineage (NCBI taxonomy): Eukaryota > Metazoa > Echinodermata > Asteroidea > Valvatida > Goniasteridae > Hippasteria > Hippasteria phrygiana. The sequence goes on along the minus strand of JAZGUH010000783.1, from coordinate 311,837 downwards.
CACGCGAATTTGAGAGCAAAGCGAATTCACCTGGGTAATGGCGAACGTCACAATGAAACATCTATTGTTGACGTCACAAAATTTGCTTCGCTTTCGCATTCGCATGAAGTATATAAAGCGGCCTTTACCCAGCAACCAATCAAAAACAGCCGGAAGGGAGGGGTTAAAAGGAAGGAGTTGGATAAGCTAAACATTTTGTGGGCATGATGGACAAATTTGAAATATTACAGGTGAACTTTGAAATCAAGATTAAAAACTTACCGATGCTTCTGGGAAGTACTGTTTAACGTTGTGATAAAAACTGAAGTAGATCATGTTGAACACGCCGTGTCTCCCTAGAGTTGCCGTCAGTCCTCTATTCAAGCCGCTACGACCAATACCCTGTTCTCTGAATATTCGCCGTGCTAATGAGAAAGCACTGGTTTGCTGTGACAGAACAAAGACATGGCGGGAAGTTGAATCTGGGGTGCATTCAATTAGCTTCCATCTCCTGCAAAGCTCCAAATATCAGGGGTGAGATTGGCCAAAAATGAAAATGCCACGAAATCCATGAAAAATCCACGAGAAATCCACGAGGACTCCAGATCAACATATAGTTTGTATTTGCCTAAAGGCACCCCCTTAAAATATCCATTTTGATTGGTCTATATCCACTTTGACAGGTAAAAACACCTTTAGGACAACACCTCAGGAATTCCAGATTGCAAAAGAGATTCTTTCAAAATTCTGAAATCCCGACAAAAAATCCTGAAATCAGGACAAATCCTGACAAATCTCACCCCTGAACTATATCTCCGCCATGAAAATCTGAATCATCGAGTTAATTTTATCAGCCAAGAGGCTCTAAATCAACTAAAAACCAACATGTTCAGTGCTTCTGTCTGCTTCCTTATTAGAGGCTGCATCGTATTTGTTGGTTTTCGTGTCTTTATCAAACAAACAAAAAAGGAAAAAAAGAAGCAGAAACGGAGGAAAAAGAGGAAATTCCTCCAAGTTGATCTATTGCACATTATGAATCGATCTGACGCACTCAACTATTTTGAAAAAAAAAGGTTAGTGGCCTTCTTGGACAGTACTGCCTGGAAGGAACTTTAAATTGAAAAAATAAATAAAAAATTACCCCCCCCCCAAAAAAAAAAATAATCTTTTTTTTTTTTAAGTTATGATGACAAACATATTTTTTGGGCCTTGTAAAGACCTTTTCGACGATGTGAATACGGCAGTACCAATACCACAAGTTTGTGATCCCATAGGTATCATCATACACAGGGTCATGATACAATATGTATTGAGCATGATGCACATCGCGAATATGAACAATAGACGTCAATGTAGAGAGACTCAACAACACAAGTGACAACATTTTACACAGTTATACATGCGTAACTCACGTTGTTATTTTTAACTTCATCAAAATCAAGATTTATGTTTGCAGGCACTGCAGTGCTTACATCAAATCACTCGGCATGATTTACCCCACAGGAACATGGTGTTTGCTTTTACTCGGGGGCACTGTTCCTTGCAGTTTTGGACAGCATCAACCAAGTTGTTCATTGATAATTTGTTCTTTTGTTGTCAACTTTTCTGACAGATAATCATCAGTTGTCAGTAATCTCAAGTATCACGATACACATTTTCGTATTGTGATCTCGGTCTATAGGTCTGAAAATTTGGATAATTTCTTTGATATCTATTGAAGATTTATCCTCTATTTAGATCTGGACCCAGGAAAAACCGTAAGGGTGGCAACCTAAAATGTAGCCAACCCCACCTCTGTTGTAGCTCTTTACCTAGAGTGAATTTTAGCCTTGTATTTGCGGACTTCTAATAAAAAAATTAATAAATTACGATACTCTATTGCGATTATCGATATCTTGATCAATCATTACAGATCTAAATGTGAATCTAGTTGCACATTTCAGCTGTGAAACAGCACTGGACAGCACTGTTTATTGTGCTACAATGTAATGTTTACAAAAATAATGTAACAACCCTTGGCAACCTTCCAAGTTATTTATGATATTCGTAGTTATTACTTACTTTGTCTATTAAAAATTAAATGAGGAACGGCAAATAAAAAAAAAACCATTTTAAGTTGTTATTCAAATTGTTTTGGGCCTACACAGGCAAAAGAAAGTGAAAAATCAAGAAAAATATTATTGGTGAGAAGATGGAATTTGCATTGGGGATAATGTAAATAGGAAAAGAGATTTTAACCCTTTCCCAACATAGCGTATGAAGATGTCTGCACTAGTAAGCAGGAGGTCGTGGGTTCGAGTCCTGCCCGAGTATAAGCCTGTGATTTTTTTTCCCGCAGGCTCTCGGAAAGCACTGAGCATACAGTGCTTCATACATTACATCAGCAAAGGGCACAAATTCCTCTTCTTATTTAAAAATATAATAAGCCAGTTTGGTATTTCAACTGCGCATATATATGTGCACAATGACATTTTATCCCGAATGACCCGCATGACCTAACGCGCACATGTGAATGCAAAAGGTGGTCGACTGGTCGCACAACGCGCACCTGTTAAATTCAATCAGAATGGGCATTAGCGTAACATGGTGTGACATTACGTCAGCAATTTTATCCTGAATAACCTTTGACCTTTGAGATACCGAACTGGCTTAGTGTAAAGACAGCACAACTTTGTCAGATGTGTACCTGTGAAAACTGGAGCTGTTCTGCTTGTAATCGGACCTTCACTACTTCAAAGGGGTTGATCACAAAGCCCTCGGCAAGACCAGAACAAAAGCCTGCTAATGTGAAGGTCTAAAATGAGAGAGAAAAAATAATGCTTTCAAAACTTTTCCTTTGCAAAACAGCTACAGATACATGTAAAGTTTTCAAGTTTTTCATATTTTTGAGTTTTGAGACTGATAATTACCACAGTGGTGGGATATAAATCTGGATTTGTTATCATTCGGTTTGAATTCCACTATTTGGTTTCTATTTTGGAAACCGGATATTTGAAAGCAACCTCAAAAAAACTTAAGCCTTCCATTTTTTGTGACACAGGCTGAAGAAAACTTAAACATCCTCCAATTTGCTCCATGGTCTCTGATTGTAACTGTATTCACTCGCTAGTGGTCCTTCTTCATATATGAATAGCCTGCCCATCCATTTATTTTTCAACATTACAGCTCTGGAGTATTTTTGTAAAGGCCCAGTGGTCACTGAATCCTACAAACTATATCCAGTCATAGGGAGGGCTTTTCATGCGGCACCTCGTCACTTTTTGTTGGCATGACTATATAGAGCCCAGTGAAATTAGGTAACCATTATTCTTTTTGAATAAGATTAGGATAACCGGATTTTGAAATGTCCGATTTCTGCCACCGCTAATCTTGTCATGGGCTTTTTCCCCAAATGACGGAACTATGGACTCTCATCCGTATTGTGATGGTCTGTAAAACTGCAATACACAGGTAGTCCCGATGACTCATCAGGTGAAACTACATTGCTTTGATACATTCCATGAGATTATTATTTAATTATTATTACTACCAAATTAACCCTAACCCCTCAAAAAAAAAATTCACATATGGCCCTGCTACATCCGACAAAACTGAAATGAGAAGCCTGCTAAATACAATAAAATCCAACATATTTTGTTGGATTCTGCAGTGTACCATCTACACACACACCAGCCTTGGCATTTTGCAGCTACCCTGCTGAATCCAACAAAATATAGCAGGTAGGGCCTCTTTGTTTGTATGAGTACAGCCAAATCTAACAAAATCCAACTAAAATTTTACCAGAAGTCTGCTTCCACCCTCCTAAATACGACAATGTCCAACAGGTATATTTAGCTTCCACCCTGATAAATACAACAAATTCTAACAGGTATATTTTTTCGTCAAACAATCCACCCGAACAAAGATACTGCCAATTTGGGAGACCACCAAAACACTGAGCAAGATAGCTCCGTTGGTAGAGCACTGGTACGGTGTTTCGGAGGTCGCAGGATCGAATCCCGCTCCTGCCAGTTTCTTTGTTCACTTTGAAAAGGTATATTTCTTATTCAAAGTGAACGAAGAAAACTAGCAGGAGCGGAATGCCCCAAATTATTCATACCATTGCCAAATTTGGGGTATTGTGAATCATTTTATTTATTATTTCTACTTTTATGCTGATGATGTGAAACCAAAATATATGTAGATTTGTACATGCCAACTAAAAGTCATTAAGTAAAGCCTAAGTTCCGCCAATCCAGCTTTTATGTACGAGAGAAAAGCAAACTACCAGATTGTTCATAGGGTATGAATAATTTGGGGCATAACTGTACAAGGTATATTTCTTGTGAATTGTTTGACGATCGAGGTATATTTCTGCTACAACTTTAGTCAGTGGGCTTACGGTCGAAAATGACTTCCCATATGCAATTTCGGGTACATTCTTTGAAAAATTCAGGGATTATTCATAAAACCCCAAAGAATCCAAATCCACTTGATCCATTTTTTTTAAACTCCAGAAAAGTGTTTTTTAGGTGATTATTTTCGAGCTGAAATGCAGACGACGAAATAGAACGGATATCATTACCCAAGTGACGACTTGCGCCTTTTTCGGAATACTCCCTATTGATACTGTATTAAAGGATTCGCAATTAGGTTAAATTTCGCAAACGGTTGAATACGAGTATGACTGCGCGCAGTATCAGATCGTACACGTACACTCACGATACACACCGCTACGTGTGTCACGTCGAGATTCACGAGTTTTACACAAAGAAACCTTCGTGAGTAGTAAACCTATTATTTAATCATAACATTAATGGTAATCCTTACCTTTAGGACACCTATTTTTTTTACGAGTTCCGTTCAAAACTGACTTTTGCAGATGACTTTACAGTACCAAAGTGACTTTTGCAGGCAAAAGCAGTCTTTTTTCTTCAGATTAACTCATGTTTGTTGTAATTTTGAAACGCACTTTCAAAGAAAATGTGACTTTCCGACAATTTTTTGCAGTCAGAGACGTTGCCGTTTTACCCCATAATTTCCCTAATAAATCAAAATCCCGCCCTCTTTCCACAAAATTAAGCTTGCTCATATTCAACATGATATCTTAGCGAACTATTTAGATGATTCCAAGCACACAGAGTGACTTTTCCTGCCTGTATCATCGCAAAATATTGAAACATAAACTGTCTCCTTCGTTCTCTTATATGGAACGGGGTCATAAAGGTAAGGATTACCACATTAATCATTACAGATAAGAATAACCGGGACGGGATTTATAAAAGAAAAGTGTTTAGTTTGCCATATTTGAAACGTTACTTTACTTTGGTTTCACCATGTTGTTCTTTCGTTTTGGATTTGTGTAACGCAGCGGGAGGCGTGATACCCGACTAGTACTAGTAGTAGGCCACGCAGTTATTGTTGTGCCTCTCTCGCTGCTCTGGAAATAGGTAAATCGTAATTTTTCCTTTTTAGTTACAAGTCTGGACCGAAGTTAAAACATACACCATTAAGCATTTAAAACCAGTTTCGTGAATAATTATCAAATGTAAACAATTAAAAATCATGGAGCTTTGCAGAATCCCTTGATGGCTCAAGTGACAGTGGTGTTCCGGTCAAACTTCTGACAATGATAAAATGGATTCTGCAGGGTCGTAAAACTGCTACAACTAGATCACGAGAAGCTTTGCACAAATCATCTGTTATAATCTCGCAGACTATTGATCATACAAGAACTGAACTGTAATTGTGAGGCTGAAGAGGACATGTGTGCAAATACAGCCAGGCACCCTGATGCTGACACCTTTTGCAAACTTATACAATGTAGATGACTAATATAATTCCAAGAAAGCATGTAACCAGTTCAAATTTATACATATAAGTATATTAATTAAACAACTAATCCTTTACTTTGACTTTGCAGACTACTGTCCTCAGTGAAAAACTGAAAGGTTAGGCTTACCTCTTGAAAGAGGCTTGGGATATCAAGTTTTTCTTTTGATATCTGGAGGTAGCACTAATCATAATAATTATACATATATTCAGTGATGTGCAAAACTGTTAAGTAAAACAAATCCTGTGTAACCACCCGGATCTGGATTTTTTCTTGTGAAACTATTGTCAGAGGTCTCAAACTTTTTAGTGAATAAGGTCATGGATATCAAATACCTAATCGAACTTTTGTCCAATTACAAGTGATTTTATATTGCATTCACTTCATCTGAGCCTGATAACTTTTTACTCTTTGACTTATTGAACTTATTGAACATTCTAAAACTTGTTGCCAATAAGTGCAAATATCATCTTTAATACATATTGTAAGTGCGGTCATTTTAAAGTTTAAAATGGCTGTTACAGTTTGAGTGTAATATATAGGAGGTCAGCATTGTAGTCAGGATAAAATTTAAATAGGTCAAAACATAAATGTCTCACAACATCAAATATTTTGTCCATTTGTATGTGTACAATATGCAGTATGGATGCGTTTGAGTAGCTCACTCGGGTTAGCCCCATGCCGTTCGATTAGCTCTGACGTCATACTCGGGGCTAACTCGGGTCAGCCACCACAGACCCTGCTCGCGGAGCAGAGTCAATGGTGGAATTACGTCACACGCATGTGTAGTCTGATTACCTACAGATTATACTGGAGCGGGGAATTTAAAAGGGCTGATGATCTCAAGGGCGATTGTGTGGTTAAGGACACTGTTCCTATAAGAGAACAAAATCCACTTTTAAAGTAATGGACATTAAAAACCAACGGGTATGTCGAAGATAGATGGCAGGGTTCTAAATGATAAAGGTCTATTAGCCCAACTCTCGTGGCTGACCAGTCTGCCTTCACCCGAGTCGATCCGGGTAAGCTACTCAAACGCACCCTATATATGTTGAAAATGGCTGCCATTTTGAAATTCAAAATGGCCACCCTAGGGGGCGTGGGAAAATGGGATCAAGCGGTTTTGGACTTGTTGGGGTGTCCACAGGTGATCCTGAGAGTTTCAAAGAATGTAACCGAGATGGCTCACACAAGCCCACTTTTTGAATATGCCCCCCATGAAAAAAGTGTGACACACCCCCAAAAGGGAACAAAAAAGTTTATGATTTGACATATAAACATTTTGTCCACCCCGTTCACTATACTGGATGGAAACAAAAACAAAACACCAAGATTGCCCGTTACTGCTCGATTTGCTCCCCCCACTTTTATAAAATGTTGCCCCACCCACAAAAGAGACAACATTCTGGATTTTCTTTTTTCGTGATGTAGCACTTGGGTAAGCTGTCCAAATGAGAAAAAGAAAAGTGAAATTATCTGAATCGGTTTTTTGCGCGCGAAGCCCCCCACTTTTTAAAGTCATGGCCCCACCCATAAAAGGGTCAGAAAAAAATGGCATCATGTGGTTTTGAACTTCTTGAGGTATCCATTAGTGATCCTGAGAGTTTCAAAGAATGTACCCGAAAATGCATATGGGCCACCACAAGCCCACTGACTACTTGCCGAATACAACAATATCTAACCCACCATGTAAGTTTGTGTTTATTGCTAAATCCAACCGATTACAACAGCTTTTTACCAATTTTTGAGTTTTGTTAGATTTAACAGGTTATAAACTGCAGTCATACAAGAGAGGATTTGGGTTGAGTGAATTAAAAGGTCGGTGCTGGGCAAACTGAAGACACGATAAAAAGCCACATTTAAAGGTGATTCAACATTTCTGATGAGCTGCCTGACAATTAGAGTATTGATGACCAATATCAACTGGGTTTCCCCTGCTGAAGTGACTAACTTACCAGTGGGGTGGGGGATGGACTGCCAAACAGAAAAAGCTTCTTCGACTGCTCGAAGGAGAGGAACATGACAGCTCGCTTGGGTGTTTCGGCAAGGATCGGAGGAAGGATACCCTTGTAAACTGATAAGGCCCTGCAATCAAATCGGGTTAATTAATCAACAGTTTAAAACGTATCGTTGGCATAAGTTTATATCAATAAGCCAGTTCGATATCTCAAAGGACAAAGGTTATTCGGGATAAAATGGTATTGTCACACCATGTTACGTGAATGCCCATTCTGATTGAATTTAACTTGCATGTTGTGCGACCATCTTTTGCGTTCACACGCGCGCGTTTAGGTCACACGGGTCATTCGGGATAAAATGTCATTGTGCACATGCGCAGTTGAAATACCGAACTGGCTTATTGTTTCACAGATTTCACCCTCAGAGTTGATTGAAAATGAAAATGCAAAGTTTGTTGCATACAAATTACTCTTTCATCACATGGTGTAAAAATGAAAGTCATAAGTGCTAAAATAGCAAAGTTATGGCTTTTTCCTTTCTGGCCCACTATATCGAACCATGGGGAAATATTATTTCTCCATGATCGAACACGGACAACAGTGAAAAACACCAGCACTACAGGTTGTTGAAACATGGCAAATATATACTGTTGTTTTGATGTTCTGGTGTGAGGTTTCCTTGTTGAGTAAACGTGATATTGGTAAAGCGGCAGCAATGTTGTGGAGTGTCCAGTAATCTTGAGATTGGTAAAGAAAAGGTTATTAACCCTAACCTCACCTAAAGCTAGTAAAATACTACTAGTAGCAAACTGTATAGTATGCAGTACTCTTACTACACTTGCATAGTACTGTGTACTGCATACAAATAAATGTTGTAGTAGTTTGTGGTATATTGTACTTTACCCCCAAATGAATGCTTATAGGACGTTATGGGTAACCCTCCTGTTCTCAAGGCCAAAATGGAGCCAGCTACCCTATATATCAAAACTATCAAGTGACAGATTGAAACACACACAAACTGTGAGAGTTGGTGTTTAGAGTTTTTGATAGGCTGTGATAGTTATAAGTATAGGAGGATTAATTAATGGATCCTTCTATTCTCTTACCCTTCCGTGTGGTACATTCTTTTGACTACATCAATCATGGATGACCCATACATCTCTCCCTGTGGTCCACCCTGGATCTGAAACCTGAAATTCATAATTGGAAGAAATAAGACAATTGGCAATGCTAACAAATTTTAAACAGTCCATAAATGGAAGGGAAAAATGTCAACAATTGATGATATTTTGGGGGAAGTCGTGACTGTGATGGTTATGCACAGAGAAATCTGATCCGTACTATGCGGGAATAGGCTGATGTCATAGCTCCTTCAGCCATGTTGGCACATTGTACACTTACAGCACTGTGTGCCAGACCGAGACAAAGACCGAGGCTTTCAAGACCAAGACCAAGACCGAGACCATCTCTTTCGAGATGGAGACCAATACTTCTGAGACCAAGACTTCCGAGACCGAGATTTTTGCAGGCCAAGACTCTCGGTCTCGGTCTCATACCAAGACCAAGACGCCCGAGACCGAGACTTTTGCAAGCCAAGACGAGACCACAACTTCTGAGACCGAGACAGAGACCAACATATGAATAAATATATAATGGCATTGTGGAGTGTTGTTCCCTGCTTTACACGTAGATCAAAAAGTTCGCAAAGAAAACTTCCCGCAGATGTTAATTTGTGCTAATGAGTAATGACTCATATGAAAGGTGAACATGGAGGATCATCTTATCCCAAGAAAATCTAGGTGAAGTCAGTTTTTAACAAGGACCATTATCTTAAATTATGCAAGATATTTATGGCAGGGCTATGTTTTGAAGTTGATTTTATAAGTTACTATATATGCAATCGTAGGTGTAAAAATTTTTTTACTAAAAGCCTGCTTTGTGTATTAAGCATGGAGCAAGAACGTCAAATGCGTCTATCTATTTGACACAGATATGTGCAGATTGAAAATTGCCACCAGGCCGGTTGACATCTATACAGGCAAATTTCTGCATTTTCAATCCATTATCGAGGTATGTTATGCTTGAACGCACAAACCTCTTGTTTCTGTTTCACTTGGCTGCATAACGCGCCCCGGCGCCCCCATGAAATACCCGGTATTACCGGGTTCAAGGGGTTAAGCGCGCTTGTCGTAGGAAGCCCATGCGATGTGCCCCAGTAAAATACATGGGCGATGCACGTCCACGGGTACCAGTACTCCAAATAAACAAGCTACATTGACTGGTCTCCATTCCAGCGTCAATCTATTTCTTCCGCATGAAAATCTTGCACTTACAATATTGTTATGACTGCAATGGAGACTAGATTCATATGATGCACTGTATTTTTCTCTTTCTCTCAATGGGTCTTGAAGGTAAAATCCGAGACCTTGGCATTGGAAAATGAGGCCGAGACCCGAAACTTTAGTAGGACGTAACCAAGACCAAGACCAAGACCTACAACGCTGCTGTGTGTTAATGAGGGCAAAATGTTTTTTTAATATTCGTGCGTAGTGTGTACCCTATATGCATAAAGGTTCAGACGATGACATGACCTGGGCATCATACATGCAATGAAGCCTGGGTTGGGTCGGGTCGGGTCGGGTCGGGTCGGGTCATTGTTATTCAACTGCACTATTTTAGCTCGTTTGGCTAATAACAAACAGTTTACCAATACATACTGTCGAAAAAGGGGTGGAGCTAGAACAAGGATTTGGAGGGCAATTATTTTGGGTTGAAATTGGACTATTTGGAACATTAATGTGCATATTAATACATTCTTTAACTTAGTGCATCATGATAGCTACATGTTTGTTCAATAAACTGATGTGCAGAACGGACAAAAATAGTTAAAACTTTAAAACAAATTTTAAATCCAAACAATTACCTGGTTTTGATGACATCCAGTGGATGCATTAAGCTAATCACAACCAGACCTTCAGGGAAAAAAACAATGATCTCCAAATTAGATCTGGTGTGAATGATCACAGTGATGAAAATTCACATTGAGGTCAAGCTATTCAAATTAAAGATGCTGTGTCTGTGGTTTTTGGGAGTGACACCCCAAAAAATACATTTTCAAACCGAAATTAGTTAGCATCAGATAAGTTCTGAGCTTTCCAATGAGACATTCCATACACACACACACAAGTGTGTAAACACCGGCAATCGTGGACCTCCCATTGTTCCTCTTTTGTTAACTTTTTCGGAAAGCCTCCCATATGTTTTGTACACAATTTTCAATCGTGGACTTTGACTCAATCGTGGACCCTATTGTCCTCTTTGTTAAAGGTCCACGGTTTGAATAGCTATACAAACTCACCCACACACAAAATTGCTTGAAGATAAGTAACGTAGTTAATAAGTTTCAGTTTTTGCAATAGAAGCGGGATGCTCCTATTGGACTATTTTTGGTAAAACGTACAGAGACTGCTGTCAACTTAACCAAATTAAGTCCAGTGCGGACAACCGGTAAACTTTCCAAACGGTCAAGTGTCGATCGTCGGTTGTCCGTTAATCCCTCCGCAACGGGAACTTTTACAGGGCCAACCGTGAAGAGTAACGTGGCCAGTTTATGTCACTGAAAGTCCAGTGTAAATGTAAAACGTGCATTAATTTTTACCACTGCAAAGTTTACGTGGCCAAGGACTTTCCGTAAGCAGTGCCAACACATGGAAAAATAACCACAGTGGAATGTTAACCATTACGCATGGTAACTTTTTACAATAGTTAGTCCAATGCAAATGAGGCTTTTCAGTGCTAATGTATAGGGCAATCATCGCACACAGCATTAAGACAAATAGACTGCAGAGTGTCGTAGAATATTTGTCATTTTATACAGCTTTCTCCCATTGTTTGTTTACAGGGGGAAATCCATTGAATTTCTGACAAACTTTTTGATGTGCGAATGTCTGGACAACACTCTTAAGTTTTAACCCCACAGGTACGTTCCTAAAGTTTATTGCTCAATAACTCAGAAGTCAGTGGTTTCCATGGAATCAGCAGTTTCCATGGAATCTAGCGCTGTCCTGAATATACTGAATATTCAAATATTCGATAATCAACCAAATATTCGAATAGCTATTTTCCGGTGTGAATATTTGAAAAGGAAAAAGAAATATGCACGAATAAAATTGTAACCATGATAAAGTTGCATTTTTATTGTCAGATACTACCTTCAGGGTGAACAGTAACTTGTTTGTAATGGTGACGCCTATTTATTGGAACTATTCTTTCAGCTGGGTAAAGTCCCTTATTAAACAGATATGCAGTGCTTACTTCAAAACACTCCAATTGTCCATCCATCGTCGCATGCAAACTTTAACCGCTCACTTTGTATGCATCTTTTGACCAGCAAGGAAGGCAGCTTCATTTGTGTGTAACTTGATCGACAAGGTTTGAATATTCGGTCAAGTGCATTTTCAAATAATCAAATACTAAACTATTTGAAAATGAACAGCCCTAATGGGATCAGCAGTTTCTATGGAGTCAGCAGTTTCCATGGGAACAGCAGTTTCCATGGAATCGGCTATCATTACCTGCTAAACCACCTGCAGCAATCTGGCATCCTGCCTCCCTCAGCCTGTCTCCTACAGTAACCTCTGTTGACATGGTGGTCTTGTCATATAATGCAGATCTGAATAGGATCAAGAGTTCGGCAAATGAAATCTGTTGTTTATTCATGGTATACAAATAATAAATGTTTATGAGTGCGATGGTAAGAATAATTTCATTCGGTGACAGATGGAATGTCCCATTCCACGAGGCGAAGCCTCGTAAGCCTCGTGGAATGGGACATTCCATCTGTCACCGAATGAAATTATTCTTACCATTGCACGAATGTGAAACATTCATTATTTGTTTTATACAACGCCTGAATAAATCCGACAGATTGTATGCATGGATTTCTTGGTGTACAACGTGCCATTTACTAGTTCTCAGTCCCGCATAAAACCACAACAAAAAGTGGTCCAGTTTCAAATCAGTTAAAGCTTTAATTGTTGTTCCTGCGCAAATTCCTCTAATCGTTTGACTGCATATTTAATTTGTCTATTTGTGTTAGCAGCGTCAGCATCTGGTAACAAGTTCCAATATTTCGTCGTCTGTTAGGAAAACAAACGGTTCAGAAACACCGTCCGCCATTTTGTGTGAATGACAGCCTAGACTTGTTCCCGGTCCCCATATGTATATAATATACATTTGAAGTCCGAAGGACAACGGAGGGACCGGGAACCAGTCCACTGACAGCCGTGTTGTGGCGGCGGGGAAGTTCTATCAAACGCGTATACCTTTTGATAGAACCATGTGATAGAACATTTTTTGGCGGTGCGGGTTCGCGTTGTGCGATGGGACGAATAATTCAATGCACGTGATCGACGATCCACCAATCGGATGGCTAAGATTTATTTAGGTGTTGTATAATGCCCAATATTAATGGAACAACATCGCAGGGTTAAAAAAATCCTTCTCTCATATCCACTGCACAATGTTCTGTCAATCAATTGGGTCATTCCGTAAATTTGGGGTCCAAAAGTGTGACGGTGTCACTGTTACGATTTTGCAATTCCAGACACATTCTTAAAAACCCTCCTGTTCTCAGGGCCAAAATCGACCCAGCTGCTGTACAGATCAAAACCTATCAAATGTCAGATTGAAACACATACAAACTGTGAGAGTTGGTGTTAAGAGTTTTTGATAGGCTTTGATAGTTATAAGTATAGGAGGGTTTTAATGCATTCTATCTCTAAGAGTGATTGTGTATTAAAGCAAAGTACCTGCCAAACAAGTAAAAAATAGTGTGAAGTCCATTTTAATGATACTTGGTGGGAAATTACACAGGTCAGGTGTAACACGACACCACAAAAAAGGAAGGTACATATCTCACGACAATACCCTCAACAAATGTCTCAAAAGAGCCGCACCGATAATCCTTAAATGTACCTCCCTCACCCCCTCAGCTGATATGTTTGCCAGACTAAATTGGATTCCTTTTAAAGAAAGAGTTCAGTCCAAAAAGGCTATCTTTGTTTTCAAAAGCCTTAACAAAATGACTCCTTTGTACATGACAAATCTGTTCACACCACTTACAGTGATTCGTGAAACACGACAATCGACCCAAATGGCACTGAAAGTTCCTTTCGCCAAAAAGGAATGCTACATGACAAGTTTCGCTGTGAGTGGTGCCAGTATATGGAATAATCTGCCTGAACAAATGAGAACCATAAACTCCTTAAGTACATTTAAATCGGAGCTACGTAAAGCCATCTATCAGTGATATTTCTGTCATTTACGCTGATCTGCGGAGTTATAAACTTGGTTGCCAAAATACTTTGGAGCCGGATGGGAATTTCCCCTTGTTTTTCACCCTAAAAGGTTTTTTTTCGCGGGTTTTTCGCCCATCCCGTAAATCAGCAATAGACTTCTGGAGAGTTGAAAAGTTAACCGAAAATATATCTATTTGTGTAAACATTATTGTATTTGTTTAAATATTTTGTATGAATGTGTAAATATTCAGTTTTAACTAATAATATGCAGGGCCCCAGTGGAAGCCAGTTTTAAACTGTTTGGGCACACCCTGGGTAAAGAAATGTAATAAATAAATAAATAAATAAATAAAAAATGTTACAATTGGACCCCAAATTTATGGAATGACCCAATTGAACTCTTAATCGTTTGGACGAATTATAAGTTAAAAAGTCGTATCCTCATTGAGTGATCCCCACAATGTCGCTTCCCGGGTTGTATCGTAAAAATGTGATCCCTGGCTATACAGCATTCTGGGTTTATGACTTCTGACTAGCGCCTACCCGAACAAAGATACTGACAATTTGGGAGACAGCCAACATAGGGCAAGATAGCTCAGTTGGTAGAGCGCCGGTATTCCGGAGGTCGCAGGTTCGAATCCCGCTCCTGCCAGTTTCTTTGTTCACTTTGAAAATGGATATATACATAGTACTTTCCTAATTGTGGCCCGATTGAGGACAATGTTGTAATGCCACTTGGTCTGCAGTCTGTATGCAAACTTAACCCTTTCCTTACCAATGTCAAGTTTACTCGACAAGCCAGAGCACCCCTGTTGCTATGTCAAGTTTACTCGACAAGCCAGAGAAACCCCTGTTGTTGCTATGTCAAGTTTACTCGACAAGCCAGAGAAACCCCTGTTGTTGCTATGTCAAGTTTACTCGACAAGCCAGAGAAACCCCTGTTGTTGCTATGTCAAGTTTACTCGACAAGCCAGAGCACCCCTGTTGCTATGTCAAGTTTACTCGACAAGCCAGAGCACCCCTGTTGTTGCTACATGTATGTCATGTTTACTCGACAAGCCATATCACCCCTGTTGTTGCTATGTCAAGTTTACTCGACAAGCCAGAGCACCCCTGTTGTTGCTATGTCAAGTTAACTCGACAAGCCAGAGCACCCCTGTTGCTATGTCAAGTTTACTCGACAAGCCAGAGAAACCCCTGTTGTTGCTATGTCAAGTTTACTCGACAAGCCAGAGAAACCCCTGTTGCTATGTCATGTTTACTCGACAAGCCAGAGCACCCCTGTTGTTGCTATGTCAAGTTTACTCGACAAGCCAGAGCACCCCTGTTGTTGCCATGTCAAGTTTACTCGACAAGGAAACCAGTAACACCAGACTATCCAAACAACAAATATATTCACCATGTTTCAACGAACGGTAGTGCTTGTGTTTTTCGCTGTCCATACATCATCTTTATAACATGTCGCACAGCAAAACTGCCTTTATATGCATTGGTAGATCATGCAAAAACTGTGCTGCCTGATTAGCCGATGCTTGAAGGACCATGGTGCGACCATGGAGGTTCGGTGTGCAAATGCAGATAGGCCTACACACAGAATAGTCCAAGTAACTTGGACCCTTTATCACTTTTTTGTTAACATTTGGACACGCGTTATTCACAGGGAACAATTACATGTAATGACAAAGGATCTAGGAGCAGAGGCAAGTAGCAGAAAATGGTTTAATAATAATAATACAGCATTCTTCTGTAGTGCATTTCAGGACTGCAGCAACTCTCTATGCGCTTTACAGTATTATTACCCCTGGTCATCAGGCCCATTGAAACCTCATCAGGCTCCCTGGGGAGTATACAGCCCTGGCTGCAAGTTAAGCGCACATGGGCTAATCAAACACATTGAACCATCAGTGCCCATTTAGTCCTGGGTGGAGAGAAGCAACTTCTGACAGAGTGCCTTGCTCAAGGACACAAGCACCATGACCCCAGCCGGTCTCGAACCCACAATTTGCAGTATCACCACCAAGATCTTGACTACACCAAGCCACAGCGCTTCAACCGTAAACATAACAGGGCCCTTGGACAATGTTGCCAGGATTTGACGCTATCATTGCGCAGAGTATATCCAACATGTCTGGGGCCTAGCGCCTGCCTTATGTGTGAGGGAATAGGAAGTTGTGATTAAAAATTTGATTGATTTTTTTTTGGCACATTCTTAAATCTTACAGCTTTATTTAAATTCTATATCAGAATTTTTGAAATCATGATTGCCATCTGCCTTTTATTCATTGAAATAAGGCATGAATAAAGACAAAGATTTTGAGAAATTGTGAGTTTTAATTTAAACATTTCTGTCATAATCTGCACTCCAATAAGCGAGTTCGATAATTCTCAGGTCGAAGGTCAGCTGTACCAAATTCCGTCATATAGTGCACGCTGTTTTGGTACAGCTGACCCGTGACATTTTACCCATATTGCATTGCAAAAGTCTATTATCGAATGATCCTCGCTTATTTCAGTGTGTGCAAAATAATCACACTTTACTCTGCATTAATTAAAGCTACACCTGCTTTAAATCAATTTTTCTTTGCTTTGCAGAATCCGATGGAATCTAAACTTGAATAAAATTGTTTCTCATGACTTTCTCTACCAAACTACATCAAAAACAAATGTACAATTTTGTTTTGACAAATTAATTACCCTCCCTGATGCTAGCCTTAGTAATTTTCTTTCTTCTATGGTCAGTGGGCTAAATATGGAGGAAAGACACAATACGTACCCGCGCATGGTTTCGCTCAAAACTAATGTTATGCTTGGTCATCATCAGTTCTATGGTTTTTGCACCAATTGAACCAGTTCTGCGTCATTGAAACTCCCATAAGGTATTAAAATATTGGCGATTGTGTAGTGTAGGGCACCTTTTTAGTTTTGATCAAATTAGAATCAAGTGTATTTTTTCTCATTCCAAAATGACTTTTTCAACCTAAAGCAGACTTCTCTTAATTCTACGGAGGAAGGAACACAAACGTTTGTGTTCCTTCCTCCATGATTCTACTGACATCATTTTTTTTAAATTTGAACAGTCTGTTGCGGTAGAAAATAGCAATTTTCCTGCGCGCTTTACAGCAGTTGCCATGCGAATCAACGCGGGTTTGGGTGTTTTAATGTGTGTCGCGGTGATCGCCGTCTTTATTTTGGCGTTGCGTTTTGTCATCTTCATCGTCGCTTTACCCAAAAATTTCCCTCAAGAACTAAAACCCTGCCCTTACGGCATAGGCTACCTGTTATTAGTTGGTTTGTAAAAATGTCGCTAACTACTATTACTGTATTACTATACTAGTATAACTAAACAGTTAGTTAGTATTACTAAACTAGTTTGGCAATTCCAATAACCTAAAAGTGGATTTTTGTTCCCTTATAGGGAACAGGGCCCTACACTACACAATCGCCAAAATATTCATAGTAAAGCTTTTAAGAAAAACCTGCCTTTAAGTTGGCTGATGGCCCAAATCCCAGATTTTCTGGCAAGACAATCCTCCGAATGTAGAGTCCCACAACCAACGCGTCAACGGCTCTGCCGGCCCACAACAGCGAAATGGCGCCACCAACGTCAGAGAGATGTTACTTATCTTGAGTCCCGAAGATTAGCGATAGGGCTACACAAAATTGTCATGATGGGTTGGTTGATATCGATGCTGGGCATAGCCTCATCTTACAAACAAGAACACACAATAGGTCTCATCAATTCTCATACCACCGACTTCACGCCAAAAGTAAAAACCTACAGCACCAGCTTTTATCCACCAACACTGGAATAACCTGCATCCCCTCGTCATTAATGCTAAAAGTCTGGATCCTCATTGATTTCCTGTGCAATACCAATGTTCCATAGCTCCTCTACCGTACCCACCCCCGCGCCGCGCCAACTCTAGCGGGATACTATGGGCGGCCAAAAGGGCCAAAAGGGCCAAAAGGGCCAAAATTAACAAAATTCGAAAAGGACAAACCCCAAACGAACGAAAGACAAAACAACAATCAAAGGATAAATCAACAATCAACGGACAAATACTAACAAATGACGACAAAACACTATCAAAGATGAACAAAAACACAGACAGACGAGGGAGAATTCGTAAAGAACGGAATTAACAAAGATCATAAAAAGATCAGTAAGAAAACCGTGAAACAGAAGACAAAGCAATAATCAAAGGACATCACGGCAGCAACAAATGACACACCTGCAATCATAGGTCAATCACCAACAAACAAAGACAAAAAGGTAAGAAAAGACAAAAATCAGAGGAACACATTTGTAAAACAACGGACATATTAAAAATCAAAGAACAAACTGACACAAAACAGTACATGCGCCACGCAAAGGACGTACTCCCAAACAACAGACGAACGTTCACAAGCAAAAGACAAACTGGCACAAAAGACGAACTGGCATGTATCTGACCAATTTGCCTAGGCTGTTTTCTGCAACTGTTTATTGCACATGTACACGTGTTATTTAAAACGGTTATATAAAACTGGGTGCTTCTCACAAGTACTTACCGTGGACATTACTTTTGGCGGAATTTGCCCCGGAAATGTTCAGATTATCACTTTTGTCTATTTTTTTTCTTAGTTGCAAATTCCAGACAGGGTCGGCATAAAAAGGTGTCTTTTCTTCGGTCAGCAGCCAAAAATAGGGTCGGTCGGAAATGAGAACCAAGGGACGCTCTTATGCCCGGCTCATTGTGAAAACCAACCAAATTGCGGCTTTTATAGTATGAAATGACTTTTTATGGGAATATATATAGTTACGGTCGAAAATTCATCACATCCACTTAGAAATTGTTCTTTTGATTACTCCTGGTTGAATTTCAAATAGTTGTAAGGCATATACACATCCTCCTTTCCTACCCCCAAGAAAAGGCTTACTTAGGATATGATAGAACAGTACTGTGTAGAAAAGGACACTGCTTCTTGAAGTCCTGTGCAAGCAATTGCATTACACAAATGCTAACTGCAACACTATGAACGCCAAAGAGGCATTTTTGAATCGGTGATGGACTTTCGCGATCGGTGATGGACTTTTGCGATAGGTGATGGACTTTCGCGATCGGTGATGGACTTTCTCACCGTTGGTGGCGCCATTTAATCTCTTTGTTTTGTTCTCACCCACAGGCAAAATATGACCTGTATTTGCAAGGCGTATAGGCCCCTACAAGCAATGTTTTTTAAAATGATATTTAAAAAAAAAAATATGGCAACGAGCGGGGGGGTTGACCCCCCCCCCCCCCCCCCCCCCCCCCCCCCGGATCCGCGCCGCGCCTGGTGATGGACTTGGCAATCGGTTATGGACTCTCGCGATTGGCGATGGACTTTTGCACATAATCGTTGATGAAGCGTGCATTCACGATCGGTGATGGACTTTCACAATGGGTGATGGACTTTCGCGAGTGGTGGTCAACTTCTGGCTATAATAATTAGTGAAGTAGGCTATATCGTTGCACTCATCATTCTGGTCATCGACTGACTTGTGAGACATCATACGCATAGCGAAATCCGCTTTTGAAATAATGTATTTTTCCATTTCTTTTCAGTTATGTTTTCTGAAAAGACACAGATCTATTATAGACGGGGTGTGTAGTATAGTATTCTTTTCAAATTTTTGTTGAGAGGTTTCCTGGTCATTTTCAAACTGTTCTGTTTAGTTTTGGTTCCATTTCGCATTATACCAATACCTACTCATAATTCATTTTCAGTATACCTACTTATGTATTTATTTTCAATTTCATTTAGATTCGATTTTCATGTATCTAGGGGGTCAATTCTTTTAACGACAGGTGAAATAAAAATAGAATGTGACGACGTTGTAGGCTATGCATATTATGTCTGCATGCCTGTTTTTCTTTCTTACACTGTCAAAGAATATGCATAATTGTTAATTTGGGCTTGTAGCCGAGCCCTGGTATATAGACCTAAGTTCCATTTTAAGGTGTTTTGCATATTTCAATAAAGGTAATTCATTTGTGATTCATTCCTTTCGAGAAAACAACGCATTTATGAGTGCGTTTGTACGTTAATCGTCGAAATTGAACAGTGGCGAATAATCAGTTTCTCCGATTGTACGTGTTTGTTAAAATGTACCGGTGTATAATTTTTTTTTTTAAAACAAGCACATGACAGGCAAAATTAAAGAATCATGACATTATTATTCAATTTAGCCAATACAAACCTCCCCTATTCACGTACGTTTCAACCGCACTTTGCACTGGGCATGTGCGACTCCTTGGGTTATTTGCATACGTAATGATTTTACACCGATGATGCGACTCGAAAAGATATCTTTGTTTTCTATTTGTTACAGACCACCTAATTTGGTAGCCGTTGTTATTGTATCACTATTTGGTTCAATCACTGTATATTTATCGAAGAAAATGTTCACAAATATTTCCTGAGAACGTAGAAACAGTGATTTCATTAAATGGCTGTCTTTTCTTAAATGTCGGTACCATAATTCTGAACATAATTTAAGAGGTTTCCCCGCATGCAGCGGCGTAGCTTGGGGGCGTGGTGCGCACGCCCCCACCATAAACAAATCGTCGCCACGTACCTAGTCGCCCCCACTGTACATTTTGCAAGCGTAGAAAGTAATAGTATTAGGGCCTACATGTATTAAGAAAAATACTGTCAATTTTCTATTAATTCCGCCCGTAAAAACAGTTTAATTTGGCATCTAACAAGATCGGAAAAGTTCATCACCGATCGCAAAAGTCCATCACCGATCGTGAAAGTGCATCACCGATTCGATGATTACATTAAATGCCTCTTGGCGTTCCATAAAAATTACCAGGTGGACACATTTACCATTGGACAGGGGGACAGATAAACCTATATATAGACGGGAAAAGATTTATCTAGATAAGTCTGTCCCTCGCCCGGACACATTTACCGGAATGTGACCTGGTAAATTTTTCCGGATTGACGCCCATGTCTGTAGCAGGAATAAAATAATGTAGTTAGTACAACGTGATCATAGGAGTGGGACTGTCTTTGTCAATTTTGTATTGCTGTTCCAGGATTTCAATTCGTGAATTTTCTTTTCTTTTCATTCGGAGTATTAATACGGCGGCTGCCATCTTGAATTTACGCCCAGATGCACTCTACTCTAAACGGCACTTCGGCGTTCGTAATACGGGTTTTCGAATACGCCCATAATGTTGCCTTAAAGTTGGCCCAAACACGGGACAAACCACAACAATGTATTGATAAACTTTCGTTTTCTCACTTAGCCTGCGAACCATCTTACGAAAATATTTGTCCTACGTCACTTCAGTAGCCAGCACCTTCAATAAATACCGCAACGTTTATCTACGGGGTTAGAAAAGTGAAGGCTTCTCGTTTTTCAATCATCACGAACATAATTAACTATTATTCTTTTCCCCTGAGGAAAAATTCCACTGTGCTTTGTGCAGCTGACAAAAGCACTACACGGCAGCGAAACTGATTCAACTTTCGATGGCAAAGAAAAACAATTAATGGTTGTTATCAAATGCCGCACATTGCTTTCGTTCGTCATCTTCAAAAGATCTTCAATAAATGCAAAAAGTATCGTGTACAACTGCCAGTGCCCTTGAACTTTAAATTTGATTAAACTTTCATTTTTATGCTCTTTCCTGTATCTGTACAAAAGAAGTATAATGAAGATGCAAAAAAGAGGTAACCGTTTTTGTGTGTTTCCAATGGGAAATGACAAAAAAATGTTATTCTGTTAACAAAAGAGTACCGTATTTGATGGCCGATGTACCAAGTAATCAATTTGCGAGTTGGATCTTTTCAATTAGAATACATGTACAAATAACGAAGGTCCTCGGCGCCTGAACGGCTTTTATTTAGCTTGGTATAAAACATGGTACGAACGAAAGGATGGGATAGACTGATCAAACAGGCTAGAGAGAGCGATTTCCAAAAGAACCAACATGGCCGCGTATAATGTATCTGAGATCATGGATGTTATCACCGCTCCGAGAAATGTTCTTCAGGACGCCATCAACACCATCATCGCCTGTTTGGCTGTACTCGGTAACGGCCTGGTGATCGGTGTCATGCTGGCCAGGCCTCGGGCGTTTAGCTCCTTCACCAACCGTCTGATCCTCCACCAGTCCGTCATTGACTCCATTGCCGGGGTCATGTTCTTCATCTTCAACGTGGTACGGGAATACAAGCTGGTGGTTTCTCTGGAAGCGAACGCCCACGACCGATTGATCTGTAGCGTGTGGTTCTCAGCAGCCTTGCTCTGGTGCGTCAACGTGACTTCTACATATAACCTGGTCATCATCTCGCTAGAGAGGTTCATGGCTACCTGCTACCCGGTGAAGCACCGCAACTCCTGGTCCAAATCCAAGCTGAAGTTCGCCGTGGCTGCCTCCTGGATAATCGGCTTCGTCTACGGCTCCCATCTGTTCTTCATCTTTGAACCACGCCAGGGAGAGTGCCACGCTGTGCAAATGGGGGTTGGTCTTCAGGTTCTGGTGGGGATAGTGGTGCTGGCTACCGAGTACTTCGTACCCATCACCATCATGATCTACAGCTACTCCAGGATCCTGAGAGTACTGACTAATAAGAAGATCGGAACCCCGGGAATCGGTCAGGAGACTTCGCTGAGCAAGGCCAAGAAGAACGTCCTAGTGACCATCTTGCTGGCAGGTGTCATGTTTGTTGTCTGCTGGACACCAGCAGAAATCGACTACATCGATGCGCTGTTCTTCAACAAGAGTTTTGGATGGCAGGTTTACGTGGTTCTGACCGCTGTGCTGAGCTGCAACATGTTCATCAATCAACTCAAGAATCTCGTTATGAAAAGAGTCAGGGGAAACCGAGTACAGGACGAATTTAGCATTTCGCACTCCGTTGA
Organism: Hippasteria phrygiana; assembly: GCA_037893225.1. Lineage (NCBI taxonomy): Eukaryota > Metazoa > Echinodermata > Asteroidea > Valvatida > Goniasteridae > Hippasteria > Hippasteria phrygiana. Next base: position 288,890 of record JAZGUH010000783.1, on the reverse strand, counting down.
GCCATGACCGGAAACCTCAGTAGGGTATCTACGTTTTGGATCGGGGTAGGCCCTAATATCGTGGCCCTGAAGGGACATCAAACATCGCAGATTTCTGCGCAGATATATGCGATGTCGCACATTTTATCACACATTTCTGCGATGTCGCACATTTTATCGCACATTTCTTTGCAGATTTCGGCCGTGGATTCAGCCGCAGACTCAGAATATCAAACGCATAAAGTAAAAGTTGGTCAACAAAGTGTGCTTTTTTGGGGTTCCATCAACAAAATGTTTAAGGTTTTAGCAAAATTACACGTTTTTTATGCATAGTATAAATAACGAATATATTCTACATGCTCACAATTTAGAGAAGACTGATTAACATTTTCGAGCAAGTTGGACTCACATCACATGCAGATCATCAGTGGCCGCTATATTTGTTTTCACCGGCCAAGTGGCATAAGGACCCCTCTCCCCTCCCCCAGCGGAAGACGAAACCATTTTCTTGAAGAACTTGAGAGGACGTTCATGGGACCCTCTCCAGGGCATGTCGGGGACCCATAAACATGTTTAATTATGTTAATAACACTGCGCGAATAAATGTTATTAAGTTTACATGGTGAAATCTCTTTTTTCCCCATACACCTGGCTTGATTGGCAACCATAGCCTTTCACTCTGTGACAAATGACACCACAAAAACCACAATTGAAAAGTGGCGCAATTCCCTAAATAGACCCTTTCATAAAATTAGTCACTGCTCAGTCAACCGTGAATGTAATGACATGATCAGGGTGTCATTTTAAAGAGGAGATTCAACCCTAACAGAGGATATCTCCCTTTGATTCACAATTAGCAATAATATCTCAATTTCGTGTTTTTTGGTCCACCCTGTATAGGGTCGGATTGAAGTCACTCTACGCCCACTGGAAGTCGTGTGCGTTTCATGCCGTGAAACCGCTGCACTGTCGAGGGTGGGCGTCGTGGTGGACAAGCGCGGCACTGTGCCCCGGTCCAGTTTTATCATAAACGAACAAGTTCTTTATCAATCGAAAAAAATATTCCAATTACCTTTTTAAAATTAATTTTAATTTGCAAAGTGAAGGCAGAGTACAGTGGTCATCAACTTCAACCAAGTATTACACGTGTCAATCTGTTTGATTTAAGATTTGTATTGTCAACACGTTCCTTTTAAACTATTTTCATTTTTGCCTTGAAGATTGAAGACGCCACCGCGGTTATTTTCAGCACAAATTGCAATATTGGCCCATATTTGGCCCCATATAATACATGCACGCAAAACCATGAGTAACTTTTCAATAGATATAGTGTCTGATAAAAACGAAAAAGGAACGCGTTCTTGACACTTTTAGTGCAGGATTGAGAATCAAATATCAACACTGTAGAAACTTGGGCGTGAAATTAACACCATGTATAATTTGTTCATGGTGTTAATATTCATGGTATTAATCTGCCACCACGGTTTTTGGAGTGCAAAAGTTTCACAGTCGGCATTTACAGTATATATAATCGAGTCAAGACCAGTCTTTTAAAAACATATTGCTAATATTAAATCTTATTCCAAGTTCTTTTTCAAATGTAAACTTTAGTGGACTCGAATTTATCGTGCAATATTTTCTTGTAATCAATTACTGTATTGTGTAGACTGGGCTTAGAGGCCCACGGGACCATACACTGTAAACAAAACTTGCCCGTAATTATACGGTAAATTTACTGTCAAACGGGTTGCCAACGAAAAACCGTATAATTACGGTCAGTTACGGGCTCCTGAAATGACGGTGACCGTAACTTCTGCACAGATTTCCCGTTATTTTAATGGGAATTTCCCGTAAAACGTCTCTTCACAGTAGGGTTGAAGCAAAAACGGTAGAAAACAGTAAATTTACGGATTTTTTTTGCCAATAATTAACTGCAAATTAACAAAAAAATGAAGTGGGAACTAGACAAAACCGAAGTAACGTATTATACATTATTATACAACACCTGAATAAATCCCAGCCATCCGATTGGTGGATCGTCGATCACGTGCATTGAATTATTCGACCCATCACACGACGCGAACCCGCACCTCCCAAAACGTTCTATCACATGATTCTATCAAACGGTGCGCGCGCATTGATAGAACCCAAAAAACTTCCCTAATTTCACGGTCACTATGGTGGCGCTACAACAGGGCTGTCATTCACACAACAAGGCGGCCGAGTTTCCCGAACTGCCGCGGTTTGTTCTCCTAACAGACGACGAAATATTGGAACTCGTAGGCGATGCTGACGCTCCAAATACAAAGAGACAAATCAAATATGCAGTGAAACGATTAGATGAATTTGCAAGACACGCAGGAACAACAATTGAAGCTTTAACTGATTCGGAACTCGACAATTTTTTGTCGCGGTTTTATGCGGGACTGAGAAGGTAAACGGCACGTTGTAACGTTACACCAAGAAATCCATGCATGCAACTGTCGGATTTATTCAGGCTTCGCCTCTCGTGGAATGGAATGGAACATTCAATCTGTCACCTCATGAAATTATTCAGGTACAAATGCTATACGATAGTCTGCTAATACTGAATGATGGCGTGCTTTAGCTTTTATATTCAGCTTATCCCACCATAATAAAGTCATGGTTTCCCATGAACAATATTAATACGAAGGGAGATGTAATAAGATTCTTCACCTATATGTTTGCAAAAAGAAAATCAAAATTCTATTGTGGAATTGTTTGAATAAAACATTATTGTCAGGAAAGTGTATTTTTGTGACTAAACACTGCAATTTAACCTGACTTTTGTAAACACAAATTTCCTCATTTCTGATTGGTCGTGCAATTGCTCTTGGGAGAGAGTCACGTACGCGCGCAGTACGCTCGGTACGCATTAGCAATAATACGCAATCTGATGATTGTGATAATACACCAGTAACCAGACAACTAATAATTGGATTGTCGGTAATCTCAAGAAATCATATTTATTGCAATTAGCCTTCAACAAATTACTGTGATCTAATAATTGGACTTGATTGTATTTGGGTTGCGGGTCATTCTATAAATTTGGGGTCTAAAAGTAGGACATTTTTGGTGTCCCTGTTATGTATAGAGCCTATATGAACTGTAATTTCCCATCAAGTATCATTAAAATTGATTTCACACTACTTTTTACCTTTTTTTCGCAGGTACTTTGCTTTTAAGTTTTAATCTACGATGTTTGTAAATCTGTTTAATTTACAAAGCATTTTCAAAGTGAACAAAGAAACTGGCAGGAGCGGGATTCGAACCTGCGACCTCCGGGTTACCGTACCGGCCCTTGTGGATTGTTTGACGAATTAATTTACAAAGCGCTAGAAACGCCTACTTGATCACATTCCAAGAAGTTTAATTGATACATCTCTCAATGACTGGAAACTATCTATTGTGCCAATGATACACAGTGTATACAATTGTTTGTGTTTGACGTTTTCAATACGCCACGGGGCCAAGATAACGCTCGGCGTGGACATGACAGCACCTCTCCAAGTTCTGTTCTGATACCGATCGAGTTTTCAAACAATTCCGAGTCTGTAGTAGCCTATTTCTCTATTTTTCTCTGAACTTGAATTTGCTGAAATTATCACTTGGTGTGTTTTGTAGTAATCAAATCAATGGCTGGCACTTTGATAATGATATTTAACACCGGCGAGGAAAAATAATTTTTAAAAAGCAGCGTACCCCCCCCCCCCCCCCCCCCCTTTCTCAACGTTGGTGGCACCATTTAACCTCTTTGTTTTGTCCCACACAAAATAAGGACCGGGTTTTGCTTTTCTGGTTTGCAACTTTAAGTGGAAGCCCTTATATAAGCAAACAAAAATATGGCAACGAGTAGGGAGAGGGGGGTTTCGACCCCCCTCCCCCCTCTCCACCCCTCCCCCTCTGGATCCGCCCTCTGCACACTTTTCTTTTGCTCACTTCCGAAATGACAATCTCCACACTGGGTATATATGGCAGCGCCGAGGAAAGAGTAGGGAATACAATGGGAGACTTTTGAGACGCTGGTGGCAGCTCTCGATGCTATGCATTTTTCTTTACAACGACCTGTATGGGAACATGTGTGGGTTCAGTTATTTTTTATTCTCCCGGTGGTACAGAGTACCGAAGTGATGACGTCAATCAATGCAATGTTTGGAACCAGAATACATTCTAAACTGCATGTGTTTGGAACCAGTTGCCGCGGCAACTGACGTCAGACTTCGGTACTCTATATGCAGCTATGAACGCTGTAAATACATTAAGCGTGCATATGAAGCACGATATGGGGGAAAAGGGACCCCCCCCCCCCCCCCCCCCCCCCCTTTTTGGGTTGGTCATTGTGTTCCCGGAATCTCAGGAATTCTATTCAGAAATCTAGGGGGATGTGTTAGATAACAATAATCTGGAGTGTGCTTTGGGTATAGGGATAAAAGGGGGGTACCATTTTCCCCCATATCGTGCAGGGTATCTTAGCGTGTATTAGAAAAATAGGCAGAAATCTCCTATTGTGGAAATGCCCAAGCGCGTAAAATGAACACCACCAGTTTCTAAAACAGTTACGGTACATTGTAAAAGAATGTTTAGCGTGTTAAAATCATTGTAAAAGAAACATTCCCATTACTGAAAGATAGTTTTATTGATCTTCTCACAATATGATTACAAATCTAAGTTTATTTCCATTTTCCACCCTTGAAGTATTCAATAAATAATTACCTGGTCAACTGGTTTATACGTTAATTGACACGCACGATCGCTAGGTATACCATAAAAATACGAAGTTGATTACAGCCCGGTTAGTCAGCTGCATGTAGCTATACAGATAAATACCGAGGGTAACACTGAATTAAAAGTATAGCTGCGGAAGCTTATGCAATATGTTTTATTTTAACTCGTCAAACAACCCACAAGAGAAACTGACCAGGTAAATTTAAATACATTTTTCAAAGTGAAAAAAAAAAAATGGCAGGAGCGGGATTCGAACCTGCGACCTCCGGAACACCGTACTGGTGCTCTGTGAACTGAACTATCTTGCCCAATGTTGGCGGTTTCTTAAATTGTCAGTATCTTTGTTCGGGTGGGCGCTAGTCAGAAGTCATAAACCCAGAATGCCGTATAGCCAGGGATCACACCCAATTTTTACGATACAACCTGGTAAGCGACATTGTGGGGATCACTCAATGAGGATACGACTTTTTAACTTTTTAATTCGTCAAGCAAGCCACAAGGGAAACTGACTTGGTAATATTGAACGCATTTTTCAAAGTGAACAAAGATACTGACAATTTGGGAGACCGCCAACATATTAGGGCAAGATGGCTCAGTTGGTAGAGCGCCGGTACGGTATTCAGGAGGTCGCAGGTACGAATCCCACTCCTGCAAGTTGTCTTTGTTCACTTTGAAAATTTTAAATTTTCGTCAGTCTTTAAAGTGCTACTTCAATATTTATCCCAAAAAATACAGGCCGCACAGCAGACGTTCACCAAAGATAGCATCATTTTATCAGACGGGTAGCCCAAAAAGTTGGGCCTAGTACAATGTAAACTGTACCGGCTGGCCGCCAGCGGCAATATCCCGTGCGCGCGTGCTGGGCGGAGTATAGCCGCTGCGCGGACCACCTACGTACCGTCTATGGTGCGGTGAATTCAGGCATTATTAAAGGCCATTATCTTAAACCATGGCTCAACTTGGAGCATTTCTCAAACCCTGGCTTGGGATCGGGGTTCGGCTTCGTGTAATTGTATGTCCCCATATTTGGCAAGATCTTGGATACTGTTTTTGCTACATGTATATCAAAATCTTGTTATAAATCCAGAGCCTGTTCATTTATTTACATATTCAAGGCTTCAGATTGGCAATGGGGCTGGGGAATAGTTGGAGACGAAGCCGAAGCCCAAGCCGAAGCCAGGGTTTGAGAAACGCCCGCGGTCTCCGTCTCCAGATATCCCCAACTCCATAGAGTACCGAAGTCTGACGTCAGTTGGCATGACAACTGGTTCCAAACAAATGTACATTTCGACTGTTCCTTTGTTAACAGCCAGTCATGCAAACAAATAACAAAAGTATTCTGGTTCCAAACATTGCATTGACGTCATCACTTCGGTGCTCTATTGCCAATCTGAACTTCTGAAGCCTTGAATATTTGAACAAAATATACCGCCTCCAGCTCAATATTAAAACGAAAGACCTCGACGATAGGAAACAAAGTGCCCAACATCTAGCCACATTTTAGAACCTAAAGTTTGGGAATAATGAAACCAAAACCAAAGCCCAGGTTTGAGAAAGAAGCTAGCTGCATAATCGCTGCACTAGCGCCCTCTGTCGCGTTACAATATTCAGTTTACAAAACTGATACATGTAATTTATGTTTACGAAGAAGCTTAAATCATGTGTACAATGCATAATGATTAACAATATAATGATACATCAACATTTCACTTTCTATACAAGCCTCTTTTTGTCCAGATAAAAATAGATTGACAGCACATACTTGCCTTGCAAATGTATGTAATTATAGATAAATGCCCTCTGAATGTATAAAATACATGTATACACGTCCATTGACAAAAATATTCGAGTTCAATTATACAAACAGAAACCATAGAAATAGTAAGAATTATTTAAAATTGTCAAGCTGCTGGTTAAAAATTGGTGGAAATTCAAAAGTTTAGAGGTTAATGTGCAATGCAAGTGAAAGTGAAATTGGCAAGAAAAATAACCCAATAACCCTTAATTACGGATGGAAGGAAGACTATTTCGGTTCAATTTATACCAGGAAGATAAAGTTCTCTCTTTCCGATCCTAACACACCTGCCCCGTTAGTCTTGAAATCAAGTCGGGCCATATTTTGTCGGCAACAACCAGGGGTAAATTCATAGAGCTGTTTAAGCACAAAAACTTGCTTTAGCAAAATATTGCTTAGTGAAATCAGCTTATTAGGCAAACCTCAATGTGATGTACATGTATATTGCTTGTGACCGGTATTTACTGTTTGCTTAGCATGACAATCACATGGAGTTTAGTCTGATAAATTGACGATTTTACTTAGCAAGTTTTGTTTGTGCTTAAGCAATTCTTTTGCTTAAGAATACAGGTCTTCTTACAATAGTTAAGACTATCTTGGTGTCTAAATGGTGAATGATGGCTCGATAAAAACTCAAAGATCTTTATGGAATGCTGTGCAGAGAAGAGACGACAGGCAAGGGCGGATCCCGAGGGGTGGGGGAAACAGGAGCCACTCCCACCCTAAAAAAAAACCTAAAATAAAACCTGATAGTAATATAATAGACACACTGGCAGCATTGAACTTTAATAGTTATTTCAGACACGGAGCAGCTGCACTGAAATGACACCACAATCCACAAAAAACACAAAAAACTGCCATGCCCGGACAATGGCATCAACTTTTTCCTTCTAAGGTGTAGGATATGGACAAAAAGGTTTAGCCAGAGAGGTATGATGACGACATTCCTGAGTTTTGTGTTTGATCCAATTCTAGTGAACTGCCCTTTTCAATAGTAAAATATATACAAAATCAATCAATTATTGATTTATATAAGGCCAAAACAATTGTGTTGCCCTCCGCGACCGACCCTAAAAGTCACAAGTTTGTTTACATACATTTCTAAAATCACACCTTTTCCCACACAAAATGAACAAGTTCTATTTACATTGTCTTTAAATACATCTGACGGCACAATCGTGCATTTTGCCATCTTTTAAATAAGCTTACTTTTTACCTCCCGACGTCCGAGTTACAGAACATGTAGTACTGTTTTCATGGATTAGATTAAAAAAAAAAAACCAGACCGACCGACCGACCGACCGACCATCCCTCCCAATTTTTCCTATTTAAGAAGAACACAAGCTTTTTGGCCTAATCAATATACATGTATATAGCAATATCAAAGAGCAAATACACATGGACCAGGTATGGTATACCATACCTCCATATGAAGTGAATAATAACATTACACCTTTACCCATCATGTCGCAACAATTTACAAATTAATTATACTGTAACTTCATGATTTTAATTAAAGGAAACATGATTTAGGATATATATTGCATTATTCCTGCTTAAAACAATAAAGTATTATCTTGACAATGATATTTTGTGTCCAGAGACAATTATTTCCCAGATTAAATATGAGAAAACAATTTTTGAAAATGTTTGTCCAAGCTACTCCGCCCCCTGAGTGGGACCCTCATTAACATAAGTGTGTGACGTAGATCGAGGCACATTACCCATTCATCACGGGTATGCATTGTGTGTACATTGTACGGCGAAAATTCTTCGTCCAAAATCTAAGCAAAATATAGTGTTTTTCGGCCATGCCAACAAGGTGTGTGGCTGCTGGATGCAGCAAAACAACAAAGGATGGAGTAAGCCTTCATTTATTTCCAACTGATGCAAAATATCGGAGAATTTGGATGGCGAAAGTGAAGGTGACAAGAGCGTAGTGGTCCGGCCCCAGCAGCTTTTCAGCGTTATGTAGCGACCACTTTGAGCCGTCATGTTTCGATACTGGTATTTTCAAATCCTTTGGGATGACCATTAAAAATATGCTCAAGTCCACTGCCATCCCAACAAAGTTCCCAGATGTGAGTAAGATATAGGCGAAAGCAGTTAAACGGCCCATTCCCCAAGGAGCCTTCGCTAAAAGGGAGAAAATCAGGGTAAGTTCGATGTTAGTTGTTGTTGCAACTTACGAAATTGCACGTGTAGACCTAGTGTGTGTATACGGGCCGGGTCCAGACTGTCGAGTCGATCCATGAATTTTGGTGCCTCGGTCTCCGTCACGAACAGCGCCCTCAATTTGAGTCTCAACAAATTTCAAAAAGGGGGGGTCAATTTTTGAGCGGCAAATAATCACACTAAAACTTCACTTGAACCAGTTTGGCTTTTAATTCACATTTAATACATATACATGAATTTATTTATGAAATAAAATGTGATCCGGTCAATTTGAGAAGCATGTTTCCTTTATTGATGTAGAGCTTCATTTGCATTGAGAAAATCTACATTGTGGATCACTGGTTTTCGTTTTAAGCAATCTACAATCCCACTCTCATTGGCAATGGGATTAACAGATTGTCAAATGAATGAACACCTTGTGTGGAGTTGTTATTGATGGGGGGCTGGTATGTCAAGAATGGGATGTGCAGCCAAGTGTAAATGCAAACAATAGGCACCACACTGTAAAGAGTGGTCGATATGGGGCAGAGCGAACCCCCCCCTCTTTTGTGTTGGTCATTGTGTTCCCGGAATCTCAGGAATTCTTTTCAGAAGTCTAGGGGGGATGTGTTAGGTAACAATAGTCTGGAGAGTGTATAGGGTATAGGGACAACAAGGGGGGTACCCCTCTGCCCCATATCGTGCTGGGTATATTCATCGCACTTGGAGCCCCATCTTTGTTTGAAAAAGCTCCATCTATTTATTGCACTCCCATTCAAGAACAATGTAGTTGAAACATGAATGGATTGAGCGTATAAACAACCAGCCATGTGGTTTTTTTTTTTAAACTGCAGCCTACCCACCTGACACAGGAATTGCGGCAGAAATTGAAAAAGAGATTACATAATATCAGGTACAGTGCCATGGTCAATTTCAGCCCTTCCATGGTAACAAACGTTGTCCATTTCCCTTTCTTCACAGTGATGCCCTAGCTCAATGGCCCAAAACTGAAAGTGTCCAGAACAGCATTTACACCTGTCTTAGGAAAGTGCTCATTATGTCATAATGCCTGATAATGTGTCATATGATAGCTGACATTTTAACCTTTCTGGTGCATTAACAAATCAACCCCTTTTACTTGCAGCATTTGAATGATCATGTATGCTTTTGTAGCCAGTCATAGGCGTGTTCGTAGACTAGTAGCATTATGGCACCTCCTGGACCCAACCTCATGATCTTTGGCAAAAGTCCCTTGTATAGCGCTAAATATCTGGATATAAAACCAACAAAATATATTATAACGTCAAACAAACCACAAGGGAAACCGACTAGGTAATGGGGAGTCGGGTTGGGGCAGTGGTTACTGTCCCTGCCTTTCACCTCTGTGGCCCAGGTTCGATTCCTGCCCTGGTCCACATGTGGATTGGGTTTTCAGTCCCTACCTGATTCAGTGGGTTTTCCCCAGAATATTCTTCTGGGGTTTTCCTCCCACCTCTAAAACTGTAACTTCTTCTCATTGTCTTCTCTTCACAGGTTTCTTCAGGCTTTCGAGCTACAGTGCCTAGGGCACTTTTGAGGATTCCTTGGTTTCATTACCAGAAAGAATTAAAAATAAATTAAAAAAAAATTAAAAATTGAACAAAGTGAACAAACAAACAAAAACCAGCAGGAGTTGGATTTGAACCTGCGACCTCCAGAATACCGTACCAGCATTCTACCAAATGAGCTATCTTGCCCTATGTTGGCGGTCTCCCAACTTGTCAGTGTCTGTTAAACGGGAGCTAGTCTGAAGTCATAAACCCAGAATGCCGTATAGCCAGGGATCACGACCAATTTTAAGATACAACCTGGGAAGTGACATTGTGGGGATCAATCAATGAGGATACAACTTTTAACGGTTTGGGTGTGATCCCAGCATTCTGGGTTTATGACTTCTGACTAGCGCCTTCCGAACAAAGACACGGACAATTTGAGAGACCGCCAACATACCACAAGATAGCTCAGTTGGTAAAGCACTGGTACGGTATTCCAAAGGTCGAGGGTTCAAATCCCACTCCTGCCAGTTTTCTTTGCTCACTCTGAAAACATTTTATAGATGGAACCAGTGGAGAGTCAAGTGTCACGGTCCAATGGTCACTGTGTCTGACTCATGTGTGGTGGTATGTGGGTTCAAACGCCACCAGGGAATTATGGTGGTTGAATGTTTTGGCAAAATACTAAAATTGCTTCTCTCCACCCAGGATGCATAAAAGTGACCGGCTCTGCAAAAAGGAGTATTTTGTCGCAAAAATTGAAAAATTTGTTATATACATAGTTGAATGTGTCACATCCTAAGCTTTAATTTGGTGTAGGTTTGACCCCTGTGGCTTTTTGTGTTCTGAAGATATCTTGACATTTGTATACTTCTATTTTTCCAATTTAACGGAAGTGCGTTTAGAGATACAGGCCTTTAAACACAAAAAGTCCAAAGAAAGATAGAAGTAATTTTTATCAAAATTAATTTTTTTTCATCAGTATTCATCAATATTAATGTTCCTGAAAAAAAGTTATGAAAATACAATATCGTGGAGCGCTGTGGCCTCGTGGCTGGCTTAGTGTATTGAACTCAAGATCTCGGTGACACTGCAGATTGTGGGTTCGAGACCGGCTGGGGTCACAGTGCTTGTGTCCTTGAGCAAGGCACTTTGTCACAAGTTGCTTCCCTCCACCCAGGAGTAAATGGGTACCTGTGAGGGCATTGATGGTTATTTGTTTGATTAGCCCATGTGTGCTTAAAATAGCAGCAGGGGCTGCTCCCCAGGGAGCTGAGGTTTCGGAATGATTAATGGGCCCGATGACCAGGGGTAATAATATCTGTAAAGCGCTTTGATCTTGCTAAAAGCGCTGGATAAGAACCTGTATTATTATTATTATTATTATTATTATTTTCCTCAATTGCCGGTTAGGGCGACACATAATCCTGGAAAAGAGTGGGTTAGGGTGACCTGGTCGAATAGGGCGACACATAACTGTCGCCCTATTGTGAAAGTCGCCCCTTTGGAGTGTTTTTTATTAAGGCGCGTGGGGAAAGTGCTCTAAAAGGGCGACACTCGTGTTGCCCCAATAAGGTTATTTCGGGAAGAGTCGCCCATTTGCCGCATCCAGGAGATTTATTATTATTATTATTATTATTATTAATAGAAGCCAACAAACCAAAAACAAAAAAATTACCGATGTGAAGATTGTATCACCCGCTTCACATAGAACAGCCCTGTGTGTGTTTTCACATAGTGCGACATAATACCCGTTTTTGTAGAGCGGGTCACAAATGTGCACCTGTGAGGATAAGGAAACAATTTCGCTGATCTCGAACTTCTGCATAACTGATTTCATGGTTGCGAAATGCTACATAATTCAACCCCAAGATTTGTCTGGTGTGAAAAGGCGTTACAGGGTCCAATATAGCTTGGTAATGTCACATGAAAACGGTCTACGCTGGCCAACTTACCCTTCTTCAAGATACACCGTCCGTATCGTCTGAAAACACGTCCTGTACTTGATCTCTCCGGGCACTGGCTGGGGCCCTTGTATTCTACTCTTGGCGACATCAAATGGAATGTTGACTGTCGATCCCACCGTTCCAGCAGCCAGACCAATTGCAAACTTCCGTAGAAACTCCAGCTTGGGCGACTACAGAGAGACAATGTCAAATTTGTAAATCTGGGGGAGGGTAAATTGGGGTTTACAGAAAAACACATGGAATAAAAGTAATAACTCATGTTTAACGGCAGGTGTAGAGCCTGTTTGACACTACAACAACAAAAACGAGTCTCCTGTGTGTTGAAATAACATTGATTAAAAAAATATGAGTAATGTGAAAGCAATACATGTTTTAAAAAAATAACAGGGCTTCTTTGCCCGTCATTCTTGGCCTTGCAAGCTTTTCTTGCCTCATTTTCTTCACATATATGTTGGGACTTTGCGAAAACTGAATTCACATTCATTTCCTTTTCTTTGACAAGACAACTCAGCACGTCGTCAGAAGAAAATAACTGATCCGAATGTGGTGTGCGGCAACTGTGGCAAGGATCCGTTTTCACTAGTTTTCCTGTTGTAAGACGCTAATATAAAATGAGCAATAAGCAAAGTCTGTCACTAGCCAATGTGGCCCATCAGGCAGGTGTTTATCTCTGGTTTCAGAAACGACTGAAAACATTTCCATTCCCCCATCGCAGGTTACTCCCCAGCTAATGCCGGTACCCATTTATACTCCTGGGTGTAGAGAGGCAAGTGGGGATGAAGTGGCTTGCCCAAGGACACAACATATGGCCAGTAGCTGGATTTGAACCCTTGACCCTCTGACCACGAGTCACAAATCCTAACCACTAGACCACACACTCCCACAGATGCAGCAAATAGATAATTCAGAGAAGACATTGAAACAGGAGAAGTCAGTTACCACCGAGGTGACAGACATGTCACAAGGCTGTAATGTGAAATAGGCTTAACCCATTCTGTCTGGCTATTAACCCTAACCCTAACCCTCCAGGGTATTTTGGCTAGAAACCCTGCCAGACGCATCAGATTGCATACTTTGTCACATTGACTTGTGTGCAGAGTGCAGCAAGGTCAAGCTGTCACCACAGATGCACTGTGCTGCGTCTGGCAGGGTTAAAGGGTTAATGGGGTGCTGGTATACCAATACCGGCTTGTGCAGCCAAGCGTAATGCAAACAATAGACAAACAATGGGTTGAGTATGCACAGGAATGCACGTATTGACAACAACCGGCCAGGTGGTCTTTTTCAAACCACGCTATGGCTGTCGTCTATATTCAAGATGTTAAGACTTTTGCCCGGACTGTATGTTATGTAACTTTCCAAGGCAGCGATTTTGATAATCAGAATGTTGGAAGACCCTGCAAAAATGTGACCCGACTGCACAAAATGAGCGGACTATGGTTTTCTGAGTTACAAGCAGAAACAACAATTTTCCATTGGAAAGTATTAATTCTAACAACTGTACATTTAACAAAAAGCTTCCAGAAATACTGAATTGAATTCATTGTTTTAATGTTTAACCCTAACTCCCCAGATAATTTTTCCTCTGAGTAACACGAATCCTCCAACATCCTCTGATTTCGAAGTGTTCAAGCTGCATGTAACCTCAATCCTCCAAAATCAACCAGCATGGACAGATGACCTGGATCCTCCATTTTCCTCCAGAGGCAAAATCCTCTTATGCCCTCAATCCTGCAAAATCCTCCGATGCTTCAACTTCCAAAGACCCTCAACCCTCCAAATTCCTCCATTTGGCAAAGAGGATTTTGAAAGATTTGGGAAGGCTAGAGTTAAAAAATAAACCTGGTTATTAAATTACGAGATCTGATTGGTCGGCAACCGGACACATAGTTTATTACAAAAGTTCATGTGTTACTCCAAAACTGATGTACCCATGGAGTATGTTACCTTGATCATCCCCAGGGCTGCTCTGAACAAGTTTAATAGAAGCAGATCCTGGGGAAGAGGTTTTGTTTTCACTGGTACTATATGAACCACTGTATATTTCCATGTAATGCGCCGTAGAGAACAGTTAAAATGAAAGTTGTGATAATAAGTTGCCGCTGTGATTCTGTTGCCGTCATTACTGTTTTCATTTCATCTGCTCTTTTCACATTCTAAGGCCCTGTCCAAATTACTTGGCTGCGGCTTGAAATTACACACGAGTCTATGGGAAGTGGCTGCAGCCGCTACCATAGACATGTGTGTAACATCCAGCCGTAGCCAAGTAATTCGGACAGGGCCTAACTACCAGGAGATTTGGACAGACATGTATTTAATACCATGGTATAACAAAACAAGTGTCTGCTGTGATGTGGTCCATGGGTTTTGTAAACCCTCGGGGGAAAAATTGCAATTTGGCCCCCTGTGCTGTACAAAACACCATTGACAACCAACAAACAACCATTGTATAATGTATATTATAACACACCTCTCGCTGGTTCTTTATCCTGGTTGACTGAACCAATCACGTGGGATTCACTAATATAGGCTAGTGCATGAAATTTGCGTCAGCATGAACTAGATGTGCGTCAAGACATCGCACGCGCATCATTTCCTGGAGTATAGTGCCTGATTGGGCACTATACTCAAAACGTCTGACTGGTTACAGCACCCTCAACTACAACTTTCATGGATGATTATTCACAATCACTGAAGGTAAACATGATGTGAACAGCAACTCAAACACCGAATCTAGGGAAACCAAAAGCATTCCTTTAATTGTTGAATTGCTTATTGATGAATTGCTGACGAGTTAATTGTTGAATTAAAACAGTTAAATTATGAAACCCTGAAAAGTTTCTTTTCTTATTTCATATTTTAGACAGAGGTGTGTTATAAAACAAATATGGGACTGGCACAATTCGGTCACTAGTGCACGTCTATGCCCTCCTCGGGCCTGTGAGTGACCAAAAGAGGGTCCTATTTCCCCGAGGCCGAAGGCCGAGAGAAATAGGACCCTCAGGGCGCATAGACTTGCACTAGTGACCTCATTGCCAGTCCATATGTGTGTACTATTTTGCTTATTACTCCAATAGTCCATTGGACAGCTGATTTTTGAACGTAAATTTGTACGTAAATTTTGAACTGAACTTACCGATGCTTCTGGGAAGTACTGTTTGATGTTATGATAAAAACTGAAGTAGATCATGTTGAAGATGCCGTGCCTCCCTAGAGTTGCCGTCAGTCCTTTGAACATGCCATTCCGACCAATGCCCTGTTCCCGGTATATTTGTCGTGCTAATGAGAAAGCACTGGTTTGCTGTGATGGAACAGAGAGATTCGGGAAGTTTAATATAGGGTGCATTAATTTCCAGTAGCTTTCTCCAACCCACTGGACCCGAGTCAGCCTTGATAAATAACGTCACTCTGTTGCGGCACTTTGAAATGGAACTGGAACAAAACAATTTTTCTTGGAAAGAGATTTGGGGTGGGGGGGGGGATTCTTACCCCCAATCCCATCTCAGCCAAACAGTGGTGGATTTGTTTTGTAATTTGATATGCAAATAACTGGATACCTGTTATGGTAGATTCAACATTACATGCCCATCGTTCTTTATGTCTGGACAACCTGGATTGTATAAAATAGGGGGAATCACTACAGTAATAATCAATAGTATTGGATAAGCCCATCACAATAGGATTTGTCTGCACTTGTTTCATCTCACACAGGTCACTGTACTAAAACCTCAGCTGTCTTCGGTAGGAGGATTTTACAACTGATTTGTCGAGAGACTTTTTTGCTCTCCCCCCCCCCCCTCCCATACACGGGGGCTCCAACCTAACAAGAAATGGTCCGAGGGGAGGGGAGGGGGAAGAGGGGGAGGGGAGGGGGAAGAGGGGGAGGGGAGGGGGAAGAGGGGGAGGGGAGGGGGAAGAGGGGGAGGGGAGGGGGAAGAGGGGGAGGGGAGGGGGAAGAGGGGTGGAGAACAGGATGTTAAATCTTATGTAATTACCTGTGTAAAATTTTATTCAGATAAGGAGGGAGGCGAGTTGGACCCACATGGATCTAGAGATCTGAAAATTGGGATAATTTCTCTGGAATCTGTTGAACTATCCTCCCTTTAGATCTGGGCCCCGGAAAACCGTAAGGGTGGTAGGTTTGGCACCCCTACCACCTCTGATCGTAACCCTTTACTTCGAGTGGTTTTTTAGCCAAGTTGTATTAGGTGACTTCAATAAAAAAAAGAGGATTTTTCAGTTATGTTACAATACACGTGCTGCACTATGTTCCGTCAATGGACGGTTTCTATGTACAATATCTTCAAAGCAGCCCCAGGTATCTCCACCTTTCATAGAATAGTGCTGGAGTCGAGTCCTACAATCCAAGTACCAAGTTCTCCGAGTACGTTTAGATCTGAGTACGGGCTGAGTACATTGATGACAGAGTCTTGGGCCAAAAATTTGAATACTGGTTTTTCAGGATCTGAGTACGGGCTAAGTATGAGTACACAAACAGTCAAGTACAGGACGAGTACACCATAAGAAACAAAAATACCCAGTTCTGAACATTATTATAATGTACCTGCATCATCAAGAGTCTAAACACCAACAATTCAGGAGACTGACTATTTCACGTTATTTCCCTGTTTATTATTTACTATAAACATGAGATGATGAACCTACTGAAAATATGTACATCACATTTGACTGAGCCAGAAATTTCTCCTTATGGGAATTTACCCAACAGCCCAAGAACTGTTTATTATGTGAACTTTCGAGTCCCAAGGTGCAGTATCAAAAGAGAAAATAATTGATTGTATTCCCGAGTCAACGTATCGAGTTCCTAGTACAAAATGCCGAGTCCGGGTCTGAGTCCGATTACAAAAAGCCGAGTACATGCCGAGTCAAATTTTTTTCCAGTACTAAAGATCGAGTTTGGACCGAGTACTTGAGTGGTACTTGAGTGGTACTTGAGTGGTACTCGAGTGGTACTCGAGTGGTACTCGAGTGGTACTCGAGTGGTACTCGAGTGGTACTCGAGTGGTACTCGAGTGGTACTCGAGTGGTACTCGAGTGGTACTCGAGTGGTACTCGAGTGGTACTCGAGTGGTACTCGAGTGGTACTCGAGTGGTACTCGAGTGGGGGCCCACAGCCAAAGCAGTTCAGGAACTGGTTCATGTGATCAGCTTGACAAACAACAAAGACCATTAGGAAAATCTGAATGTTCAAATTTCCTTTTTGGGCCAGCCCTGAGACATATAGGGGCCATGCATTTCATCGAACACTGCTAACCACAAAAAGGCAGTCTGGCAAAATTATCGTTTTGTAGTCACTTCTGTCCAAAATGCCTAAATTTCTATGCAATTGTAATAGAAAACAATGACTGTAAAACAAAGAAAACTTTGTCAGGTGCATACCTGTGAAAACTTGAGCTGTTCTGCCTGTAATCGGACCTTCACTACTTCAAAAGGACAGATGATAAAGCCCTCGGTCAAACCAGAACACAAGCCTGCCAGCGTGAAGGTCTACGTGAGAACAAAACACAGAACTTGAAATGGTTAGTAGAATGATACACACAATCAGACATGAAGCTTTTTCCCCTCGTTCTGTATCTCTATGAAATTCTTGTCTGGTGCAAATTTCCGGGCGAACCTGCATAAAAAGAGCACCCCGCCCCTTATCAAATAGGACAATTTCCCCGAGTGTTCATTACTGTGCCCAGACATAACCAAATATAAATCCTGCAGCCGATTTCATGAAACCTTGCGCAACTGCGTAGTTCTACTTACGCCACAATCTGACATTTAAAAAATCGTTTTCATGAAAGGTATGCAGTGCGTAAGTCGCTGACTTGCGCCACAAATTATGGCGTAACTTACGCACTCGTTTTTGGTGGCTTAAGTTGTCAGCACAAACACCAAAATGATGACTTAGCTAGCTGAGCGTGAGCATTAGTAGAGCTGTTAGTTGCTCAAATCATTTATTAAATTCACTAGATTATTTAACCCTAACCCTCCAGTGTATTTGGGCTAGAAACCCTGCCAGACGCATCAGATTGCATACTTTGTCACATTGACTTGTGTGTAAAGTGCAGCAAGGTCAAGCTGTCACCACAGATGCACTGTGCTGCATCTGGCAGGGTTAGGGTTAAAAGAGTAATGAAATGATCATCCGCTACAGGTTTATCTGGGAGGTATTTCTGAAAGTTGCCGCCAATTCTGTATAGTGCAAGTCCTACGCCATGGCGTAAGTTACGCACTGTTTCGTGAAATCAGCTGCTAGTGCCCCTTTAACTGGCCTACAATAGAGCAATTTCACATTAGCCCCTTCTGCGCACTTCCGGGTTGAAAGCGAGAATGTCAGTGGCAAACAAAACAACGCTTTTCAGCACATTCATTCATGCATGGATTAATCAGGCCATAAAAGGCAGCGCAGGCGCACGATCAGCATAAAGTTGTTTACTGTGACATTGAGATCCTCGTTTTCAAATGCGGCAGTGTGCAGATCGGCGCTAAACTCATCGTTGTGGGATTCCTCTATGGTTGAATTGCATGAACACAAGATTTTAAAACGATGTTCAATCACATCAATTCTAATATGATCGAGAGTTGTCTAAGGGTCGTTGCTGTCCTCTTGGTATGTAGTTCCAACTTTTAGGTTCCAAATACGTGGGGTTCTATGGACAGTGCATGAAACTATATGCATGCATAATCCGTTTGTGTGCACTACACTTCATGATTCAAGTGACGTCAAACGTACAACAAGGATAAGCCAACAAGTGATACATGAAGACCAAGGTCTGCTACTATAATAACTTTAACACTCTAATATACTTAATTTTTGAGCTAATGAAATTGTGCCCTCTTTAACCCTAACCCTCCCAGGTCCTTCAAAATCCATCAGGGTTTTTATGATATTCAAATAATGTGCCGTTAAGTTATTGTAGAGTGGTGGAATTTTTGAAGATGCGGGAATGTTTCATGTTGAAAATGAAATTTAATACTGTAGGCATTTTTCGTCAATTTAAATAAGTCTTAATGGTAGCGTTCATGATTGGTCATTGTTGCAATTTTCAGAAATGGGCGGATTTGGGGGTTAGTATTTTATAGGAAATATCATTCCACTGACCTGTTAAAAGTCGGGCAGATGATAGCCTTTTGTCAAGGCGCGCGTGGCTATCTGGGCGCGTGACGCGCCCCAAATGCCAGCATGTCCGGGGCGCGCCACTCGTTCAGGTAGCCACGCGCGCCTTGACTAAGGGCTACAGGGCAGTTTTCAAAAGATTGCCGGCCGGAAATCGTTGGAAAACGATATAAAGTTCCACTTTTCTTGACAACGACAGCACACCTGGTGCCATCATTTCACAGGATGATTGAGACTACTATTAACTTACAGTCTAGTAAGGTATTTCGTAATAATTCAGTAAAAACAAATTGGAGGATTACCAATCGTATACACTACCTTTAACTTAACGTCAGATAGCACTTTTTAACCCCTTTGTGTATGGCTGTTATTGATGGGGAGTGGTATGCCAAGAATGGCTTGTGCAGCCAAGCATAATTGCAAACAATAGGCACCACACTGAACAGAGTGGTCCTATTCACACTTAGAGCCCTTTCATGTGAATGAAAGCTTTATTTGAAAAAGCTCTATCTATTCATTACACTCCCATTCAAGACCAATACAGTTGAGAATCGTTTGAGTACATGCAGGAATGCACGTATAGACGACAACCGGCCAGGTGGTCTTTTTTAAAATCATGGCTATAGCCGTCATCCATATTCAAGAAGTTAACAGCTCCAGTACATTTTTGAGCTGGTTGCCCACGAATCCATGAGTACTACATGCTGATGACCCATCAAGCTGCCAGAAATTAAACCATAGCATTGAGCACCGCTCCGCATGGTCGTCTACCCCTCGGTGGTTACTAACCCAGGGTTCGCCCTTAACACTGGTCCGCTGGCCAAATGCCAGTTAAAACGGTGGCGGACTAGTTAAAACCCTCTCCAAAAAGTCCGGCGGGCCAGTTAAAATCCTCTATGGTATAGTGCATGCATAGCTAAACAAACAGAAAAATTAAGCCAGCTAAGGCTGTTCCATTTATTTTAAGTAATATTTTTTATGGAGCTTTTTATACCACCTCATAATTAACAAAGTACTTGAAAAAAAAGTGGACCAGTGAAAATGCTGGCGGACTAGTTAAAAGTCCAACCAACAAGTCCGGCCGGCCAGTAAAAAATAAAGGTAAGGGGAAACCCTGCTAACCTACCAGTGGGGTGGGGGACGGAGCCCCAAACAGAAATATTTTCTTGTACTGCTCGAAGGTGAAGAACTTGATGGCTCGCTTGGGTGTTTCTGCTAGGATCGGAGGAAGGATACCCTTGTAAACTGATAAGGCTCTGCAATCAAATCGGGTCAATAAATATAACAGTTTGCAAAGTAGGGCTGTTCATTTTCAACTAATTTAGTATTCGATTATTCCAGACTGGGCTTGACCGATTTTGCAGGATTTAGGCAGTGGTCCCCAGTAACAAACATTGGACGATCACGATTTGTGAGGATTCAGGTTATATGTAGGAAAAATTGATGTAGGGAGTTCGGGTTAATCAGAGTTTATCACATTCACATCGTGTAAGTCAATTAGGAATTGGGTCTATCCACACTAATGACCCCATTTGGTGTGACATGGGAGGCGAATTTCAGATTGTAGTTATTATATCAAATAATTCTAAATTGATTTTTGTCACAATACATTCAGTACCCATCAACAAGTTTGTTTTAGCAAAATAATCAACATCTAACAGAGTATTTAAGAAGTTAGACCTGGAATCATCTTCAAGATATTATGTTTGTAACATATCAAACGTGTACAATTTCTGGACGGACATTTGTCACAAAATGTCCGTCCATGTTTGAACATAATTTACATCACATCTTACTTTGTTAAAATACCTCAGAATTTGTCATAATTCCCACTGATAACAATCCTGACATTGTTAGAGATGTAAACTGACCAACATTTTGGAATGTTACTAAATTCCTCTTTTCTTTTTCCAGTCAATAATAACAAAAAAGTCCGGCCATGTTACAAACATAATGTCTTGAAGATGACCCTCTAATTTCTTATATATCCCGAGTGTTATCCAATTTTGTTTATGTCAGTGTGATCACTAACAGCTCTGGAGAGCATCAGAAAAACATTTGGGCAAAATATACTTGTTTTAATGTCCCTTTAGTGTGGACAGACCCAATTACAGTGTGTCTGCCCTGGGATGAAACAAAAATTTGTAAACAAACTTTTGCAATGTACAGAGATATGAGGGTACCAGTTATATTTATTTAAAAAAATATACTTTGGTCTCAAAACTCAGGATAAAAATATCACCCTTTTTAAACGGAGCACAGTTCTGGCTCCGAGATTACTGTTCTGTTAAGTTTGTTGTGAACTACATGGAAAATTAAAACTTTGAAGTGTAGGGGAGTTTAGCCTGGGTTGGGGTCGGGGATAGACAGAGTTTTTCTTCTTACCCTTCTGTCTGGTACATTCTCTTGACAACATCAATCATGGACGAGCCATATATCTCTCCCTGTGGTCCGCCCTGGATCTGAAACCTGAAATTCATGATTGAGAAACAAAATCAATCACTCAGCTCAACTCAAAGCATATTTGCAAAATAGTACACAACACCGTTCTGTTACAGCCTACGGCAAGTGAGTTTGGCGGTTGATGGTCGAGGCATTTTTCCTGTTGAAAAGAAGACATTTTCGGAATTTCTTGCTGCCGTAAAAACATAATTTAGGTTTGTAATTTTTGCCTAAAAAAAACATGTATCAAATGTACATATGCATCATCCCCCTCCCTTTTTCGTGACCAACTTTTGGCCTTTTCTCTACACGAGTCCATCAAAATGCAAAGAGGGTTTGCAAAAAAAAAACATTTTACACAGCTGCTTATGATGCAATACAAGATTTGTAGCAGATCATTTTGACGATGCTTTTATAACAAAGGTAGACCACCGATTCATAGGCCTTTTCACACAAGACAAATCTCGAGGATGCACTGTAGTGACGCGGGGTTGAAAACGAGCAGCATTACACACTGGACAATTTTTGACCCTGTACCGACCCCGCAACAACTCAGCGACTGGTTTCAACATGGATTGAAGTTGAACTCAACCCAGCTTCAGACTGGGGTTGAGATTCTCGCCCCTGCTTGAAACACTCGTCTGGGTTAAAAAATGTCGAGTGAAATGAGCAGGGGCGAGTTCTCTGGTTCGCCCACGGTTGACTTTAACCAGAATTGAGAAGCTCTAGTGTGAAAGGGCCTCTTGTAGTCAATACCGAGTTGCATACATGTGCATTTACGGGTAGTACAGGAATCGAGTACCTCATTAAAATAAAACATGGATACCTGGGTACCTGTTTAAGAAAGCCAGTCCCAAAAATTAAATCTCGGAAATTGCTGTTCATATGGTTCCTAAAGGTCCGCATGTTAACCCCTTCGGCTGTTATTAATGGGTGCCGGTATGCCAATACGGGCTTGTGCTGCCAATAGGCAAACAATGGACTGAATACGCAGAAGAATGCGGGTATAGCCGTCAACCGGCCAGATGGTGTTTTTTTAAACCGTTGCTATAGCCGTCATCCATATTTAAGGTTAATACTACAACATCGGTGCATCAATGCAGCAAGATGCAAGTGTGTACATTTTTACACGCGTCATAAATGTTAATCTGTTTTGTTTTTCCATGGTTTTCATTTTAAAAATTCCCCACAAATGACATTCAAAAACTAAGTAATATGTTAATTCTGTTACGGGTACTCGATTCTATAATCTGCAACCGGTTCCTGACATCAGCGGTCGGGTACCCTGGTACCCGGTTCGGATGCACAGCCCTAGTTGCAAAATAACTAATTAACGAGGATGTTATTCATATTTGGTTCCGCTAACTACCTGGTTTTGATGACATCTAGTGGGTGCATCAAGCTGACTTCAACCAGACCTTTTGAAAAAACAAATTAGAGAGAAAAATAAAATCAGAAATCCAATTTTCAAACACTGATGTTCAGTGGCGTAAGAAGAGCAGGTCCTCTTATATACCCTCCATTGTACAGCATTCCATAAACAATTATGACCAGTGACACAAAGAAGGTTTGTGACATAAGAGTCAATTTTGTAAAAATTCAGCCTTGATCATTGTTGAGATCAACAATATTGTGGCCTTTAAAGGTAGTATACAACATTTGCAAACATCAAAAAACAAAACTAATAAATTATTACGAAATACCGTACTAGACTAAGTAAATAGCAGTCACAAGTATTCTGTGAAATCATGGCACCTGGTGTGCTGTCGTTTTCAAGAAAAGTGGAAATTTATATCGTTTTCCAACGATTGTCGGCTGACAATCGTTGGAAATAGTCTAGTTCCAACAATTGTAGGCCTACAATCATTAGAAATAGTTTAGTTCCCCGACCTGATAATTCCCTGAGGTCTAAAGTATTGTCAGGAAACCAGACTACTAGAACACAATGTTTTTTTTCTGTTTTCACAGCATCTATGCACACAAAACAGGTCAGTGTTACAGTATTTGCTTGCACGCTATAAAATACTAACACCCAAATCCATTTATTTCTGAAAATTACAGCAAAAGCAAATGGTGTATACTACATTTAACCCTAACCTACCTAAATCCATCAAAATCCAAACCCTGTTTTGGAGGATTTTGGCGGATTCAGGATACCTCCATATTGAAAACTGGGGGATTTTGATGGATTGAGGATTGTAAGCCTAGCGGTACTGCAGGATTTTGATGGATTCAGGATACCTCCAACTTTTTGTGCATGACAAAATAGGTGGATTTTGGCGGATTCAGGATACTTTCTAGTAAAGTTACCCAAGGGGTTAGGGTTAATGCATGGAAATCAGTCCTACACACAGACATGTATGCAAAATTGCAAAGTTTCCATGGGTTTATGCACAAAGCCACAAACATTACAAGAATGCACCCAGCAGACTTAACTCCATCAAAACCCTCCTACTATTATAACTATCACAGCCTATCAAAAAATCTACCCACCAACTGTCACAGCTTGTGTGCGTTTGTAAATACCGGCAATCATGGACTAGGGACAAAAGGGTTAGGGTGTAGACAAAGGGTCCACGATTGACCGAACGTCCACGATTAGAAATCGTGTACAAAACATATGGGAGGCCTTCCGACAAAGTTAAAGTACAAACAAAAGAGGGACAATAGGAGGTGCGCGATTGCCAGTATTTACACACTTGTGTAGGTTTTGAGGGTAGTCGGCTCCATTTTGGCACCAAGAGAGGGAGGTTTAAGGCAAGTTTAACCCTGCCTCTCCAGGTGCCAAATTTGAGCCAACTACCCTATCTATCAAAACTTGTAGTGAAATTCATTAAACAGTTGTTTTTTCTTGTCGTGCTGTCCAGCCCAGAGTAGTCAATAGCCAGCTAAACCCTGTTTTGTTCCGTTCAGTTTTACCTGCACAGCAGAGGAATTTTTAAGTTCTATTGTCTATTGTATTGAATTCTATGGACTGGGCAGGGCATTCAATTCCACACACAGTATAAAAAGCAGGACCACATGTTTCATTCCTCACTCCTTCGCTAACCGTGTAGAGTCATCACATCATTCTACAGTGGTCCGTGTCCGGACGCGGCAATAGAAACTGGTTAGGTAGTGTTTTCTCCTTAGAGGGACTATTCCCGTGGAAGGACACAGTGCCTTTTTGTAAATATTTACCAAAATACGACAAGAAGTTTGACGTTCCAGGAGTCCAGTAGCTGCTTTCAGAGGACAACAGCGGACTTCGACTTTTAATTTAGGGTAATTATTTTATGTATTATTCCGAACTTTAAACCCTAAAAACCTATCGAGTGACAGGTTGAGACACACAAGCTATGGGAGAGGAGAGGATTTGGTTTTTTGATAGGCTGTGATGATAGTTATAATAGTAGAAGGGTTAACCCCTTGCGTACGGATGACGCCATATGGCGCAAAAAAAAACAGTGCCACCAGGCCGGATGACGCCATTGGCCGCTGTTTGTGCAGTTTCAATCCATTGTTGGATTATTGAGTATATGTTACGTTTGACTGCACAAACACATTGTAGCGGTTCGCTTGGCTGCCAGAGCCGCCCAGGCACCCCGACGTCTCCCGTAAAATACCGTACTCATGGGGTTAATATAGTTCTTCACACATAGCACAACAAATACATGTACATGGTGTTGTATGGGACATGATACAAGTATCTGCATAAACACACTTTTACATGTACATTGTACAGTTGATGCAGCAGGTGGGGGAGGGAACTTTTCCCCCTCCCCCACCACATTTTGCCTATATTTTTGTTTGTTTGTGTTTAGAATCCACTTCACCACCACTACCACTTCACAGTTGGTAAATTGACACCCCACCCCCTTCTAGAAAACATCTTCAGGGCCAGTTTTTCAGAGAAAATAGATGATTTTGCCCTGTCCCCGGCCGCCCAAGACCCAAAACCTGGATACACCACTACTTTTAAAATCACCTCGGGAGGCTAGTTTTACTACACCACTCGAAGCAGTAAATATTTGTATACTATAGAGGAGGTTTAATAAAAAAGTTACAGTGCTTAGCAGTGTCGAATGACACATTCTTTTTTACGGTAACTTTTTGTGGACAGAGGTTTAATGTTCCCGTCCGCAAAACCCTTATAAACAAATTATAAAATAATTACTGCAAAAATGCAGACTGGGGTTTGATTTCATGTATTCGTATGATCTTGATACAACAGGTGCAAGCACAAAATTTCCATCGTGCGGTCCATAATATCGATCGTCGCACGTAAAACACTGGCATGCTTTGCGTACAACTTTTTACCAGCGCGCCATGCAGTTGCTGCAGACGAGTGAAAAACTTGAGTATCAAATATTGGGATATTCGGTCAAACCCTGTTTCGAATAATCGAATACTAAATTGTTAGAAAATGAACAGCCCTACAGCGGTTACCATGGTTACCGAGGAAATCAGCAGTTTCCATGGAATCACTGGTTTCCATGGAATCAGCCATCATTACCTGCTGACCCGCCTGCAGCAATCTGGCGTCCTGCCTCCTTCAACCTGTCTCCCACAGTGACCTCTTTTGACATGGTGGTACAGTTGGTGTTTCTGCAGATCTGGACAAGATCTAGAGTTAGGCTTATAAAACTCTCAGCATTATTTTACAGATTGTACTCGTTTAGAATAAACAATCTCTGTCGATTATTCAAAGAGTGGAGAGTGGTCATGCCGCTGTCAAAAAGTTGACAATTTGGAAATAAAATATGCAAATTAAGCATTCACACTAGTACATTGTATTATCAAAATGGATGGACTAAATTATAGACTAATCTGCTGACTAAAACATGCAGCTGTCAATAGCTAGTTTTTCCACACTCTATAGACCTTATTGCAAATACCGCCTGGTTGAGATGTCACAATGGTCAAAATGCATTGCAGGAAGGAAAAAGGCACAAACATTGCTCCAGCTCCTGTTTCCTTCCCACAATGCCTTTTTGACCATTGTGATGTCTCAACCACAATACGATAAGGTCTACGCCAATGATGTATTCGCAACTTTGCAATGCAAGCCGAGAATACCAGAGATGCGCACAAGAGTGATACCACCTCAACAGACCTTGTTTATGGTCGGCACTGGTCGCCAGAATATAGTATAAACAATTTACGAGAATTTGTTATACCACTGTAAAATCATTACTAGTTCACACAAAATAGTTGTTAAAAATTACGAGACTGCACAATGTCAAGGCTGAGCTTATTATCCTACATGTATCATTTTCTCAAGAGTCAAAGAATTTCCCACAGCTTGGATGCTCCATACAGTGATACCCAAGCTAAGCTCAAGATCGGATTTGGCAAGAATATATTTCCGTGGCACAGGCGATTGTGTAGTGTAGGGCCCCGTTCCCTATATGGGAAAAAAAATCCACTTTTAAGAATTGCCAAACTAATATAGCGACATTACAAACCAACAGGTATGCCGTAGAAAAAGGGCAGGGTTTTAGTTTATGAGGGAAATTATGGGGTAAAGCGACGATGAAGACAAAACGCAATGCGAAAATAAAGATGGCGATCACCGCACGGATGCACAGTAAACACGCAAAACCGCGTTGATCATGTTGATTTGCATGGCAACTGCCTTATTAGAGTTAGTGTAGGCCTACACGATTAGGAATCTTCCAATTTTTCTTTTACTGAATTATTACGAAATACCTTACTAGACTGTAAGTTAATAGTAGTCTCAATCATCTTGTGAAATGATGGCACCAGGTGTGCTGTCGTTGTCAAGAAAAGTGGAAATTTATATCGTTTTCCAACGATTTCCAGCTAGAAATCGTTGGAAAACTGCCCTGTAGCCTTAGTCAAGGCGCGCGTGGCTACCCAGACGGGTGGCACGCCCCGGACATGCTGGCATTCGGGGCGGGTCACGCTTCCAGGTAGCCACGCGCGCCTTGACTAAAGACTATCATCTGCCCGACGGTTGAAAACGAGCACCAATTTTCTCTCGTTTTTTTGGCCTTCCAATAACGCAAAACTTTGAACAGGTCAGTGGAACGATATTTCCTATAAAATACTAACCCCCCCCCCTCCCCTCCCAAATCCGCCCATTTCTGAAAAATGCAACAATGACCAATCATGTACACTACCTTTAAGTTTAAGTGTGTCAGAATATTGCATTTTCTACCGCAATAAACTGTTTAAAAATACAAAAAAAAGATGTCAATAGAATTAAGAGATGTCTGATAGATTAGAAGGTTGAAAAAGTCATTTTGTAATGAGAAAAAATACCCTTGACTCTAACTATGCTATTAAACGTTAAGTATATTGATCAAAACTAAAGAGGGGCCCCACACTACACAAGTCGCCCACAACACACACATGTACACATATTATTACTGTCCCCATGGAGAATCCATGGTTAAACCATGCATGGCCTACGTCCAGAAAGGGAGGACGTAGTACCTCATCAGGTTACGATATCGCAAAGGAGCATCCTTCGTATTACAAAAAACTACAAATACTACATTACAAGTTCTAGGGGTAGGCCTGCATCATGTGCGCCGTCCATTTTGTGCCGCCTCCCCCTTTCAGTTTCATGCCTTTAGCTTTCAAAATCATGGTATCGAGTCGCAGGCCTGTTCATCAGATAGGCCAAGGCTACTGTTACTTATAGTGACTTGCCTGCTCTACAACGCCGGCCATAAAACTAGTACTTGTAAAAGTTGTAGGACCTAGGCCTATAGGCTATAGTAATACCATGGAGGTATTATACCTCCATGGTAATACTAGTATAATCATGGAGGTATAATTAATCATATGTAGGCCCTAACTGAATTTGTTTTAATATTCTCCACGCATGACCATGTGACAACATACAAAACTAGAGTCCTTCTGCCATGGTTTCAACTTACCTATATAGTACCTGCGTATAAATTGAAATTATTTCAGCTTATTCCAGCTTTCAAGTTTCCGTAAGATTGATGGGATGTGAGTAAACTGGCCCGATTTTAACGGCCACACGTCACGCGCGAAAGTATATGGGGCCTGTTTCATGCATCGCGGGCCGGGGGCCGGTGTCATGCCAAAAAGTGTCCGGTGCCAAATACTGTCCGCCATTAGCATACTGCTCTCTGATTGGTCAAGTGGGTATTACGTCATCGCGATACCGGAAGCTTGCTAAATAGTGTCCGGGCGCGCGTACGTACGTAGCGTGCATCCGGCCGCCGTAGCGTGCATCCATCGCGTCCTTGCCGTCAAGCTATCAACACTGCGTGACGATAAGTTTTCATTCGCATATTTTAATATGATCTTTTTGGGTTTCAAGCAGACAGTATGATAAAAATGATCTATGAACGGGCCGTCAAGAAAAAAAAGTGGATAAAAACTCATCCAACGATTCAAAATAGTCGCTGGTACATGAATACGTATGAGGTATAGTAAAAAAAAAGTATTTGGCAAGGAACGGACAGTATTTGGCAAGGAACGGACAGTATTTGGCAGCAATTTAGCGGACAGTATTTAGCAGCAATTTAGCGGACAGTATTTAGCAGCAATTTAGCGGACGGTATTTGGCAAGGAAAGGACAGCATTTGGCAAGGAACGGACAGTATTTGGCAGCAATTTAGCGGACAGTATTTGGCAAGGAACGGACAGTATTTGGTAGCGTGCTTTGTGTGTGTTTGGGTGTTCATATTGTGCTGTGCATAATGCAACGTTGCAACGCATGCATGAGCGGACACTTTTTAGCAGCGGACACTATTTGGCATGTAATACATGCCAAATAGTGTCCGTGTCTTTTGCGCGTGCTCAGCGGCCAGTATTTGACCAATCAGAGAGCAGTATGCTAATGAGCGGACAGTATTTAGCACCGGACACTTTTTGGCATGACACCGGGCCGCGCCGCCGGCCCGGACGGAGGTGATCCAGAGAGCCGGACGAAAACAAACAGGATCGCGAATTCTTGAGGGCGCCCTCTCGCTACATGCTGGGAGAATTTGTACCACGCGACAAATGTCGTCTGCTTCAGGGAAAGATTTTACATTAATACCCCCACCAAAATCGGCAAGGAACAGCAAATCTTGGAAAATAACCATCCATTTGTGTTCATAATTATATAAACACTTGGCACAACCTTTAATTTTAAGAATTTGTAGGGACATTTTAATGCAATATAGGAGAAGAAAGTTTGTGTTTTCTGTGTAAGTTCTTGGCACCATGTAAAGTCACTCAAAGTGTTCACATACATGTTGATTTCTTCCTCATTTGTTTCAGATTTTGCTGACATAAATCTTGTAATAACGGGTTGTGCCACATGTTTAGACAGTTGTTATCAAGGAGGGTTGGTTATTTTCCAAGATTTTGATGTACCGATTTTGGTGGAGGGTATTAAAGTAAAATCTTTCCTAAAATAATTATGACTAAATACTGTCACACAAGCTCATTAAATGCTTCAAATCTAGGAAAAAATATTCACTTTTCTCTCTGTCCGTCTCTAGGCCGTGGGCCAAGGCCCCAAAAGAGCTTCTTTCGTAACGTACCTAAGGAGGATGATTTCTTTTTGGTTTGTTCAATAGAAATAAATATCAAAGATAGTATTTGGGTTGTTCTTAGTTGTGAATCTTGTTTGTTAATGAGCACAACACTCTCAAACTTTTGATTTAAATCGATTTCTTCTCACGGAAAGAGGCGGAAAAGTGACTAGTCTGGCGCAGTTCACCGTGTGTATGTGACGTCTGGGAGCCATACAATAGTCTCCATAGTACCGCGCCATTGTTTACGTAAATTCAGCAACCGCAGGAGACTACGAGAGAGCGATGCATAACAGAGCGGTTCTAACGTGGACTTCGGCGATATTTCTTACAATTGTCGACCTGACAGAGGAAAATTAAAACTTCAAAACACAAAATCTGGGACAGAATGTGTCATAGCTCTTGCAGGTTTCCTGAGTTTGAAAATATTTTCTTTAGAAATACGTCAAAACAACGAGTGTTTGAGGCCGTTTGTGTCATGTTTACTTCGTAGCTGGATGGGTGCACGTACAGTGTATGCACCCTCAATTTCAGGTCGCTGACGCAATACTTTCAAGCAAGGCTGTAAAGTGTAATGAAGGTGAGGTTATTTCCCCCGTATATTATCGATAGATTGATGCAATGGTCAGGCATTTTTTGGTTGATTTTTCAAACTACATACAACGAAGGGGCCCTAACGTTATACAAGTTACAACTTACAAGGATTACTAGCAGAACCGCATTTTCGTCTGCAGGTCTAGTGTTGGTCGAGACTGCTGTCATGGTCATTATGGCAGTTTTCTTTTTTAAATGAAATGTTGGGAGGTTAGTATTTAGTTTATTTTGGGGTTTGTGGGGGGGGGGGTGTTCTGTTGAGAAAAGGTCTTACACACTGTGTAAAGTCATCACTTTATGAATGTTTTGTTTTCAAGGGACACTAGTTGAATAGGAAAGAATGTAGTATTGAGACGCCATTGTGTATGTACAATGTCTATGGTGACTCATGACCATTTTTAGAAATTTTCTGTCCCAAATTCATGTTTTTTTTCCTTTTCAACATATATCTGCAATGACTAACCATCATTGAAGTAAGATATGGTGAAAAAAAGTAGCGGCAGGACGTTGCATTCTTTCCGTTGAATATTTTAAATAATTCCAAAAACAATAAGCCAAACTGTTGCGCCCTTTAACCACCCCTCCTCTAAAAAAAACCACATTGGTTGGGTTGATTTTGCACAACATAACATGTTCCAGCAAGTTATTTCCAATAAATTTGCCTGACAAGTTCAACATTTTCCAATACATTTCATTAATTGGCCTTTATCAGGAGTTTCAGGACATCCTGGAGATATTAGCAAACTATATCAACATCTGAGAGAAGGACCCAACCATCTTGAATATTCATTTTACATGTACATGTATTTATAATTGTTTTCCTTTTTTTTCAGCACAAGGGGTCTACCACCAGTCACTGAAGGACAAAGGATCTTTCAAAAGGGCCCATAGAAATTTCACCAGCATGATCAACGCAGAAAAAACTTTTGTGCACGCCTTTTTGTGCATGCCCTGTTGGACTTCACCAAGGACTGGATCGACTGGGCACTCTATTTATTCATCAAGGAAGAAAGGCAACCTGATTTTACCGTGACCTTATTTTTTAAGTCCAGGCAATTAGTTTGGCTTTCTATGTTGCATGTTGTGACGAGGCGGCCCTGATGAAGCTATTTGGATTTTCAGCAGACATTGGAGCTAAAGTAATTTTCCTTCGAGAAAGTGTCTTCCATTACTTAACGTGACCAAATGCAAGTACTACTAAGGGATCTCTTTCTTAATATGCCATCAACCATTAGTAATTTAAGGCCACTCATTCTTCAGTCTTGTTCCTTGATGGACAATACAATGTGTGATATTCACTCAAAGTTTTAAATATCGGTGACTGTTTTATAACTTAATTATGCCATTCTTCGACTGGAACTGTAAGGTCTGAGAAGAACAGTGGACTGTGGCCATCTATTTTTTTAATTAATGTTGCAAGATAACGGTCAGTGCCCAATTTTTTTTCAATAACTGTTGGAAGTGAATTTTCAATTCAAGACTGAAAGGAGTAAACAATTCTGAATTAATAATTTCAATGGCTAAAATCACTTTCCAAGGTGTTGTACTTTGCAATTCTTGTTTTAGTAAGTACATGTATTAATAACGAATGAAAAAAACGAAATTGCTGACAAAAGTTAACATGTTTTTTATATATTAACAAATTTATTCTTGTCCATTCCATGATCAGCATGTGAAATTTGAGAAATTACACTTCTAAGTTATTTTCAAAAAAATTTGATGGATTATATTTTTGTAGATATTCTTGAAATGATAAAAAGGAAAAATTACACTCAATCTAACACTCTTGCAATACAGGTGTAATTTTACAAGGGGTGATTAGTCTGTCTGGAAACACCCCCCTCCCCCCAACAAACGTTTTTGTTCAGGGTACTGAACAATTTTGTTTCTAATGCAATGGTTTTAAAAAGTAAATTTAAGAACAATTTGAACTACTTTAAAGGTTTAGCGTACTTGTTCATCATGCATGCTGCTCTATAGCAAATGACGAGTTTCATTAGAATACTTCAAACTTAGGTTGCCTTTTTGAGGTAGAATGACAGGGAACAGGTGTGTACATCTGTATACTGATAAGACTACTATAAACAATAAATACCTCAGGAATATTCTGATATGAAGCACAAGTTCAATACGTATTTGCTTTCTTCTTAAATAAATTAAACTACACTAAAAACACAGAAAGCATCTTTAACTAGTAAAGACAATTAAGATGAACATAAGGATTACTAGAACAGCTCAGTCTCACTTAAATGTTTGCTTTGGTTCTCATAATGAGCTAATATAGCTTGTAGTACTAGTAGTAAAAATGAAAATGTGCACCCATAATATTTAACCCAGATTCCTCGTAAAAACGTATGGGCCACCACGAGCTATAATTTCAAAACGTTGTCGGGCATGGTTTCATTAATATTAATTTTATTTTATTTTATTTTTTATTTTTTTTGGGGGGGGGGGTTGGTTCTGTACTCGTTCCTTCTGACCTGATTTTCATAAAATTCTTTGAAAAAATACATGTCTTTGGAATTATGCGTATTATTGTTCAATATCGTGAAAAGGTTTAAAATTGATTTGTTCGGATAAAGCTACGCCCTTCCCCCATACAAGTATGTCTTAATTTTACTTACTACTGAATGAAGTCTTTATATCTTGTTAACAAATAATATTACTAGTCGAGATGCCTGGCTTACAATTTTAATAAAGTAATGAAATAAGTGAGATTACACAGCATTCCCAATGAAACCATGAATGATGAAAACCAGCGCTTGTTAACGCGGCCGTGGATAAACATCCGCAGTCGCCGCTAATGCACGAGCGATCTCGGTGAAATTGCTGTCCAGTTGTTCCCCCTTTGCACACAGTGTGTCACCTTGTTCCATGACGTTTCAGTATTAGGGGAACACTTTTTCCTTTGGCAGATTGTGCAACATGTAATATGCACCGAAATCACGAATGCATGTCATGTCCGTCCCCTCCGGACGTCGCCATCTTGGATTGCGCAACATCTTGTTACCAGACGCTCCAATACATTGTTAACATTGATCGATAGCAGAGGGACCCGACTTTTTTTGACAGCCACGTACTCCAAAAAATAAAGCTTTGAAGGATTTCTATTTGCCCGAACTTTTTACTACTACATAAAAGCAAACAAAACAAGACAAAAAGAACAAGGTTCACACAATTCAGTCTTTTTGGCTTCGTTTTAATATGATTTGCAGGTATATTGCCGAGGTACGTTACGAAAATTGAAAACTAAAGCACTTTTTGCGACTCGGCCCACGGCCTATCTTTGATCTTGTGAACCCACCTCGCGAGCAGGATCCCAGGGGCGTATTTTTGCGACTAAAACGCCAAACAAATATGTGACTGTTTTGACTTATCTGATAGTTTATGCCTCCCCAAAACTAATGTAACAAGTTTCATGATTCTGAAAAATCAAAAAAAATGTTTTTGAGCCTTTTCTTTCTGAGCCACTTTGACTCGATTCAGAAAAGGCCGAGGTCAACTGCGTGCCGTATCGCGCGAGTATTGACGTACACGTGTAGAAACATATGACGTCACTGTATTATACGACAATGTTTTACGTAGGCCCTTTACGAAACGAAGCTAGAGGCTAGGCTTGGGCTACGTTTTTGCGGCTGCCATTTTGAAGCCTCATACGAAATGACGAGCTTGGGCTAGGTGTGATGAAGCCCGAGGCTCCGTTTTGGGCCAAAATCCGAAGCCTTATCTACCCTACCGAAGTGGGGCTGCACACGGGCTTGATGACGTCAGTGTAAAAAACTTTCAGCGAATCGCCATCTTGGAAACGAAAAAGAACAGTGGTGTGGTAGAATAGTACGGCCGTTGTGCGGCATCTCGCTTTTATTTTCACCTTGTGTGCCAACATAAATGATTCTGACGGAGATGGGACAACTTAATTGGGGCCAGCGGAGCTGAGCCAGGCCGGCAAAGCGAAATTTCAGTGTAAGTAATTTTGGGATACAACTCGGTTGTTTTTGTTCAAGGACAAGTTCATCAACTTCATCATAATGGCGATTGTGTAGTACTACTACTAGTACTAACAAGTACTAACTTTGTTAGTACTACAGTACTAGTGTAGTAACGTGTGTTAAGTGTAGGGCCCTGTTCCCTATTTATACATGCTATATAGGAAACAAATCTACTTTTGTTATTGGAATTGCCAAACTAGTCAGCGACATTACAAACCAACAGGTATGCCGTAGATAAAGGGCAGGGAATCTAGTTTTTGAGGGAAATTTTGGGGTAAAGCGACGATCGATGAAGACGACAAACTGCGAAAATAGAGATGGCGACCACCGCGACGCACAGTAAACATGCAAAACCGCGTTGATTCACATGGCAACTGCCGTAAAGCGCGTAAGAAAATTGCATTTTTTACCCCAATAAACTGTTCAAACTTCCCCAAAACGATGTAAATAGAAGTAAGATAAGTCTCCTTTATTTAGGTTGAAAAAGTCATTTTAGAAAGAGAAAAAAAAACCTTGACTCTAATTTGATCAAACTAAAGAGGGGGCCCTACACTATATACACAATCGCCATGTTTGGGTAGAGCCAGCATAATCTGGAGTCTTGCGCAGGTTTATTGTATTTAAATGAAATCCATTCATAGGGATATGAAATCCATTCATAGGGATAAGAACTCAGGAGGGAGTACAATAAACTTGCGCAAGGCTCCAGATTGCGCGGAACACATGCATTGTGGATAGGGGAATCCGGTCGCTGGGCTATGCATGGTCTGAGGTCCTACACCAACTCACTGT
Source organism: Hippasteria phrygiana (assembly GCA_037893225.1). Classification (NCBI taxonomy): domain Eukaryota; kingdom Metazoa; phylum Echinodermata; class Asteroidea; order Valvatida; family Goniasteridae; genus Hippasteria; species Hippasteria phrygiana. The sequence goes on along the minus strand of JAZGUH010000783.1, from coordinate 253,267 downwards.
TGCGTCACCTAGAGTTCCGAATGCAGTAGTGAGACAGAGCTTGAGTTATTAGAGGAAAAACGATTTGTTCAGTTTAAGAGCTATCCTACATAGTAAGTTGCATCTAGAACAGTAGACCTATCTGCTGCTCGTTTTGCCGAAATCCAATTCCTACATGTACATCCGAGATTACTGACACAAGAGGCAGAGTTAGGATTGTGTGTTCAGTGACATTTGAATGCTGAAGGGTGGAGTTAAAAGAGATAGACTCAAATCAGATCTGTTCAAAACAAAAGGCTAAGTTCTAACTTCTGTCTTAAATGAGTTTACTTTCTCTCTTTCAAAATTTTTTTTTAGGAACGGGGTAATTTATTGGACTTTGAAGTGGATACGGTCAATACTTCAGAATTTGGGCGATGGACAGGGCTATACATCACAGGTACATAATTTTGTTGTGTCACATTATTACATATTTGTAGTTAACGTAATTTTACATGTGAAGAAAAAACTTAACAGGCTTTCAAATGAAGCATAAACCCACTACTAAGTTATATGCTTATGTACAAATGAATGCTATCATGCTGACAATTTCTTCCCCTCCCCCCCAAAAAACAAAAAAAACAAGAAAACAAAACAAAAATAATAAGAAGAAGAAATAGCTATTGCAGGTACTGATTCATCGGCATCATTTGACTTGTGTCAAAAAGTGTTTCCCTTTTTGTGGATATCATGGATGAAAAATCTTTGAATTAACAAAAAATCCAAAATTCTCACATTTTAATACAATTTTACACATATTCCAGGGAGTTAAGTTAAGGTAGTTTAATACATTGTACATTTAATTTGTTGCTTTTTGGAAAGGGCAATGATTATATTTTTGTTGCAAGTAGGCAGAGATTAAAAATCCAGACCGAGCAAAAACAGCCATGGATTCAGTTTTCATTTTAGCAGCAAATATTGCATTGTTTAGTTTGTGATAATAAATATTTCACTTGTATCTGTTGTTAACAGGAACCAAGAGTCCTAAACCAGGCACCACAGCTGTCCTTCTGGCTTGCAGTTGTATGAGGGTATGGATAAGGTACGGTAGTTGGGTTGCAGTGGCACCACTTCATGCTCCAAGTAGAAATGGCACAAGTAATAGTGAAGCCAGCAGCTCATTCTCAAGTCCTTGGAAATCTGAACTCAAAGACGGATCCTATTTCTATGTATGTTTGCAGTGACCATTTTCATTTATTGTTGAAAAAACAACAACAAACTAACACTTGCATGGTTGGCACACCCTTTTAATTTTTGTATTGTTGGAAAATTAAGCAAAAGAATATCAGAGGGACTGAAAGTGAGTACTTTTATAGAAAGCCTGGCTCAAAAAGGCAAGTTAACATGAATATCTGAAGGCAGACAACATAATTGTTTACATTTTAGCAACTATAAGGACTGATAGTGCAGCACAAGTTCAATGGTGTAGATCTAGGGGAATTATTATCCCCCACTTTTGGAATGGGGGCGGGGGTGTCCCACTGGATCACAGCAACAGTTAATATAAAGGGTCATTCTTTAAGTTTGTGGTACTCTTTTTTCCCACCCCTGTTACCTCTGATAAGCAATTTAATTTTGAAATTCTGGATGCACCCTTTAACTTATGCCCTCTTTCTCCAGGAAAGCAAACTACCTGCCCAACAAGTATTAAAACAACAGTCATTGCTAATGCTACCCGAATGGTCAAATGTGCATTTAAGGCCAACAACAAAAAATAGTTCTTCCGATTTAATACATGGCATTTGAAAATAGGGTAGGTACATGTAGGTGAGTAGGTATGTAGGTAGGTAGGTAGGTAGGGAAATTTTTTTTTGGCATTTTTTGTGTGCTGAGAATATGTAGGTGTCTACATGTAGTCGAGGTTTAAAGGTAGTATTTAAAGCATTTATGTGTTTTGTTTTTGTTTTTTTCTCTTTTTCCCCGAAAAAATTGGGGCCATTAAAATAGGGTAGGATAGTGTAGGGTAACCGGAAGCAGAACTATTTTTTTTGCCTAAACAGTTTACAGTGTGATGGTTGTGCCCCTCTATTTGATATCTATTCAGCGGTTAATTTTGACTCAATCATTATTTTGCGTAATTGGCATATTTATGTTTTTGTCTTGTTTGTTCTAAAGTAAAAAAAAATCTTGTAAAAACTTCACCTCTACTGATTTGGATTGGTGTTCCTCACATTGATGAATTTTCTGTGCCTGTTTTATTGGTCATTTTAAACTTGTTAAAAGCATCCTCAAATTCAAGAATGAATGGAGTACTTATATTAAATAATGAATAGAAGATAGAAATATGGTCTTACAGCTTCAGTTAGATTTAATTAAGGTTTTCAAGTTGTCAAAATCTATCCCACATCACACTTTGGACCCATACGTTACCCATTTATATTCTCATTTCTAATTATAAACGTACAGCAAAAACACTATTTTTTATTGGAACACCTTTCCTAATCTTTCATAAATGACCAACAATGTTAAGAAGGTACATAATATATTGATTTTAAATTATATTTACATTTTTCATGTTTTATGAGTTACCTCATAATGAAGTCTTGCTTTAAAAAGAACATATATTTTATTGATAAAATCATTTCAATTTGTATTGCATTGTAAATTAAAGTGGCATATACTATAGTCAAACACCCTGTATAGTTAAATTATATTAAATATAAAATTGAAAACACATTAAATTATAATTTGAAATCTTATTGAATAAAATTCCTTTAATTTAAAAGTCGAGAAACCCAATTGAGTTTGGTATTGAGTATTTTATTGGTACTGATTTGCTGTTATGAGTTTGCAGTTAATTACTGCAAATTGCCTTTAACTAAACATGCATTTAACTTATAATTCTTGGTGGGGATGGACAGTATGGGTTATTACGAGGGTTGTGTATTACATGTTGGTACTTCAAAGTGGTCCTGAAAATGCTTCGATTTACTGAAACGCAAGCACCCCACCTCCAAGACATTTTTAGAAATAAATTTTAAAAAAATCTAGAAGCATGCACCTCACTTTACCCATGGAGGAAGGATATATATATATCCTTCCTCCATGCTTCACCAAACCCACTTCAACCGCCCCCTCCCCCAAAATCCCACTTATTAAAATAAATTTAATAACCACCGAAGAAAACAGAAAATTCTCAGCAACCTTGTTGATTAGTGAAGTTATATTTGGAACAAATTCAGTAAAATTGCATGAGATAAAAATCAATACACTCATTTACGCACGAGTATTTTTTTTCAGTTTACCATTGACGCCGAGCCGATAACCGAATCGCGAAGCCACCGTCAACCGAAGCCTCCCGAAGCCTCCCGAAGCCTGAGCGTACGAAACGTTTTGGCTGCCATTTTGTTTTGCGTTGAAGCCTGGGCCAAGCCGAGCCCGAGCCTAGCCCGAGCCTAGCCCGTAGCCTGAAGCCTCTAGCCTCGTTTCGTAAAGGGCCCTAGAGTCTGTACGTATTTTTTTGTCTAAGGCTAGTATTACTTGCTGTGCTTTTTGCTCATGATTCAGGAGTAACACTACGATAAACATATTTTAAAGTGTTGACATCTTTGTGAGACACATTTAGAATTGGGGTTGTAGGCTCTTGTTCTTGCTGAAAAGCTAGTTATGAGTCATACTTTCCTTTTGTTTGCAGTCGGCTTTTATTGGGACCTGCGCGGTGGAGTTGTGTGTGAGCTGATGCTATACTCTAGTCTGGCGACTTTGCTTATGCAGCCCTCATAAGGACCCGCACCTTCTCAGAACTATACACACAATTTCTGTTATAAGGTACCAGACTCAATCGCATGCAGCGCATGCGGTACCGTGCGTGTACAATGCATGTTGAGTCAAGCGAGCGTGGACAGGGAGACGGCCGGGGCTCTGGCTGCTCGAGACGGCAACCGCAGGGAACGTCGATCGTTGCGGTGGTGCGCGTGAGTCCGGGACACGATTTAGTTGAGTATCTATGGGGGACTCTATGGGGGACCCCCCGTGCACCCCCCCCCCCCCCAGAACTAATCCACACCAACTTTTTCTGGTGTGTTTTAAGGTCCTTAAACACATTTGGGATGTTAACAGTGAAAAAAACCCGATGCTCTGGCGATATCCAAGATGGCGGCCAATATGGCCGCCAAAAATGGTCAAAATTGGGAAAAGTCATATATCAGCCAACAAATATGATAAAAGCACAAATAAAATTGTTAGATATATGTTTTTGACCCTTACAAATTCATTTCTGGTATTCTCGTTTTGCTATCATGCTTCAAATTCAAGATGGCGGCCAATATGGCCAGCAAAAGTGGTCAAATTTGAGAAAAATCGTATTTATCAGCCAAAAATTATGATAATGGCATGAATGAAATGATTTGATATGTTTTACCCTTACAAAATACTTTCAAGTATTCTTTTATTTTGCTATCATGTACCAAATTCAAGATGGCGGCCAATATGGATGCCAAAAATTGTCAAATTTGAGAAAAGTCATATATTGGCCAAAAAGGTAAGTGATGAGTATAAGTAAAATGATTTGTAAACATTCAAATTCAAGATTGCGGTCAAAATGACCAAAGAAATACAAAATACATGTATCAGCAATATATTAAAATAACCATGAGCACTCACTTGCAATTGTGAAAGAGAAAATAATACATATACCAATTCTTTAATATCTGGAGGTATCTCACAAAAAGGCTAAAGTAAATCTATAGACATTTTATATAGCGATTGTCCACTGCTTTAACACACTCTTGGCATTGTGAAAGACAAAATAATAAACCCATTCTGTAATACATCTGGAGCTATCTCAAATAGAGGCAAACCTAAACCTAAGGTAACTGGTTTGCGGTAGAACCATGTATTAAATCTCTTTTGTGAGTTTGTGTTCTGAAAAGAACCGGAGCGAACTCATCAACGTTACGGACAGTATGCTCTGCCCGTCGTCAGGAGACTGAGGGATTCCAACGGTGAAGCGGGCTTAGGTGTCTAGAAGCGATTAAGCGTGAGAAGGATGCAAACTCCTGCAGGGCTTGGGGATGTTGGATGATCATTGAGGCGTGTCATTCTGAAGGAAGGGTGCGAAGGGGGAGGTTGCCAAGGGTATATGGGACCCATAGGCTGGAGAACTACATGTAAGTTATCCTAGGGTATAGGAGACCCATTGGACTGGGAGGTAAGGATGGGGCCCCAGATATGTCGCTGATGGAGAAACCGATGTCTTGGGGAACCGTGTTGTGCTTGAAGATTTCAATGGTTTCTCTGATGCGGCAGGGGTACCAGCGTTCGATGCTGGTGATGAGTTCGGCCTGGCTCCAGTTGATCTGATGGTCTTCGGTGTGGGAGTGTTTGACTATGGATGATTTCTCATAGTCTCCTTTTCTGCCATGGGCTTTGTGTTCATTGAGTCTGGTGGGGAGGTCCCTGCCAGTCTCGCCGATGTACACTTTGCCACATTGGTAGGGGATCTTGTACACTCCTGGCCTGCGCTCTGGGTCTGACCGGTCCTTGTGCGAAGTCAGCAGATTCTGGATCTTTATGGGGGCTGTGGTAGACTCGAATCCCATGCTTGTGGAGGATGCGCTGGATTTGATGTGAAGTACTGCCTAAGTAGGGGAGAGTAACAGCTCTATAGGGACCCTAACTAGTTGGCTTTGGGTACAGGCGACCCTTTGGCCGGGGGGTGGATCTGGGGTCTTGTGTCTTGACTTGGCTGGGCTTGTATCCGTTGCGTTGCAGTGCTGTGGTGACGTGATGGAGTTCCTGGGTTTGATGTTCCTTGTCGCAGACGTTGTATGCCCTGCGGACGAGGGCCCAGTTGATGGAAGTCTTGATCTTGGGGTGATGGAAGGAACTGCTGTGGAGGTATCTGTCGGTTTGGGTGGGTTTGCGGTAGACACTGCGGGTAAGACTGCCGTCCTGCTTTCTGGACACCTCAACATCAAGAGATGAGATGTTGCCATCTCTTTCTTGTTCCATGGTGAACTGGATGCTGCTGTGAAGCCCGTTGAGGTGTTCCAAGAAAAGCCAAAGGTTATACTTTCCGTGCTGCCAGATGATAAAGGTGTCAATGTACAGGAGCCAAACCCTAGGTCTGTGATCTGCTGTGGCGATGGCGATCTGCTGTGGCGATGGCGGTCTGCTCAAACTGAGAGATGTTGCCGGAACGCTGGAGAGAAAGACGCTTGCCTTGCAGCCTCCTCTCGATGGATGGTGTATGGTCTTTCCGGATTTCACGGCAGTCCGAGTTGAGGATGTCCGCCACCTTGCGGTCATACTCGGCCCTGTCGACAGTGGCATTACCCTTGTCCTCTCGAAGAATGTGGATGGACTTGTCTTGGTGCAGTGATGTGATGGCTGACCGGTCTTGTCTGGAGATGTTAGGCTTGGCTGGTTTGTGTTTCCGGAGGGCTTGATTGATCTGCAGACGGATCTCATCGGCAGCATGCTTGTCAAGATGGCAGAGGGTGGGATCGGTGTGTTGGATGATCTCTTCTACAGGGGATGATCGAGGGACAAGGGACAAGGTCTCTTCCGCGGACAGGGTACGCTGGCTCAGGTTGACTATGTGCCGGGTGATGAAGGATTCTTGAGAGCGAAGGTGGGGTTTGGTGTGGTGCAGGTTGGAGGGTACAGAGCATCTCATTCGGCTGGAGGGTTGGGGGCGTAGAGGGATATAGAAAATCCCATGGCCAGGGTCGGGGCTGTGGGAGTGGGGATATAGGTGATCCCATTACCTGGGTGGAAGCAGGGGCTTGGACTGGTCTTGGGCTTGCGCTTTGTGATACTCCGGAGTTTCTTGATTTGGCGTGGTTGCTGGAGGAAAGGGTGAGCTGCTGAATCTTCCCGAAATCAGCTCCGGAGACACTAGAACCTAGCTGGTCACAGGTGGTGGAAATCTGCCTGTCCAAGGATGCAAGGGTGGATCTGGTAGGACTGATGCGGAAATTCCACCCCCTACAGAGAATGGCTGGACCTGATGTGAAGACTTCATTGAGCCAGTGTGGTCAGAGGGACCTGTCTTGCCATCCCGTCTTGCAAATCCCGTCTTGAAGACATCCTGGCTGAAGTCACAGAGGAGGAAACGTCAGATGACGAAGATGTCGATATCGATGGAGATGATGTAAATAAATCTGACTGTTCAGGTCTTGACGACTATGACAGTGACTAATGCTATGTCATATTCAAAGCAGTAGACAATCTCTATATGAAATGTAGATATTGCAATGCTTTTCCTCTTTCAAAATATCAAGTGTGAAAGCGGTGGACAGTCGCTATATAAAATGTGTATAGGTTTAAGTTTCGCCTTTATTTGAGATAACTCCAGATGTATTACAGAATGGGTTTATTGTTTTGTCTTTCACAATATCCAGTGTGTTAAAGCGTTGGACAATCACTATAATTATAAAATGTCTATAGGTTTAACTTTTGCTTTTATTTGAGGTACCTCCAGATGTATTACAGAATAGGTATAGTATTTTGTCTTTCACAATACCAAGTGTGTGTTAAAGCAGTAGACAATCGCTATATAAAATGTCTATAGGTTTAACTTTTGCCTTTATTTGAGATACCTCCAATTGTAAATTACATAATGGGTATATTATTTTGTCTTTAACAGTAGTGTTACCAAGTGTGTGTTAAAGCGGTGGACAATCGCAATATAAAATGTCTATAGGTTTTACTTAAGCCTTTTTATGAGATACCTCCAGATATTAAAGAATTGGTATACATGTATTATTTTCTCTTTCAAAACATCAAGTGACTGTTCATGGTTATTTTAATATATTGCTGATACATGTATTTTGTAATTCTTTTAATTTATTACGGTAATTTTGACCACAATCTTGAATTTTAAACATGTTTACAAATCAGAAAAAGCCAGATATGAGTTTAAAATGACTTTCAAATAGGCCTACATAATGTCAACTTTTACTTACACTCATCACTTACCTTTTTGGCCAATATATGACTTTTCTCAAATTTGACACTTTTTGGCATCCATATTGGCCGCCATTTTGAATTTGGTGAATGGTAGCAAAATAAAAGAATACTTGAAAGTATTTTGTAAGGGTAAAAACATATCAAATCATTTAATTTATGCCTTTATCATAATTTTTTGCTGATATATACGATTTTTCTTAAATTTGACCACTTTTGATGGCCATATTGGCCGCCATCTTGAATTTGAAGCCTGATAGCAAAACAAGAATACCAGAAATGAATTTGTAAGGGTCAAAAACATATATCTAACATTAAAAAAAAATGTTTTTATCATATTTTTTGGCTGATATATGACTTTCCCCAATTTTGACCATTTTTGGCGGCCATATTGGCCGCCATCTTGGATATCGCCAGAGCATCGGGTTTTTTTCACTGTTAACATCCCAAATGTGTTTTAGGACCTTAAAACGCACCAGAAAAAGTTGGTGTGGATTAGTTCTGGGGGGGGGGGGGGGGGGTGCACGGGGGGTCCCCCATAGATACTCCACTAATTGGAATGCTCGGTGCCTTTAGAGTTGGAATGGCTCCAGTCTTCAAACGGAATTGTGCCTTCAAACCCAGCTGAGTTTTCATACTAACACTATCATCTATACAGTCTTTGGCGAAATGTTCTGCACATATTTTCGACCATTTCGACAGCCCAAAATCAGATATTGTATTGTCTACAAAGCGGACTCACTGTCGCCTTTGAGCTCCATTCAGCACTGGGAATCGCAGTAAGGTTAGGTCAGGGTTTTTGTCGCTGTTCATCGTGCAACCCCCAACTAACTACACACGATCGATCGAGGCATAATGATTATCTCAGAACCATGCTCATACTAGATAATATCAAAATTAGACAAAATAGACGGGAAAACGGAGGAGTTAGGTCGACAAAAACTCTTCAGCAGCATCAACTCCACGTACGTACATGCATAGTATTTGGCTGTAGCATCAACCGACTCTACACGTGTACGTCACGGGGTCACGTACATACATTTAACATACATAATGAGCTTTCGCGAAACAGGATAAATGGTTCAGAATAACAACCCTTTTTTTTTTAATAAAGAAATCCCTCTCGTCTGCAAACTAATCTCCATCAGTTAAAAGAGTATTTAAACTGTCGGAAAAGTCCAAAAAGTCACAAAAATACACGACGGGCCTTGCCATGGTGGCTCTCGTGCATAATTCACAAATTTTTGGGACGAATAAAAAAAATTTCGTCTGCTTACGTTTCAGTATCTTCCGCCATTTTGAACTTGTGAACCGACTCCTTCGGTTCTCGTTTGGTCGAAGCGCCGCTACGCGGCGCTATAGAGTACCGAAGTCTGACGTCAGTTGCCGGGGCAATGGTTCCACACACATGCAGTTTAGAATGTATTCTGGTTCCAAACATTGCATTGATTGACGTCATCACTTCGGTACTCTATAGGATCTTTGGTCGAAACAATGACGTCACGCAACCATGACCGAAGACGCCAAAGCGGAACCATGTGTCTGGTCACAGTCGCGAAAACACGCCCCTGAAAACGTGATCCGGAGCCGCTTTCGACGCTCCGGATCACACTGATCGCGATCCGGATCTGTGTGAAACAAACACGTACGCAAGCCGTGCAGCACCAACCTCGTTCCCAATGCTTACTTTATTTTCAACCTCGTGTCCAATACCGGAATAGGAACTCCTTACTCGTGCCCTGATTGGATAGCCAGTATCTTAGGACAATTTGGGAGACCGCCAACATAAGGCAAAATAGCTCAGTTGGTAGAGCGCCAGTACGGTAACCCGGAGGTCGCAGGTTCGAATCCCGCTCCTGTCAGTTTCTTTGTTCAGCTGGAAATCGTTGGAAAACGATATAAATTTCCACTTTTCTTGACAACGACAGCACACCTGGTGCCATCATTTCACAGGATGATTGAGACTACTATTAACTTACAGTCTAGTAAGGTATTTCGTAATAATTCAGTAAAAACAAATTGGAGGAATAACATTCGACACCACAATATTTTAAATTACGAGAATACATTCTGAATCCGGAATCTACATCTTAAAGGTAGTATGCACCGTTTCCTTTTGCTCTAATTTTCAGAAATAAATAGATTTGGGGTTAGTATTTTATAGCGTGCTGGCAAATACTGTAACACTGACCTGTTTAAAGTTGTGTGTGCATAGATGCTGGTAAACAGAGACAAATAATTATGTTCTAGTTATAGTCTGGTTTCCTGACCATACCTTAGACAAAACGGAGCAATTTATGGACGTCAGGGAATCAGGTCGGGAAACTAGACTATTTCCAACGATTGTCGGCCGACAATCGTTGAGTGGTAAACATTTATAGATTTGCACTTTTCTTGAAAACGACAGCATACCAGGTGTCACGATTTCACAGGATGTTTGAGGCTGCTATTTCGTAATAATTCTGTAGTTTTGTTTTTGATGTTTGCAAATTATGTATACTACCAGTCCGAGAACTGAAATAAAAATGTGACAGTATTTCTTGGCACACCAGGCACAGGGGAAATTTGCGGATCGCCGCATCATGGGTGGCCGTTTATTTATTTATTTTTTTTCCGCCATGATTGTTGTTATTGTTGGTTTTCCCGCAAAAATTTGGTAAAAGTTTATTCTTGAATAATATTAGACTGGCTCCCTCCAAATTAGGTCGGAACGACAATAATGTAGGGGCCGGAAACCAGTCTAGAAAAACGTTCGTATACTACTGTTGTTGAGGGCGCAATACTTTATTCGATTCTTTGAATTGAGACTTACGATATTTTTAATCGAACAATGTGTTACTAGCGAGTCGAGATTATGGAGACGGACGTATGAAGCTCAATTCTCCAGCGATTAGCTGATACACGTACTCAATGTTATGCGCTGAGTGTACGGAGTATAATGAATGAAATCCAGGGGCATTGCTAGTCTTGGTTTGGAATCGCACTCATGCTCCATTTCCCCTGTAAACTCCGCCCATAAAGGGAGGGCTTATGCGATTATGACATGCATTATGCATCCTTCATACGTGAACGTTTTTCAATACACGGTTGGTTATCCAGTACTCATCAACCACGCTCAAGTGAGGGCGCACTATACATGTAGGTATATAGGTTTAACTGCAAAATAGCATTGAAACTTTAATTTGTGAAAGGTTGTTTACTGTTTTTGCGCTGGTGATCAGTGCGGATTTTTTTTTTACTGGTTTTTTTTATCATTGCACCCTTTTCATTTGGTTCTAGGGAATTTCAAATTATTTCAAAATTTCTCATCAAATCAATAGAAATATTGATTTGAGGTTGCACGCGCGTCATGGGAGAGGGAATTCTTCACGAAACAGTCGCCGGCATAAACAGGTTGTCGCGCGATGCATGCGATGCGGGCGCTGCGCATCAGGGTGACGTATACGTCATGCAAGGTCGCGGAGTCACTATTTGAACTCCAAGAAAGCGAAAAGACATGTTCTGCGGGGGTCTATGGGAATTAAACGGTAACATTTCACTTTTTATTTGGATGTTAAGTAAACCTTGGTACATTCATCTGATCATGGAACTCCACTTGTTCAGATGGTGGCGTATCTAGTATTTTGGTGGCCGTTGTAAGGTTGAATTTTGAATTTTTAATTGGATTGAATTAAAAGCCATTCTCTATCGCACACTTGCCTTGGACCCTACTATCGCCAGATCATGTCCAAATGTTAAAAAGGCGACAAAGGGTCCAAGTTACTCGGACTACATCCAGCTACGAAGTAAACATGACACAAACGGCCTCAAACACTCGTTGTTTTGACGTATTTCTAAAGAAAATATTTTCAAACTCAGGAAACCTGCAAGAGCTATGACACATTCTGTCCCAGATTTTGTGTTTTGAAGTTTTAATTTTCCTCTGTCAGGTCGACAATTGTAAGAAATATCGCCGAAGTCCACGTTAGAACCGCTCTCTTATGCATCGCTCTCTCGTAGTCTCCTGCGGTTGCTGAATTTACGTAAACAACGGCGCGGTACTATGGAGACTAAAAAAGTGTATGGCTCCCAGACGTCACATACACACGGTGAACTGCGCCAGACTAGTCACTTTTCCGCCTCTTTCCGTGAGAAGAAATCGATTTTATTAAAAGTTTGAGAGTGTTGTGCTCATTAACAAACAAGATTCACAACTAAGAACAACCCAAATACTATCTTTGATATTTATTTCTATTGAACAAACCAAAAAGAAATCATCCTCCTTAGGTACGTTACGAAAGAAGCTCTTTTTGGGCCTTGGCCCACGGCCTACGAGTCAAAGTGGCTCAGAAGGAAAAGGCTCAAAAACATTTTTTTGTTTTTTCAGAATCATGAAACTTGTTACATTAGTTTTGGGGAGGCATAAACTATCAGATAAGTCCAAAAAGTCCACAAAAAAATTGGCGTTTTAGTTGGTCTTTAACCGTGTCAAATGAGATGTTAATGTCTTTATGGCTGTAAAATAAATTAGAATCGTCTGCAAATAGATACAGGCTAAACGTTTCGTGTTCTTTTTGTAAAGTCGAAAAGAGCAAAGGTCAAAGAATGGGGAAATGCTTGTCTACCAGCCTATTCGGCGGAGATATGTCTGCGTCTCTCGGCCTGAACTATGATCCGCAAGCATTTCTGCTCTTGGTGTAATTAAATTAACAGACGTCCATGTAGCTGTTGTCTATTCCTCGCTTTGCGACGATCAAGTTAGTTTTCAATTTAAATATACGTATGCATGTTGGAATGTGTTATAAGTTTTCCTTTATACATTGAACTAACTCATCCATAAAATAAACGTAAAATTGACTGAGTCCTTATCACGACTGAACTTAAGACACTACTCAAATCTGAAAATGACGGGGTTGGATATACAATACAGTGGTTGTTTCTATAAAATTGGCGGACAACTTTAACTACTAATTTGTTGTTGTTGTTGATGTAGACAGGTTGGCGCGTACGGCAGATTTATGCCCTTTGCGCCATTAGCGAATAAGTGACGCTACCACATTTAGAAAATATTCGCGTAGAAATTATACACTGTAATAGGCATCGTGGTCGGTTGTAGTGACTCTGTGGGCTAATCGAAAAACAGAAAGAGTCGATACTACGAAAACGTTGGAGGAATTAGTCCTAGAACAAACAAACAGGTAAATGGTAGGGAGAAGAAGTGCTCATGATCCTCCAGACACAAAGCGTCACAAGGTGTACTGCAAGGCCGGACCGTGTGCCGTGCAATTTAAGGGCCCGGGCCCCGCTCGGGTGATTCGCAGGTCCGCAACACCTTCAGGTGATGATGAGTGACACTATGTCCAGCCAACCATTTACACTTACTCCTCCCTAAAACTGGTGCAACATCAGAAAATCAACGAGGTGTATCGGGAATTATAATTTATATATTGATATTACAGTTATGGACATACTTAATGATGTGGTGGTAGTTTTGTTTGGGTTCAAGGAGCTGTTGGAGTGTAATTATTTGAGTGTTGGTGAGGCTGAGTGACTTTATGAGGATTTTCCTTTGGTTGTTATATTTGCTGCAGTTCAAAAGAAAGTGTTTAACATCCTCGGTGCATAAGCATACTTCACATAACCCATTTGGGTGTTTGCCAATTTTATAAAGGTAGTTATTCAAACCTTTGCATATGCCAAGTCGCAATCTGTGTAAGATTACTTCTTGGGAGCGTTTCATACCCCAGCTTGAGAAAAGGAAGGGAGCCTTGTATTTCATATTATTAGTCAGATTATTATTGGGGATGAGTTTGGTCCATTTTTCTTTCAGTTGATCTTTGAGAATGTGTTTAACTTCATTGTCTAGTAGGGGTATGTTATGGTCGATATTGGTTTTATATGTGGCTGACTTAGCAATTTCATCAGCTCTTTCATTTCCGTTTATCCCACAGTGTCCAGGGAGCCATTCAAAACCAACTGTATTGCCTTGGTGCTTGATATTATTTATGGTATGCTGGATATCGCAGACAATTTTATGTTGCGGAAAGGGTTTGGATATGGATTGGAGGGCACTGAGACAATCACTGAAAATACAGGTATACAAAGGTTTGACATCTTCAACCCATTCTAATGCGAGGAGAATTGCGAAAAGTTCTGCTGTAAAAATAGATATACCATTATTGAGGCGGGATGCTTTACTGTATTTAAGTTGGGGGATATAAATGCCACATCCGACCGTGTCAAGGGTGGGATTGTAGGAACCATCAGTATATATGTGAAGTGAATTAATCCAGGTTGTTTTAATGATTTCTACGCTAATATTTCTTTTATCGTAGGTATTGGTAGCATCTGCCACTCGAGAGAGGATTTCGGTGGAAATAAAAGGCTTGCTATAATGCCAAAATGGGAAAGGATCATTGAGGGGGAAAATTGTATACGGGAATTGAGAGATCCTGGCTTCAAAAGGGGTTTTGTGAGTAACAGAAGTCCATTTATCAGCAAAGTAGTGCTTTTGCCAGTTATCAAGATTAATATAATCATTTGGATGAGATTTGTGAGCATTTATTTTAATTCCGTATAGATTGCATAAGAGCTGTCTTCTTAGCGCCAGAGGTGGGTCTCCACATTCAGTTTGCAGTCTAAAAAGTGGAGTACTTTGAATAGCTCCTGTACAAATTTTGAGAGCTTCATATTGGATGCTGTCAAGTTTTTGCTTAATAGTTAGGGATGCCGAGTCAAAGGCTTCACATCCATACTCTAAGATAGGTTTGATTAAAGCACTATAGAGCTGATAAAGTGTTTTGCAATCAGCCCCCCAGGAAATACCGCAGATGCATCTGAGGATGTTAAGTCTCTTTTTACATTTGATGATGATACTGTCTATGTGTTTATTCCATGTTAACCCACTGTCAAAAATGACTCCCAAGAATTTGGCCGATGACACAGTCTGCAATCTATGGTTTTTGATGTGTAAGGAGATATCAAAGTGTTTTTTGTTGGTGAAAAAAACCGCAATTGTTTTGGGGATGGACAACTTGAAACCCCATTTGTCACACCACAAATTAATATTGTTAAGGTTTTGTTGAATTTTCTTTTCCAGGTAAGATGTGTTCCTGTTGGATTTCCAGATGGCGATATCATCTGCATATTGCGAGACATTAGCATCAACCACATGATGGGAGAGATCATTGACAGCAACGTTAAAGAGAAGAGGACTGATAACACTGCCCTGTGGAACACCATTTTCCATAATTCTTTCTTTAGAAAGAAAGTTATTGATTCTGACTTGAATTTTTCTATCTGTAAGGAAATTATCAATCCATTTTATTATCCGACCATAGATACCCATAGAGTGTAATTTAATAACGATACCTTTGCGCCAGAGCATATCATAAGCTTTTTCAATATCAAGGAAAATGGCAAGGGTGCTTTCTTTATTACTCCGGGCTTTATTGATTGAAGATTCCAAATTGATGATATGATCTTTGGTACTTCTTCCTTTTCGGAAGCCACTCTGATGGTTGGATAACAGGTTGTGGGTTTCTAGATACCAGAGTAGTCGAGAGTTAACCATACGTTCCATAATTTTACAGAAGGTAGATGTGAGGGCAATTGGTCTATATGATAGGGGGTTAGTGGAATCTTTCCCGGGTTTAAGGAAAGGAATAAGGATAGCATCCTTCCATTGTTTGGGGCATTGTGAGGTATACCATATCATGTTAAAGATAATAAGTAGATAGTTACGAATTTTCATAGGAAGATGTTTAATTATGGCATTACTTATTCCATCTTTACCAGGAGAGGTGCATTTAGAAGAATCAATTGCCTGATTTATTTCTTCTAGAGTAAAAGGTTCATTAATTACACTGTCATTGTTACTATCAATGCAAAAATCATTTTCTGCTTTATTTTTGATGGGGATAAATGAAGGGCTGTAATTGTTTGTACTGCTAACTTTTGCATAGCTCTCGGCGAAAGCTTCAGCCTTATCTTTGTCAGTAATGGCATCTGTGCCTTTGTGGTTAAGAACAGGGATGCTATTTGTAATTCGAGTTTTTTCTATTCTTTTAATTTTATTCCAAATAATTTTGGTGTTGGTTTTGGGATTTATTTCGTTGCAAAAACTTTCCCAGTCTTTTCTTTTGGCATTTTTAATCGTCTTCCTGGCAATGGCACACGCCCTTTTATACTGTATAAGGTCTGTGGGAAGACGAGTTTTTCTAAGGATTTTTAAAGCATTTTTCTTATTATCTATTGCCTGTTTGCACTCATCATTCCACCAGGAAGTAGGGGTTTTATGATAATTAGGATTGGTTTTGGGAATTGAACAGTTCATGGCTGATTCAAGCTCATTGATAAAATTGTTATAAGTTTCATCAATGTTATCTGAAACATTGGGTTCAGATATATTCTGATTGCATGCAACTTGAAATTTATTCCAGTCTGCTTTTTTAATGGACCATTTAGGTGTGAGATTGCCTTTGTTTTTATAAAAGGAATGGTTATAATCGATAAAAATAGGGAAGTGATCACTTCCCCAAGAATCATCCAGAACTGTCCAGTTACATTTAGCAGCTATATTAGGTGATACAAAGGTGACATCGATACAAGAGAAGGTACCATGGGATGTATCAACTCTTGTACCCTCACCAGAATTAATACAGACCATATCAAATTCAGTGTTAATATCATCGATTATTTTGCCGTTATGATCAAGTTTGGAGCTGCCCCATATGGGGTTATGACCATTTAAGTCTCCACAAATTATGCAAGGTTTATCAGTTTTATTAAAGATCTCTCTCAGAGAACTATCAGATAAGGTGTTACAGGGGTTATATATATTAATGATGTTAATTTTATTTTTGTGGATATCGAACAATTCACCAATTTGATACTCAATGGGAGTGTCATCAGAACCCTGTATGTATTTAAAGGCTAGACCACGTTTAACAATGAATGCACAGCCTCCTCCCCTTTTTTTAGTTCCTGTGTTCTGTCTGTCGTGACGGTAAATGTCGTATCCAGGTAGGGAAAAACTTTTCCCTTCTTTAAGCCAGGTTTCCTGGATACATATAAGATCTGGTTTTTTAGTCCAGGAGCAATTATTAATATAGGATTTAAATTCGTTACTATGAGCTGACAGCGACTGGGCATTCCATTGCACAATTAGTACCATAATGAGAAATATCATTAAGTTTTGTTTGGTTTTCCTTTAGTCGTTTGATGAGAGCTGGTCGGAGTGCGGGTTTCCAGCGAGTCTGTGTTTGATTGGGTCGAATGTGTATTAGCTTTGTTTTGGGTTGATTTTCGACCCGAGCTGTTCCTTGTGTTGGCACGTGTGGGAGTTCTTTGTTTCCCTTGCGCATCTTTGGTCTGTGTTGGAGGGTTGTCAGCGTGTATGATGTGGTTAATAAGTTCCTTGATTGCCACATGTCTTTCCTCTTTGTTTTTGAGAGTGTCCCATATTTGTAGCGTGCCAGTGAGAAGTTCAGTTAGATATTGTTCATTCCATATACATTGTGTGTATTCAGTTTGTGTTGCTTCGGTTGTGTTAGTCTGCGTGCTTGCGTCTTTGGAGATTTTGCGGGGTTTTGTCACAGTGATTGGCGGTGGCATCTCTGTTGTGTTTCCCATTGTGGCATTTGTGTTTGGACGCAGCAGATATTCTTTGTTCTTATTGTTTGTTGTAGATTGTGTCATGGCGGGTGAAACAGTCATCCATGGTTGCGCTAGCGAGGGTGTTGATTGGGTTGGACGGATTGAGATGTCCGCTGTTATTGCTTTGGCAGCTTCTGCATATGAGATGTTGTAGGTGACTCTGAAGCTTTGGATTTTTCGTTCATGCTTCATAGTACTGCACCCTCCATATGCAGATGAATGGCTTTCTCCACATCTACAACACCTGATATTATCCCTTTGGTTGCATTGTTCGAATGAGTAGGGCCCCCCGCATCGTACACATCGTGTATAACTTCTACAGTTGGTGGCGGTATGGCCAAGTCTCTGGCAGTTGAAACATCTAATCACTGGTGGAATAAATGGTTTCACTGTGAATTGTTCGTATCCTAGTTGCATGTTGGTGGGTGGGTTTGGAGTATTAAAGGTCAAACAGACAGATAAGCTTTTTTCAAGTTTTCCGTCTCGCTTTCTCATAAGGCGCTTGACCTCAATGACTCCGTGTTTCTTAACTGCATTCATTATTTCATCATCAGTAATGTCAGTTTCCACTCCATATATGACACCTTTGCTTTGAGTTTCGGACTTGGCATATTCTGTTGTTACTGCCCATTGATCAAGTTGACTGATAGATTTGAGTTGTCTTGCTTGTGCTGGAGTGTGGCATCTCACAGTAATCCCCCCTTTATTGTTCTTAGAAACATTCTGAATGTAGTCTTTTCCCACATTATTCAGGGCTTTGGCAATTTTGATAGGATTGATCCTGGCTAGTTTGACATCGGGTGAGTTAATAATAACTAGAGTAGGTTGACTCTGAGTTTGGTATGCATTATATGTGTTTCGGCGTTTTGTTGGATGTTCAGTAGGAGTGTCGCCTTCTGAATCTGTGTAGATGTCACTGAAACTAGACTTTGGTCGTTTTCTGTTTTGGGTTTGGAGCTGGGTTTTATTTTGTGCTTGGCTATATATGACGTCAAGGGTTGATCGTGGATGATCGTCATGTTCTACATTATCTTGAGCTTCCATTGGGGTTCGTTGCGAGAGTTTATCCCATGATATGTCATCAGAATCTGAGACTGAATCTGTGGATAAATCGGCCATGGCCGATGTCATTATTTCAATACACCTCGCGATTAAATGATGTTGCTTACCTGTGTCCTAAAAAGGTAAAGTAAATGATCAAAGATCAGCCGTTGATGATGGGCAAAATTTAAATTTAAATTTCGCGCCACACAGAAACACGTCCGTACCACGTCACCGCCCAGCAAGGAGTCAACTACTAATTTAAAAAGTATCATATATCCTCATCGACCACGCTCAACCCTTCATACGTGGTGAAGCCCATCAACCATACACGGTTCTCCTATATCCTCATCAACCACGCTGAACGCTTCATACGGGGTGAAGCCCTTCAACCATACACGGTTCTCCTATATCCTCATCAACCACGCTCAACCCTTCATACAGGGTGAAGCCCATCAAACCATACACGGTTCTCCCATATCATCATCAACCACGCTAAACCCTTCAAGTGGTGAAGCCCATCAACCATGCACGGTTGTCCTATCTTCATCAACCAGGCTCATCCCTTCATACGGGGTGAAGCCTGTCAACCATACACGGTTCTCTTATTGGGAACTATTTGGCCCAATATGAATCATGAATATTCAACAGGGCAGCGATTGGATAATAAGTATGTCAATCTTCCATGCAGATATCAATATACATATCTTTTGAAAGTCTGTTTTTTCGTAATGAGCAAAGAAGGGACATGATCTAAACTAAAGCAATATGAAAAAGTAATGTCACTACAGAAGAAAAAATATCGAGTATCTTTAGCTTAGCACCTACGCTACCTGCTATAATTCACTAGTCAAACGCAATGCTTACATTTTAACAAGAAGCTAAAAACGACTGCTATGAAGACTAACTGCCAATCATGCAGTTTGTAGAATTGAGCTTCATATGTCCGTCTCTGTATCTATATCTCGCGAGTCACCGATAAAATATTCAAGATGGCGGAGAATCAGCGTCGGTCTCTGGGCAGCAGTTCCTCAAGACAGTTTTCGCCGAATTATAATCGTTACGGAGGCGGAGGAGATGAAGGCGGCGGAGGAGATGAAGGTAGAATGCTGATGGAAGACATGCGCTATGTAGTGAGCGAGACACAAGGCAAGATTGGCAGCTTACGGCAGGCACTGTCAGAAAAGTTAGTTGGGTTGCTCGACCGAGCTTTGGCGATTGTGTAGTGTAACGTTAGGGCCCCTCTTTTAACGTTAGTTTTGATGAAGTAAGAGTCAAGGGTATTTTTTCTCATTCCAAAATCACTTTTTTAACCTAAAGCAGACTTCTCTTAATTCTATTGACATTGTTTTTTGTAATTTTGAACAGTTTATTTCGGTAGAAAATGCAATTTTCTTACGCGCTTTACGGCAGTTGCCATGCCCATGCGAATGAACGCGGTTTTGCGTGTTTACTGTGCGTCGCGGTGATCGCCATCTTTATTTTCGCGTTGCGTTTTGTCGTCCTCATCGCCGCTTTACCCCAAAATTTCCCCAACTATTTTAAATGACTCCTAAAATTATATTTATATTGATAACAAATTGATATGAAATATATAAGGCTCACATAATCAATTAAAAAATGTAGCAATTAGCAATATGGTCACAACTTTTAACTAAAATTGTCCTCCAAAATGACCCAAAATTTTAATCAACAAAAGTCCATAACTTTGCACAACTTTTCATGACCATTGACCCCTCATTTTATTTCAAATTTTTTACTCTTTCCAGTGATATAATATTTAAAAGGATTGAAGCAACTTGACATTTTCCTGAATCTGCCTACCTACACGCTGAGTTTTACAACCGGTCAACTTTGATTTCAAATATCTCCCCAAATTGTTATCGCTGAACACTTTTATATACATCATTGTATTCCTGAGATGTTAGCAATTTCGACAAGGCTTACTAGGCCTAAATTCTGAATTCGTCCGGCTGTGAGGTCTTCAAAAATGTCAAATGCTCCAAAACCTTCCAAAACGTCTTTTACATGGAGGACGCCATCTTGTATTCATCGCTAGGATCGAGAGAAGTCGGGGCACCCGGCGGTTGTAGAAAATGGTCTGTCATAAATTGGCGGCGCACTCTGGATGATCTAATTGAACACGGAAGTTGTGACCGACACATGACCAAAAATCGGGATGATAACACCTGTCGGACTTCACCACGTGCGTGTCTTTAACGATAAAATACGGGCTGTTAGAGTTGGCAGATGTCATTTTTATTGCAAAAGCGCGAAAGAACATAACCCCTAGTTAGCCCTAGAAACCACTCTGTGTGTAGAATATTACCCGCGGTAAGCTTTGACAACATGCGGCAGATTGGGTTTAATATTTGCATTAATAATGGAGTATTTCACAGAAACCCCCTTCTTGGATTCAACCATTTACCCCTCTCCCACCTGCCAATCAGTTGGCAAGGAATAAATGAATAAATTCAAAGACCAACTAAAACGCCAATTTTTTGTGTGACTTTTTTGACTTATCTGATAGTTTATGCCTCCCAAAAACAAATGTAACAAGTTTCATGATTCTGAAAAATAAAAAATAAATGTTTTGAGCCTTTTCCTTCTGAGCCACTTTGACTCGATTCAGAAAAGGCCGAGGTGAACTGCGTGCCGTATCGCGCGAGTATTGACGTACACGTGTAGAAACATATGAAGTCACTGTATTATACGACAACGTTTTACGTAGAGTCTGTACGTATTTTTTTGTCTAAGGCTAGTATTACTTGCTGTGCTTTTTGCACATGATTCAGGTGTAACACTACGGTAAACATATTTTAAAGTGTTGACATCTTTGTGAGACACATTTAGAATTGGGGTTGTAGGCTTGTTCTTTCTGAAAAGCTAGTTATGATTCATACTTTCCTTTGTTTGCAGTCGGCTTTCATTGGGACCTGCGCGGTGAGTTGTGTGTGAGCTGATGCTATACTCTAGTCTGGCGACTTTGCCTATGCAGCCCCGCACCTTCTCAGAACTATACAATGTACACACAATTTCTGGTACCAGACTCAATCGCATGCAGTGCATGCGGTACCGTGCGTGTACAATGCATGTTGAGTCAAGCGAGCGTGGACAGGGAGGGAGACGGTCGGGGCTCTGGCTGCTGGAGCCGGCAACCGCAGGCAACGTCGTCGTAGTCTGGTGGTGCGCGTGAGTCCGGGACAGGATTGGAATGCTCGGTGCCTTTAGAGTTGGAATGGCTCCAGCATTCAAACGTAATTGTGCCTTCAAACCCAGCTGAGTTTTCATACTAACACTATCATCAATACAGTCTTTGGCGAAATATTCTGCACATATTTTCGACAGCCAAAAATCAGATCTTGTATTGTCTACAAAGCGGACCCACTGTCGCCTTTGAACTCCATTCAGCACTTGGAATCGCAGTAAGGTTAGGTCAGGGTTTTTGTCGCTGTTCCTCGTGCAACCCCCAACTACACACGATCGAGGCATAATGATTATCTCAGAACCATGCTCATACTGAAATATCAAAATTAGACAAAATAGACGGGAAAACGGAGGACTTATGTCGACAAAAACTCTTCCAGCAGCATCAAATCCACGTACGTACATGCATAGTGTTTGGCTGTAGCATCAACCGACTCTACACGTGTACGTCACAGGGTCACGTACATTGTACATACATTTAACATACATAATGAGCTTTCGCGAAACAGGATAAATGGTTCAGAATAACAACCCTTTTTTTAAATAAAAAAATCCCTCTCGTCTGCAAACTAATATCCATCAGTTAAAGAGTATTTAAACTGTCGGAAAAGTCCAAAAAGTCAAATTATTTTTGGGCGTTTTAGTTGCTCTTTAAATTATTTAAGACCATAGGGCGCCATGCGCCAGTACAGTGTGCAGCAACTAGGCATGATAACGGCAGCGGTGATGTAGTACTGAAATCCCCAAACCAATTAACCACAGATAACCAAATGAACCAATTCTTGATTATTTTGTGTTCCTTCCTTCATGGTTACGGTCGCCACAAATTAGCGCACTCCAAAATCCGCCGCCTTACAAGCACCGCACTGCACCACGCGCCCAGCCAGCAGTATGAATATTCAACAGAAACTTCACGGTTGGACGATATACCATCAATCACACAACAGGGGTAGATATCCACAAAGTTCTATCGGCAGCTGCGCGCGCCACACGTACAAAGTCATGTGACCACCGATCGTCGCGTATGTATCTAGGCACAACTTTTTGGCCTATTTCTGACCTCCAGATTGCACAAAAACACGATCACTTAAAAATCCATAACTTTTCTTTAAATTACCCTATTGAGGTCACCAACCCCTCATTTATTCCTTTTTTCAAGCTCTTTAGGATAAAGTAACATTTGAAGGCATATGATGCACGATATGGGGCAGAGCGAACCCCCCCTCTTTTGTGTTGGTCATTGTGTTCCCGGAATCTCAGGAATTCTTTTCAGAAGTCTAGGGGGGATGTGTTAGGTAACAATAGTCTGGAGAGTGTATAGGGTATAGGGACAAAAAGGGGGGTACCCCTCTGCCCCATATCGTGCTGGGTATATTTGAAGGAATTGCAATAACTTAACATTTTCATGAACCTGCCTAGTTAATGCAGAGTATTGCATAGCTTGTAAATTCCAGCTCTAGGCTCATGACCTGTGAGATTTGCCATTTAGAGCTGGAAGTACTGAAGTTGAACTGTAGGACTTAAGCGTTTTATTGTTTGAAGGCCGATATTTTCTGTTTCCCTGAACATATTAACCAAACACTCACCCATAAAGCTCAATTCTGGTATACAACCATGCACGTTTCAATGGAGTATTGCTGCACATGCGCAATTCTGGTGGTTGCATATACTGTATTGCGCATGTGCAGTGTGATATAATTAATAGGCCAACTTTGGAAACAAAAATTCGCGTTTGTTGTTTTCAGCTTTAATCACGGGTTTGGCTGGGTTAGGGTTAGGGCAGTTGACCCATCAAAGTGGTAGAAATGGCACAGAATCTGAAAATTGTGCACTGCACGACAAATAAAACAAGATTTATATGACGTCAGATTCTGAAGCTCCATTGCGCATGTGCAGCAATACTCCATTGAAACGTGCATGGTTGTATACCAGAATTGAGCTTCATACGTCTGAATGGATATGTACAATGTAGCTCACACGATGGAGTAATCATTCATGCACCAAATACAATGTACATGTACATCCCCTCAAAATGAGTGCACAAATGGGACTGCAGATAATGACTGAATAACTTCAAACTTATATTTTCTCAAAATCTTTGTCTTTATTCATGCATGATTTCAATGAATAATAGCTAGATGGCATTCATGATTTCAAAAATTCTGATATTTTAAAGGGACACATTGCTTTGGATGTTGCGATTTGGGCTATAAAACTGAAATGGATATGGTTGGGAAGCTTTTTTAAAAGTAGAATATAAAGATTCACATAACTATCCCTTCAAATTGCGTGGTTTTTGTTCAATTTCGTGACAAATAACGGTCCGCCATTTTGTAGAACCAAATTTTTGACTCCACAAAATGGCGGACCATGTTCACCAGTCGTATTTCCAGTCGCATCTGGTTGAAGTACGTTCTGTTGATCCATTTTGATGTACTGTGGCACGGCGCGCAGCACTGGCGATATGTGTCGAGAGGTAGAGAATTGTACCTGGCGATCATCTGATAGGTTCACAAGGCCACTGGCTGCGGTGCCAGCCTAAAAACTCTTACAGCGTATTTTGCGCATTATTTAGACGGTGGTATTTACTACTGGAAATAAGTCTATGTTTCGCGGGTCAGATGTCAGGGGTAAGCGGCCAATTTTTTGTTTTGTAATCACTACTCACTAATTACAACACATTATACGTGTTTTTTTGCATGAACAACTCTTCTAAACAGCAAAATTTCATGACATTTGAAGGCAATGTGTCCCTTTAAATTCAATAGAACTGTAAGAATGTGCAAAAAAAATAATGTTAATCACATCTTCCTGTTCAGAAAATCAGTCATCAAATGAACAGTGCCCTCACACATTAATGTACATGTATGAGTGGTGTGTCCTTGTAACAAAGGCTATGTTCAGACAGTGTTATACATTTAGTTATAGCTAAAATGGTAAACGTTAAAACGGTCGCTCACCACAGGTGGCTGGTCATAAAATTGAAACGTACTGAGCGTCAAGACACTGTTTTAAGTATAGCAAGTTCAACTCGAAGTGGTTTATCTCCGTTCTGGGGTCACATAGAACTTGCACCCGTTAACATAAAGCGTGTGCTAGTTCATGTGTACATAAACAAATTCTGTGTATATCTGTACACGTAAGTATAGTGTGCGTACAGCTTTCAACTGGTGTACTTGCTTTCTAACACTTCGAAGCCTTGGCCATGATGGTGATCAGTTTTGAAATACTTTCAACAACTGTTTCAAATCAGTGATCCACGAAAAATATCGGAACAATTGACTAAAAATTAATGTAAGGGTAAACCAAGAGCAGAAAGATGAACATAAATGCCAGCGTTCTCCACAAGGGGTTTAACAGGGCGGGCCGCCCTGCCAAAATTGTATGCCGCCCCGCTAAAGTTTCACCGCCCCGCTAAAATTTTCACCACCCTGCTATTTTTTTCCATTGGATTTTCCCCCATTCTCCACCGTCTACACAGTTTATCTAAATACGAAGAAGTTTACCGCACTCTGTGGAACGAACATGAAGAGTTTGCCAGCATTAACATTTAGCAGTATTGCAGTAGCGTTTAATTATAGTAATCGAACAGATCTTGACGCAACGTACGCAACATATTAAGCATTCACATCATAAAACTATACACGTAATATTATTCTGGACTGGTTCCAATCTCCCTGGGAATATCATTTTCACTTTCGCGTCGAGAACCAGTTTACCTAAATTACAATGTTCCGTAACACTTGAGGGCGTCTTTTTCTCTCGTAAAATACCTTATCCATGCGCGATGTGCCCACGTGCATGTTTAGCTCACCGGCCGGCCGGCTTAACCCCCTAAAAATCTTGCCTTCATTTCAAGTTGTAAACACGAGCAAATTTGATTCAAAGAGTCAGAAGAAAGTGGCCAGGAAATGCCTCAGATTGCACCACAGAGCATCTAGAATCCAAAAATTTCCCGCAGGCCCTTAAGCGGGCACCGGACCCCACGCCGTAAGGGCTTCGCGCTCGCATTGTGTCTGCCGCCCTGCTAAAATTTACCGTAATTTTCGGAATATAGGCCGCGCGGAGTATAAGCCGCAGCACGCAAAAATCTGCAAATTAATATTTAAAGTTGGCGTATTAGCCGCACCGGCGTATAAACCGCACCGCGGCGCTGACGACCGACCACAAATGTCATCGTGCTGCATAGCGCTCGTATGTAAAATGGTTCCACTATCAAAATCACATGCAATCCTAAAGTGTAAGCAGCGCAAGAACGAGATAGGCGGAAAGAAAAGGCGAGTTTGGGTTCAATATCGACGTCATCTTACCTGACTTCAATTTAAGTGTCTGGTTCCCGCTATGATATTCTTATTGAAAACGCAATTATCGAGAGTCGGCAAACAGACAAAGCAATCCCACTGGTGGTATACGAGTATCTGTGGACAGCGCCCTCATTCGACGCGCACGGAGCCCAATAAACTTTCATAAGTCCTCGAAATTACCAATTTTGACGGGCTGGATGAGCGTCCTGGCTGGGTGGGCCGCGCGGCAGTTCTTTTTTTTTTGATGGGGCGGGGGGAATAAAAAAGACAATGACAACTTTAACCACTAATCTGAGCTCAACAGTCACCAATTGACCAGTGAAATAATAAACAACATGGATTACACAACGATAAAACAGACAAAAACGAACAGACACACCACACGATTTGTGAGGTGTAAACGGTAGTTATGGTACATTTGCAAGTCTATTCGGTCCCTCTGGATTGGTTTCCTTTATTTCCAACAAGTGAGTAGAGCGAACGTAAACAGCACCCAGGGTTCGAAATTCGTAATCTGGGGGCCAAGGCCATTTTCGCCTTCGTGACGTCAACATTTCCTGGGGCACCAAGGCCACTAATGAAGGCACCAAGGCCACTGACAAAAATTGATAAGGGCACGAAGGCCAGATGAAGGTCTTGCTTGCATACTGGTGTATTTGTACAATTAGTCTCTCACGGCACTGAGCGAAACTTTTAGACATGTGGAAGGTGCCAAGAAACAATTAAAACTGAGCTTACGGCTTGCGTATTTGTTTTCTTAACCACTTAGAAATTAGAGTATAAGGAATGCGTAGCACTGTTAAATACGTTGCTTTAATATCTTCAGCACACCCATCGATCAATATTAATAAAAAAATGATTCATATTAATAATAACATTGAGTTTGTCGCGGTTTTTCTTTTGCTAGTCAATTTTATCACATTGCTAATCAAATGACAATATGATTAGCATAATTTGCTAATCATTTTATTTTTCTTATTTCCATCACTGCCTGAACTTTTAAGTTGTATAGTCATGGAGAAAACACGGCCCGTGCCGGGCATGCCGCGCGACGGCATGAGTGGTTTTACCGTGCGTTGCCGCCATCTTCACCGGCCACGTTGCGTTCACGCCCCGCACGGGCCATTCGGGAAATCACGGTGCGATATATCGCTGGCGGAAAAAGCGTCAACGTTGTCGATCTCCTTTTCCAAGTCACCCAGTAAAAATGAGTTTGGTTCCGTGGGGCAGAAATGAGTTTTATCATGATTCATGTCATTCTTGCACTTAATAGCCGACTTGTCGAGTTCAATTTGTCTGGAACGTTTTAATTAATTAAGCGATGCAAGGCATAAATTGTCGAATAAATCGCAAACAGAAAACGCTTCGGTTTCCACGTGTCCGAGTCATCGCAGCACACATGCACACTATGCACGATCGTTTGCACGAGGGGAGTTCGTTGTGTTAAGTTGAACAGGCAACGCTACTCCCTCTGGACCATCGCTAAACCGCACACATGGCTTACATTTGTAGCCGGCTTTGGGGGGTTCGGGTTACTGTAGTAAGAGCTACCTGGCTAAAGCTAGCCGCGGATTCGGCCGCGGATTCAGAGCTTGTTTTTAGGCTGTGACTGGTTCCCGCCCCAGTGAGAAAGAAGAAAAATAATGCACGGACGGGAACCAGTCTGCTTGGGGAATCAGGTTTTTTAAAGGTTTTTACATGGGGCGCACGGGCCGTGCGGGCTCTAGCGCGATCGCTCATCACGCGCACGGGCAATTACCAGCGCGATCGAAAAGCGCCGTTTTGTAGGATCCGGCAACGGTTTGGTACTAAAAAATTGAGCAATATTTTAAGGGCTTGGTTCGGCAAGAAGGGCACAACGGCCAAAGTATTAATGGAGCACAGCACAACTGGCCGTGAATAGTGCATTTTTACAAGGGGCATCACGGCAACTAAGCCTTAGGGCATCGACGGCACTGGCCGCCGTGAATTTCAAACCTTGTGTGACTGATTTTATTCTTCAACTGTTGCCGTATAAGCCGCCCGGAGTAAAAGCCGCAGGGACATTTTTCAGCGTGAGAATCAACGTATAAGCCGCGGTCTATATTCCGAAAATTACGGTAAGGCCATGGAGAACACTGAATGCTATTAACAAAATGCTACGTATGCGTGCTATGATATACATGTAGGGCGTGTCACTGAACGTGGACAACCACAATCGTTTACAACAAAAAGCATGCCACAAAAAGGTTACGTAACACCGGGTCAACTGCGCCGGCTAAAACAAAAAGTGTGTTAGCTAAAACCATTCAGACGTTGTAGTAGAAGATAACCATTCTGGTTTAGCGTTTAACCCTCCCTCCAAGGTGTTTTAAATTACCATTTTAGCGGCGAGATAAACTCGATTCGGTGTAACTTTAAAACCATTTAGACACCGTTTTAGCAGAAAAGTTAGACCAAATCGAGTTCAACTTAAGGGAATTTAAAACGATGTCTGAACATACCGTTAGTGTACCAGACTAAAAATCTTGGTGATGCTGCAGATTGTGGGTTCGAGACAAGCAGGGGGGGGGGGGGGGGGGGGGGGGGGGGGTGGTCATGGTGCTTGTGTCCTTGAGCAAGACACTTTGTTGCGAGTTGCTAATCTCCACCCTGGAGTAAAATGGGTACGGGTGAGGGCAGTGATGGTTATGTGTTCTAAATGCTGGTTATTATTCTAATTATTATAATGACAAAAGTACCCTTAAGTGTACCCTGCATTTGTGTTTAAGTCGTGACCCGGACTCGACCTTGCATGTCATACCGTAATGAAATTTCACTTGTTTTTCTTATACATGGCCGAGGATTGTCTCTGGAGAATTCCTCTTTTTCTATTACATTTTTAAGTTCTGGTTCAGTCAACTATTAGTTGCTAAACCAAGGTTTTCTTTCTATTTGCTTTCAGAAATCAAGTGATCAGACGAGAGCGTGCCCTGCGAAAGGCCGCAGAGCAACGCGAGCTGGATAAATCCACGGAGGCTACCTTTGTGGATCTTTATGCTGGCTCAAACCCGTCTGTCAATGAAGAGCTGAAGGACTGGCTGTCGCCTGCTAAGCAACGGGATCGCATACTAAGGGGTGAGGTCTTGTCTCACTTGAAGAATAGTCAGACAACAATAATTCTGATACAGATGAGCTATGCTCTGCCAGACGCAGCACAGTGCATATGTGCTGATGACAGCTCCACTTTGCTGCACTCTGCACACAAGTCAATGTGACAAACTATGCAATCTGATGCGTCTGGCAGGGTTCTAGTAAACATGCCCTGGAGGGTTAGGGTTAAACATGTTGGTTTAGAGTATGGACAATATTCATATTGTAATCCACCATGATCCTAAGACCAAACCTCTTTCAATGTTTTTCATGTGGCTCTGCTAAATCCATCAATTTCCAACAAAACTGAAATGAGAAGCCTTCTGAATACAACAAAATCCAACAGCAGATTTTGTTGGATTCTGCAGTGTACCACCTGCACACCAGCCGTGGTATTTTGTAGCCACCCTGCCAAATCCAACAAAATGCAGCTGCTTTCTGTTTGTATGAGTCCTGCAAAATCCAACAAAATCCAACTGAAATTTTACTAGAAGTCTGCTTCCATCCTCCTGAAATACGACAATGTCCAACAGGTATATTTAGCTTCCACCTTGCTAAATATGACAAAATCCAACATGCCAAGTTTGTGTTGACTGCCAAATCCTACAAATTTCAAGAGCTTTTTACCATTGTTGGATTTTGTTGGATTTAACAGGGTTAGGGTTAATAAACCCCAACAGAGATGTCACCAAAAAGGCATTAACCCTCCTACTGTTATAACTATCACAACCTATCAAAAAACCAACCCCCTTCCTCTCTCATAGCTTGTGTGTACCAACCTATCACTCGATAGGTTTTGATAGATAGGGTCATTGGCTTCATTTTGGCACCGGGAGAGAGTGGGTTAAAGTTAGTAGTAGCACTGAAACTCCTATAGGTATGGAAATGACATGTCTCAAATGTCTTGAATGTCTCACAGCTTTTAATATAAACCCCATCCTTCCCAAATCCTCCAAAATCCTCTTTGCCAAATGGAGGAATTTGGAGGATTGAGGGTCTTTGGAAGTTGAAGCATTGGAGGATTTTGCAGGATTGAGGGCATTAGAGGATTTTTGCCTCTGGCGGAAAATGGAGGATCCAGGTCATCAGGCCCAATCTGATGCTGGTTGATTTCGGAGGATTGAGGTTACTTGGGTGTTTACAAAAACCCCATAAGAGGATTTTTGAGGATTTAGGTTACTTGGAGTACAAATTATGGAGGGAGTTACGGTTAATGCACTCCATGTGACTTTTTTATATGTAAATCATAGTCCAGTTGACGTTCCTATGCACACAATGACCCAACCTAGAAATGTTCTTTCCTATGAACTTTTTTTGTTGATTTATACTCCTATGGGGTCCTAGAACAAATTTAGCTTGGTTGCCCAAATGGCACGTTTGGGCAACTCAGGTAATTTGCATAAATCCAAAATGGCCGCCGGACGCCATCTTGAAAATTTAACTATTGAACCACTTGTCCTAGAATAATGTATAATACCTAATTTAAGGGGTTTTGGGGTGTGTAGAATCCATTTCTGGGGTTATTTTGTTGATTCAAGTTCAAGTTTAGATGCTAATGGTCAGGTCAAGGTCAAATTTGACCTCTTGGTGGACAATGAATGAAAAGTTCAACTAACACGTACATTTTAATCTAGTTTATTCATGCACAAAATATAGAATAATCATACATTATTGTCATTGTCAGGATCATGTTATAAGGAATGTTTTTAAACGATGGATAAAAAGGTAGTTTTATACATGCTATGCTGCAACCGTATATTGGAACACACACTTGGTGTTGTGAAAAGAGAAAATGGCATGCCCATCATGTAATATTTCCGAAGGTATCTCAAATAAAAACTAAAACTACTGCCTATCAAATATACATTTTATATAGCGAATGTCCACCACTTGAACACATAATTGGTCTTGTGATAGAGAAAATAATATACCTATTTTGTCACACATCTGGAGGTATCTCAAATAAACACAAAAGTATAACATAATATACATTTTGTATAGCGATTATCCACCACTTTAACACACATTTGGTATTTTAAAAGAGAAAACAATATACCCATTCTGTAATACTTCTGGAGGTATCGCAAATAGAAACAAAATTGTAGCCTATAAATATATATTTTTATAGCGATTGCCAACCTCTCTAGACACACTTCATTTTTTCTCAAAGAGGAAATAATATACCCGCATTCTGTAATGCATCTGGAGATATCTCAAATATAAACAGATGCATAACTTATAACTAGACATATAACAATTTTCCACCGCATATGTAACAGGCTCCATCTGATATCGCCTAATAATCTTTATCCTTTACTCCCACTCATCATCAAAGTAATCAGGATCAAAAAGACTGCCATCAACATCCTCGATAATCATGGCCTTCACTCTCCTGATCCACACCATCCTCAAAATCCTCTCCCTGGCCCTCAACATCCTCTATCTCTCGAGTCTCGACACGTCCCTCATCTCCAGCCCTGCAGCATCCCTCTTCTCCAGAGCAGTTACAGTATGACGTGCACGAGAGATGCTCTTTTTGACAGCCACATGCCTTGGTGCTGCACTTCTTGCCCTGTGTCTTGCACTGACACTGAATCACACCAATCAACTCTGGTGGAGCTGGGTCACCCCGTGGCAGGAACGGGTATGCCATCCCGCATCTCCCACCCAAAGTTAGTGATATCAGCTGACTCATCTGGTGGGGCTTGGTGTCCTGCGGCTTTCCACAACATTACCTGCATGTAGCCCGGAGCACGTGCTGCAACAGGTTGGTAGATGTTGGAGGAAGGGCCATGGCTTTGGGACTTTTCTTCCTCTTGGTGAAGAATGTGAAGCGAGCAGACTCCATGGATGTCTCTGGCGGCTGACCGCAATGAAGAAGGGTTCTGCTGCCTCCATCAAATCTGCCTTGTGTGGTGCCTACATGTACCTCACCCAGTACATCAGCCAAACATTGGAAGTTCTCAGCGAGCAAGTGTACCGATCTTGCCTTTGCCATAGGGATATGATGTCATGTCACAACCGCTGAGGACATGCATGCCTAGAAGCTGCGGACATTTTGGTCCTAGGTCGGCGCAGGTGGTATTGATATCCAGCACTGTCCCATCCCATTGCTCCATCTGCACCTTGCACTGCAATTCCGTCCGATACACCCAATAGACCAGCAGGACAAACACGTCTGTGTCGTCACTAAGCACACGGATCACGCCCTTGCCACAGTTGCCAGCCTGAAGGACATATGATATCATGGTAACGTCCGCCTCATCATGACCAAACACACCATCGTCCTGGGTCTCCATTGTTGGGTCTCCTAGATTAAAGATGCACAAGATGCTCGCCAGCATCCGCTTGTTATTCTTGCTCTTCAGGATTGCATCTCTTTTGGGCAGAGGACTGGTGATGGATAGTTCATAGTCGATAACTTCACCAGTTCGCCGCATTCTCTCATGATCCTTGGCAGAGGCATCTTGGTACTTATTGAAGACAACAATTTTCTCAGTACCATCTGGATAGCGATTTAAACGACCTTGGATGGACGCAATCAGATCTGAGGCAGTGCCACCATGTGGCCACACAATGTGGTAGAACAGCCGAGAAACATCCACCATGACAATATCAGCAGGTGTTGGCAAGACTCCAAGCACACCAAGGTGTTTGACCAGACCAGACTTACTGGCTTTGCGGAGACAACCATGCCCATCGATGAGCAAACAGAGGCTCAAGCTCCACCTGCCGCCGCTGACCAATCAGCAATAGCCGGAGAAAAATGTTCTCAAGGTCTATTACTGGCCTGGCCGTTGTGCCCTTGTCCTGATTCTTGAGAATATGCATCGTCTTGATGGGCTACTGATAGCACTGTAGAACCCGTCAGGGAGACTGGCAATGTATATTTGCTTTCCATCTTTTCTCCAATCACAAGTGAATCCGCCACATTCACATCAGTGGAGGCAATTTGGCCAGTGACGGGATTGTACAGATGAGGGCGGTGATCTTCCAGTGGGTGTGGGTACTTCTCCACCTCTGCATCAATGAGACCCTGATCATTTGCATCCAAGATGCACCGGTGCTTGAACTCCTCCTTGTGCTGCTTCTGCGCAGATTGGCCTGGTGTATAAGCATACATGTAGTAGATATGGTCCACGTGGTCTGCGACGTGAACAGTAATAGGGAAGGCGTCGATCCACTCACAAACTAGCTCAGCAGAAAGGGTCATCATGCCCTTGAGAGCCCCCTTACCGATCTTGATGGCAGTCTGCTCGCCAAACTGGTCAGCAGAGACAGCGTTCCAGTATCCATCATGGTGCCGACAGATAAGGTCCACCTTGCCTTCGGCATGGAGTGCACGCATCTCCATGCAGCAGGTACAATGTACTGCGTGAGATAGTGGGCGTACTGCACATGGCCAGCAAGGAAGAAGTACTTTATCATGCGCTTCATTGTCAAATGCTTCAAGTAGATGTCAACCTCTCTCTATGCATGCTCAAACTGGTAAATTTGAGTGTTGGGAGAAGGAAGTTGTCCACCCTGTGTCTGCCAGTGGGATGGACCGGAGGCGAGCAGTCTCCAGATACTGCTCTATCTGCTCAAATGGCTTTAGTCCAATTGACAGAAAGTGCTTCAAGAGTGCCGCTGATACACCACGGAAGGACCGCATGGCTTTCACCCAGGACTTCCCATTGAAGATATCTGTCAGCCCCCCATATGCTGCAGCCACATACACTTCCAACGCAGAACCTTTCATCAGCTTCTCGATGCAGCTTATGGACGATGCATCCCACCAGGATGGGCGATTACATTATTGAACTGCATAGGCCGATACCAGCACACCTGTTTGGTACATACATACAGCTGCATGTCCACGAGGATGGTGTCTGATGGGTGAGAGGGTGGTGCATCAATTAGAGGACCAAACATATAGGTGCTCCCAGGTTTGAGTTCGCCCTGGCTCCTGGTTAGCTGATTGTTGAAACCATTCCACTCAATAGCATCTTGCCCCTGACTCAGGCTGTTGAGCCACTGCGTGTCCTCTTGGGCAGCCACCAGACTGGCCTGCTGAGCACACACGTCGGCGTAGCTGATCCCAGTCTTGCTAGTAGGTACTGCAGGGGGATTCACTTTCTTAGGGCCAGTATAGTGCATAAGTGGAATGACCGTTATTGCCCACAGACTTAGACTGCTTGGCGAGGGATACCAGGCTGAGTCCTGCCATCTCGATATCCCAGCTGGGTGCATCTGAAATGCTGTTGCCATGGCATGGGTCTCTCGACGACCACTTTTTTCATGGAGTTTGGCAAATATTGTATGATTATCAATTTTTGTGCATGAATATACTTTTAAAGTGTAATTTCTTAGTTGAAATTGTATTCATTGTCCAACGAGAGGTCAAGTTTGACCTTGACTTGACCTTTGTCACCTGACCTTGATGTTGAATTAAAAAATTAATAGCAGAAATGGATTCTACGTACCCCAAAACCCCATGAAATAGGTACCACACATCACTCTAGGGCAAGTGGTTCAAAAGTTAAATTTTCAAGATGGCGTCCGGCGGCCATCTTTGATTTATGCAAATTACCAGAGTTGCCCAAACGTGCCATTTGGGCAACCAATATGAATTTGTTCTAGGACCCCATGGGAATACAAATCAACAAAAAAAGTTCATAGGAAAGAACATTTCTAGGTTCAGAAAATTTCTACTGGACTATCACCACTTTCTATGTTGCCAGCTCTATCACCCTTATGATTTTCCTGGGTCTAGAATTAAATAGAGTATAAATCTTCAACAGATTTCAGAGAAATTATTCCAATTTTCAGACCTACATGTATAGACTCTGGCGCGGTAACTTCCACCGTTGGTAAGACAAACTCACCTCCCCCACTCAACCCATAAAATGGCTGAACTGCATGGGGTATTGACGTCTATTAATAACCAATTTTCTGTTTTTGCAAGGTGGCAAACCTCACCCTAAAGAGAAAGAGCTGCAAAGAAAAATGGAGGCAGCCGATCGATCTCCAAAGGGTGCAGACCAGACAGACGCACCTGGTGATGACCTAGGCCACACATCTGAAGGAGAAACGAGGACGGAGGAGAGTGAAAATACCCAGGGAAGACAGGAACGAAGACGGAGGAAGTCCCGGAGAAGAAGAGGTAAGCAACCGTTTCAGGTTTAACCCTAATGTCCTAGGCATTACTTTGGTATAAAGAACTGAGGACTACAAAATACTACTTAGTATTTTGTAGTACTGAGTCTCTCTGTGACTGATGAATGGGCGTATAATGACAGCAGTCTAGATACTGGCAACTAGAAAATACAACTTCTATGTAATACAGTTAAGTTACTGGGTAAATTATATTTGTGTCAATGAATTGGATGGCTAAGATAAAAAAAAATGTATCATGTCTGAAAACCAGTAATTCATACTGTGTTTCCGCCTTAGATGATAAACATTTTTCCTCTAAACCGAGCAACCTTAGTATTACATATTACTACGTACACTATTTGGGGTGAAGTACATGTACCAATAAAAACTACCACAGTCATTGCACACTAGTAGGTGAGAGTACTGCATACTACATTTTACTACTAGTAGTATGTTGTAGCTTTAGGTGATTTTCGGGTTAAAGGGTCACCTTGCCTTTGAGGCACCCAACACTACACTGGCATATTAGAAATTATGTAGTATTTTGTAGTATATTGTACTTTACCCCAAATGAATGCCTGGGATGTTGGGTTAAAAAGTAGAATATAATAATGTACATGACCATCCCTTGAAAATGTCTGAAAGTCATTGATGAATAGTAAGGCTTGTGGGCGAATTACAAACGTATGTGAATTGTTGGACGGTATGCAAATTAGGTCCTTAGACTGTTGAACGGTTTGTAAACTATTTTTTGGGCCTTGCTTTCAGACCCCAAAGGATTTGCTTTTTTGTACCAGCTTCAAGTGCCCAACAAAAGAGGCTGATTGTCATTGGGGTTTTACCAAACAAAGGAGCATCCTGCCTGCTGGACTTCAATGGCTGTGTGGCCACTAATCCTCCAGGCATGCCAGGGTTAATTAACCCAGGTGGATTAGCAGTGGCACAGCCATTTAAGCAACCACTGTTATCCCAATGAGGCTAATAAGCCTTTTGCGCATTGATTTGCATAGATCATTGTACCCTGTCTTCGCTCAATCTAAGATGCACAGCGTGCGCCAGTCGTTGCCAGACTGATCATTATTATGCATGTCAGTACAGTTGTTGCTAGACCACGTGATTCGGGGCAAGCCGCAACGTGGCGACGCACGGCCAGTGGTGGTTTCCCTGTCTGGTATCTGGAACTACCGCTGGGTGAAACAGCGCACGATAGAGATTGTCACCACTCTAAAACACAACAACCGCTCGAATCGTTACAGTACATGTTGTATGTTCTTCTCGAAACGCGGCCTATTTTTAGCAATTATAGTTTCTTTAATGGATTACAACTTCGAAGGTAGGAACGTGAAGAAACTGCAGACATTTCTTCAAGAGAGAGGGGTTTCAATAACGGGTTACCTGAAGAATGAACTGGTTGAACTGTGCAAGTGCGTGGCCAATCTGAAATTGACAACCGACCCGAATCTTTCAAGCCTCAACTTGACAAAAGATTGAAAGACGCTGGCTGCACATTTTCCGACCCATTTAATCTTCCTGGATTCACGAAGGATTTCTCGAATATACCAGATTTCGGACTATACGATGTCTTCAATTATTTGATTTGTTTTCGAGCGGATTACGACCGGCGAAAACTTATTCGTAAATATACAAAAACAATTTCTGCAAGACCAGTCACTTACGTAAAAACCGATAATGAGACCTTGCTCAACAGAATCTTTCTTCATCCAACCTTTCCCACAAATACAAAAGGAATGGAAAGAGAGATTTTGTTGATGTCTTTAACAACCCCCACCCTCCCTACCCCCTAAACGAACTTTGACTCACTGCGGCTATTTCCTGAGATGATCAACAAAATAAGATAATCTGATCATTCCTTGAATTTTGCCTGCACACACCGGTTCTTTCTTGCTATTTTCAAAATTTAAAAAGCACTTCATCTTGTAAAGAACAAGAAGTTCAACCAAAATTAACAATCGGTTAACCAAGGCCCTGAAACAAAACGTTCCATCACATTGACTCAACATCGTAACACATAAGTCTGCATGTATGATTACGCCCCCTCCCAATAAAAACAAAAACAAAATTGTTCATCTCCACCGCGCTAGATGTCGAAGCTGGTGTTGGGTCGGTGTAGTCATCTGTTGGCCCATTGCCACCGACGAAATGTTCGGAGCAAATGTAAGTATTGTAAGTTACATTCTCCGCCGAAAAGTCTTTTCTGGAGCAGTTTTTTATCCAACGGAGACACTTCTCACGGTTCGACTTCGGCTTCGGAAAGGGTAGCCACAAACGCCATTCATGTGGAGACGGTCCGAAAAGTGCGAGTCGCTGAGTGCATGTTCCGTAAGAACAGTGCTTCTTCGCAGGCATTCTCAAGCACTAAATCCCACAAACTTCGTATTTTATGTTAATGTCTAGATTCTAACAATAACCAGTACTAGAGTCTGACAAAATCTGCGTGGAAATTTATCGTTTTAAAGTGACAAGAAACGTATGAATCGCGTACATGTACTTCGATCACGGCAAGTGGACACGTATGCGATATGCATTGACATTGTGTTTGCACGCGCGTATGCGAGAAAGCTTGCCCCGAATCACGTGTCGTGGCAACAATCACTACGCAGCGGGGTCAAAGTACGGGTCACTCGCAAAAGGCTTATTTGATAAGTACTCCATTGTGCAGCCTACCAACCTCCTGACCATGAGCACTCCAGTGTATGCCGTTTGGGCTGGGGATTAATACCATTTGGGCCCATACCCTTTGGGAACTCTCAAGTAATTTGCATACCGTTTCTAAATCCACATCTAATTGTTACAGAATAACTTGTTACTGACAAAGAGTTCATGAGTTCCCTGCTTAATCTCAGAAATTTCTGTGCAGAAGCTTTAACCCTAACCCACCTCAATCCTCCAAAATCCTCAGATTTTGGAGGATTGAGGATGAATGGTATTTCAAGAAAGGAGGATTTTGGAGGATTGAGGATGAATAGTATTTCAAGAAAAAGAGGATTTTGGAGGATTGAGGATGAATGGTATTTGAGAAACAGGAGGATTTTAAAGGATTGAGGGTGAATGGTGATTGAGGATCTGGGTACCTTTTAACATAAATGTATTTTGGAGGATTGAGAATGAATGCATTTTTTGGGGCAGGGCAATCGGATCATTTTGCAGGATTGAGGATGGTTCCTGGCAAAAAGGGTCTAGGGGGTTAGGTTAATGCAAAGCACTGAATGTTGTACCTCAGTCATACCTCTTAAACAATACTGCCTGTTAACCCTAACCCCTTGGGTAACTTTACTAGAGAGTATCCTGAATCCGCCAAAATCCACCTATTTTGTCATGCACAAAAAGTTGGTTTTGTGACTGCTCAATATGGAGGTATCCTGAATCCATCGAAATCCCGCAGTACCACTAGGCTTACATTCCTCAATCCATCAAAATCCCCCAGGTTTCAATATGGAGGTATCCTGAATCCGCCGAAATCCTCCAAAACGGGGGGAGGATTTTGATGGATTTATGTACGTTAGGGTTAAATAAGGATGTCCTCTCTAATTCCTAATTTAAAAGTCCAACCCCCATGTCAAGACATTACCTGTACCTTGAGTTTCCATCATGTTCAGTTTTGGTATCTTCTTGCATTTTACGACCCAGCTCATGATGAATATTACCCGGACGACCGGCCCAGCTGGAATCCAAACTTCACTATGCCCCCTGCCCACGGTACCTGGCACCATCCAGGGATGGCCTACTCCGTCCCCGTCAATCCGTGGGTCAGTCCGCACCATATGGGTCCCGCCGAGCAGGGTCCCTGGCCCACTATGGTGCCAAGCTATGGTCAGTTTGCTGCCAGTGAACCCAACCTTGCATGCAGGCCACCGCCGGTCCGTAGACACAGCGTTGGTGGACAGGCCTTCTACAACTCGACAGAGACTCCTAGTCCAGAGCGGAAGAATGTATCAACGGAGGCTAAAGGTCGGTGTAGTATGTGAATCTAGGGTTTGTTCGGTTAGCTCACCTGAGCTCACTTGGGTTAGCCCTGTGCCGTTCGATTAGCTCTGACGTCATACTCAGGGGCTTACCGGAGTCAGCCACGACAGACCCTCGTGGAGCACATTGGTGGAAATACGTCACACGCAGGCGATGTCGCCCATCCAAATTGGACCTCCTAGTGTATTGATTAGCAGAGTTGGAGTCGAGTCCCTGCAAGTCCTTTCACAAGTACTTTCGCAAGCCCAGTCAGAAGTCCTTTCATAAAGCCGGTCACAAGTAACTGGATGAACAATGACAAAGGAATGCCTTTTTACAAAGCTCATTTGAATAGCTTGTGATTGGGATTAGGACTGGAGGGCTTGTGATGGAATTGCAGGGACATGCAGGGACTTGCATGGACTTGCAGGGACCTGTGATGGACTCGACTACATCTCTGTTGATTAGTAATGAAGTTAGTCAAGCTTGTTGCATAGTCTAACTTGCCTTATACTACAGTATACATTTACTATGATCACTAGGGAAGCAGTCTACTCTAGGGGTGTGCATTAACGGTAGTACGGGAATCAGGAACCGGATTGATGAAAAGCTTGGGTACCCATGTAGGTACCCGTTAAAGAAAGCCAATCCACAAATTATAGCTTGGAAATTGCTGTTCATATTGAGAGAGAATAACGGCGAGAGAATAACGGCGCTCGTTTTCAACCGTCGGGAGAATGATAGCCTTTAGTCAAGGTGCGCGTGGCTACCTGGACGTGTGACGCGCCCCGAATGCCAGCATGTCTGGGGCGCGCCACTCGTCCGGGTAGCCACGCGCGCCTTGACTAAAGACTACAGGGCAGTTTTCCCAACGATTTCCAGCTGATATAAATTTCCACTTTTCTTGACAAGGACAACACACCTGGTGCCATCATTTCACAGGATGATTGAGACTACTATAGAGTACCGAAGTCTGACGTCAGTTGCCGTGGCAATGGTTCCAAACACATGCAGTTTAGAATGTATTCTGGTTCCAAACATTGCATTGATTAACGTCATCACTTCGGTACTCTATTAACTTACAGTCTAGTAAGGTATTTCGTAATAATTTATTTTTAAAAAATTGGAGTATTACCAATCGTGTACACTACCTTTAACATGCATCTCTGTCTTTGTGTCATATTTTGATTGAAAGATTACTCTTTTTGAAAACAAGAACCTGGGATGCATTCCACTCAAGCGAACAACTGAAACGTTCTGCAGCGTTCGCAACATTTTTGTGCACATCCTACGGAAAATTGTTTGCGTAGTTGGCGAACGTTGGAAACGTTCGCGTGACTGGAACGCACCCCTGGTAACATGGGCTTTATATGCCAAGCTGTGTAAACACGTACTAATAATCTGAATTTGTTTATATGGGAACAGATGCATCCAATCAGTCTCCTACTGAGCCGCAGACTACCAGCACGCCCATTAGGATAGTAGTGGACAGGGGAACCAGTGCAAAGACGGACTTGGATGAGGGCGTACCGATGCTGCTGTCCGAGCTCGGCACAACCAGAGATATCAACAAAGAAGTATGTCTAAGCTTTCAAGTTTTCATACTTTTTCCTAATGTTTTTTTTACCTTGCTCCTACTTTTCCTACTCTTTTTCTTGAAATTCTTATTTTTTCAAAATGTTTGGTCCCCATCTCCAAAAAATGAAATCTCATTGTATGTACATGTATGGAAGTGTTAGACACTGTCATATGAAAATCACACTTTAATAAAATCAAGCTTTAGTTCATTTGAATGAAATTTTACACTGATACTCATTATGGCACTGTGCATCACAACTTAGACAAAATCAGTGGAAAGTCGCACTCTGGCATGCTGCGTTACAAGCAGCAAAATGTTTTTACTAGAAAGTTGATTTATAGGTATTTTCAAAGTTTTACACTTGAAAACCCTTTCCTATGATATCCCAAAGCTATATAACAATATATATATATTTACTTGACATGGCAGGGCCCTGCTTTTTTACTATATGTGGAGTTGCACTCGATCTTAGGTAAAAAAAAACCTAGGCCAATACCTAAAGCATGCGTTGTGTAAGCATGGAGCAAGAACGTCGAACACGTTCATCTCTTTGTACACATGTGCAATTAAGCGCACTTGTCGTCAGGGCACCAGTGTAATACATCCGCGGGTACAAGTACTCCAAATAGACAAGCTGCGTTGACTGGTCTCCATTCCAGTTTCAATCTAATTCTTCAGCATGAAAATTTGTACCTACAATGTTGTTTATGTTTGGAATGGAGGCTAGATTCGTATGGCGCATTGTATTTTGTTGTGGTCTCAACAGGTCTCGAGGGTAAAACCCGAGACCTTGCCATCTGAGACCGAGACCCGCGCATTCCAGACCGAGACCCACGCATTCAAGACCGAAACCAGCCCTCCCGAGACCGAGACTTTGTTAGGACAAGACTGAGACCTCAAAAAGAGGGTCTTGAGAAGGTCTCGAGACCTACCACACTGTCAGATTAAAGCTTGTGATCTATACTTTCAGGAAATAACATTTTGTGCATTAAAAGCAGGGTAGTGTACGTGTGCAGTCAATCATTCTATTCTACCCTGTCGGCGGTCGTCGCGGTAAATAAAATCATAGGCAAGGAACAGAAAATAAAGTAATAAATGCTATGTTTGCTTTTAATAACAGTTTTGTCCATTAATTTGTCTTTATATATCTTTGTGTATGTTTCGTGTTAATTTTGTGTTATTTTTTGTCAACTTGTATTAGTGATCTCTTAATCTTATTTTATTTTGATGTAATTTTAATGTGAGGGCTCCTTTGGAAAGCAGTCTTATTTAAACTGAAATGGACTACCCTCGGTAAAGATTACAATAGAATTGAACAAATAAAATAACACAATCTCCATAGTTTGACATGAAAAGGACACACATTTGACACACAGTTTTCCGCTAGCCAGTTCCGAACCGGTTCTTTATAGAGAACCGGAACCGGCTCCAGAAATTCTGGAAGCGCCCAACACCAGTCACTATATCTCATAGCTGGAGTGAAAATAAGTTTGGATTGTTACTGCTTGCAGTTACAGGAGAGACTCCTTGAGACGGAGCAGGAGATTGAGTCGCTTCGTCTGTCACAGAGTTTAACTGAAGCAACATTGGAGGCTCGAGTGGCGGCCAGGGCTGCAGGTTAGTCTAGTTTCCACACTGCATTCAATTTCACAGAATGCATCCCAACTTACGACACGTTCTGTGGCTGTAGCGTCAGCTGATGACACGGATGATGGTGATTCGGCAGTAACATTTTGTGTGCGTGCGCGTAAGATTTTGACCCCAGGCCATAGGTTACACAAATTCTGTCCAATGAGAGCTCAGATATATACATGTAGCAAATCACCAGCGCCCCTGGATAGCGCGGAGGGTATGAGCCAAAAGTATACGGAAATTTGCCGAACAAAATCAGAAGCCATTTTTACGGTGGTGCCGTGCCCGCGTGCAGGCTGCCCGCGTTCTTTAATTTGATTCGCGTGCGCATTTTGGCAAGTTGTAAACATCCAATTGGTCGAAGCTGCGTCGAGCGCGTGCGCCTAACACGCACGCAAGCGCCTCGCCACCGCAGTAAATGCTTCTAATTTTGGTCGCCGGATTAGTCTATAGGTCATATTTCTAAGAATGAGGGTGTTGTAATAATTTCATTTTGGGAAATACAAACAGGGGGCAGTTTCATGGAGCAAAACAATTTGGTTAGCATGAAAAGTTGTCCTCGGTAATAACAGGATTACCAATTAAATGTTCATGTGGTGAAGATTACTTGTGACTGGTGTTTAACAGTTTTTTGCCGAACATCATCAAAATCATGAGTTTCGGCTGTAAATTAGCCCCAAAAAGGTCCTCCTAAATGTAAGCAAAAGTCGGGTCGTTTTCAAAATCTCACCTTTTTCTGCACAAAATGAACAAGTTTTATTGAAATAATTGTCTTTAAATACAGCTTTTGATGGCACAATCATGCATTTCGGCGTGAATTTCACTTTTAAATAAGCTTTCTTTTTGCCACCCGACTTCCAGTTACATAACTGGTTAAAAAATCTAAATAATCGACTGACCGACCCTTCCAATTTTTTTCCCATTTAAAGGCAACACAATTTTTTTTCATTGGGGGAGGGGGGCTTTAGAAGACAGATGTTGGCCTTTTCCAATGAAGTGTATGAAGCACTATATGCTCAGTGCTTTCGGAGATCCTGTGCTAAAAAAAATTCACAGGCTTACTCCTGCTTACTGTTTATCTTCATTCTTCACACTTACGTGGTACCCGCTGGTCGAGTGGTTAAGATGTCTGCATTAGTAAGCAGGAGGTCGTAAGTTCGAGTCCTGCCCGAGTAAGCTTGTGAATTTTTTCACACAGGTTCTCGGAAAGCAACCGAGTATATACAGTGCTTCATACATTACGTCGGGACAGGGCAAAAATGTCAACAATTTACAGCACCATCTTCACACCAAGTTTAGGCTGGTGACCAGTTTTTATGCAAGACTTTTAACCAGGCAAATTTACATGCTTGGCAGCTTGATGAAATAAAATTGAATTCATGTGTGTTTTTTTTTAGAACTTTACATGTTACTTTTATACAGCAATTCCATTTTTACAAGTAAGGTTTATATGGACATTTTTGATTGTGAAATCATTATACAATTGTTGTTTGTTGATGGTGGTTTGTACATCCGAGAGGGAAACTGTCGCCTCGGGTGCCATTTTCCCCCTCGGGTGCCATTTTCCCCCTCGGGTGCCATTTTCTCCCTCGGGTGCCATTTTCCCCCTCGGGTGCCATTTCCCCCCTCGGGTGTACTAAACACCATGGACCACATCACAGCAGACAACAATTGTTTTGTTATACCATGGTATTAAATACATGCCTATACAAATCCCTGAGTAGTTTTAATGTGAAAGAGCAGACGAAATGTAAACAGTAATGGCGGCAACGGAGGGTCTTCCAAACTTATCACAACTTTCGTTTTAACTGTTCCCTATGGTGCATTATATGGAAAAATACAGTGGTTCACATAGTACCAGTAAAAACAAAACCTCTTCCCCAGGATCTGCTTCTATTAAACTTGTTCAGAGCAGCCCTGGGGACGA
Organism: Hippasteria phrygiana; assembly: GCA_037893225.1. NCBI lineage: Eukaryota > Metazoa > Echinodermata > Asteroidea > Valvatida > Goniasteridae > Hippasteria > Hippasteria phrygiana. Next base: position 208,800 of record JAZGUH010000783.1, on the reverse strand, counting down.
TCAAGGTAATGTACTCCACGGCTTACATCAGTTTTGGAGTAACCATGAACTTTTGTAATAAACCATGTGACAATGAATAACAATACTGTACCCCCAAACGGCATCATTACACCATGTCATGTGCTCAAAATATAACGTATAGATAGATAACCAATCAATTCATATTTCTTGTTAGTTTTCTTCTACTATTTTATTTTATTTTGAACTCATTAGCGGTCGTTGAAGAGATCTATGCAGCACAGAAGGAACGTGACGAAGCCGTCATGGCCAGGCTACGATTGGCTAATGAGGAACGTGACGAATCAATAGCCAGACTGCGTAGGATGGAAGACAAAGATGACTTTGACTCGGGAACGGATGTCGATGATGAGTTTGGTCCATCTGAAATGGTATGTGAAGCAAGAAGACTATTTGTTACCCAACCCAACAAGAGGCTCTTAAAACATGACTTCATCAGTGGAAATCAGTAGGAATTGTCCATTTAATTTCAATCCAATCTGAACACAATGTCATGAAATCCGTAATGCTGGATTCTGTGCTAACCGTGCTAACAAAGAAATCCTGTGCGTATTCCATAAGTGTCCTTGGAGGATGAACGCATGCACACAAGCCAAAATTCCTTGTTAACATGGCTGTAGTCGAGTCCATCACAAGTCCATCACAAGTCCCTGCAAGTCCATCACAAGGCCAAAATAAAAGGATTGATTGTTTCCGGTCCAGCGGCCGGGTGGATTTTTTTTCCCCTTTCGGCCGCCCGCACTTGGTATCATTTTTTTTCTCCCATCTTGTCCCATGTGTTATTTAAATATTTTGATGTCTGGTGAAAAAAGGTCTGTAAAACGGAACAAGTAATGCTACATCGCGGAAATCAAAACCAACCCGGCAGCTTTTTAAGAACTGACTCGATGCGCCACGCGCACGGGAGACTCGAGGGGATATAGTGTACTCACCTACATTGTACATGTATGTATAAATGTACTGCAGTGCATGTGGCGCCGTGCCATACATACAATGTATGGACCGAAAAAAATACCGATCGTCAACGACCCTGGCAATCGTGCATGCCTCGCACTAGCACTGCACATCACATTCACGTATGCACAGCGAACATGTGCTTTGCAGTTGGTACCCTGCAGCGACAGTGATTCACGTCATGTGCCAGCCCCGGTCACCAGCGACTTCAACACTGCGTGCGCAACAACAGCGCTGGGCGCTGGAAAGCAAGCCCACTGTGTATCTCTCATGGGACATATCCATGCGTAGACCACTGCGGTCGCGCCTGCTTACATCATGCTTGTACCACTTTTACATACGTTCGCGCATCGCGTGGAGTGGAAAGATGGTGGACGGTGTCGTCAACTTGAGCAGCCAATGCAAGTTCAGATTTGTATACATCAGTGGGCAATCCCCCAGGGAGTGAATTATTTCAGAATTATTCTTATTCTTGTGCCAGCACTAAAAGTTCACAACACAGTTTACAGAGTAACGGCTTCGCTGGTAGAGACAATCACAAAGTGTCAACTTACAATCAGACCAGACGCCAGCAAGAATTGTGGTGGTCCCGAACCATGAATGAGATGTTCCCAATATCTTTTTAGATGGCCAATCAGACGATTTTAAAATGACGTACGGCTCGCTGCATATGCATCGCATATTGGCTGGCCGCGCCCACATCACACAAGCCCCAAAACATGAACATGAATGAGATGTGTTCCGAACGCAACAAACCATTGTAAAACAAAAGAGAGTACAGATCACGTATTATGCGCTCACAAGGGAATTCCCCACGGTGAGAAATTACGGCCTTTGTCTTAAGCTTTTGGGGAATGTTTTTGTTAAATCTCCCTGGACGGCATTTGCAAGATTCAGCACAGTCCCTTCGTATTTGCACCTTTAGAATACACGTACACACGCACACACATAATACGTTTTGTACATGGGTCATTCCATGAAGTTGGTACACTTTTTCACACAAGTTGTGAAATTTTGAGGATTTCTTCACGTTCACAGTTATTTATATACCCAAAACAGATTACATGTATGTGTGTCTGAGCAGCACTAATACCCAATTCACAACATGAATTCTACAAATCATATGTATTTTCTTCATACACTATAAGGATAAACTATCACACTGTAACAGGACACCAAGTCTTTTGATGTCCCTGTTACATGTGAAACCAGTATCTTATTTTTGCCATATCTTAAGAACTGTCTTCAACACTTTCTTTACTAAACCACATTTTGTGTACTTACAGACAGCAATATTGCACAAATGGAAGTCAGACGTTTGCAGTTGAAATTTACAGTGATATGGTACAAATAAGTTATGGGTTTTACATGTAACATGGACACCGGTGTCCATGTTACATGTGAAATCCACAAAAAATCATATTTTATGCCTCATATTTACTGAAGAGGTCTGATTTTCATATCTTTCCATTAGAGATATATATCCTTAACTAGTTCATAAAATGCAGACATGTTCAAGGCAAATCAATGGAAATATGTCAGAAAATGTGTTTTACGGTTTCACATGTAACACGGACACCATTTTTTTCATTCACAGAATGACCCATAGGCCTAATATCTACCAGCTTTCGTAGAAGAATCGCAAGTTTCATATCCTAATAAGACATGTACTTATAAGTTTATAAAATTAGTAACAATTAGACAAATTAATAAAAGCAGAGAGAATATAATGACATTTTAAGGTACTGGTTTCACATGTAACAGGACACCAAATTTGGAGGAATGTCACACACACACATTTTGACTATATATCTTCATCGAGTGTGAAAAAACAATCCAACGAATCCTTTATTGGACTAGTGCAACTACTAATTGCAAGTGTGCATGAACAACTTATCCAGATCAGGGAAAACTGATAAAGGTAGACAATTTATTTGTTAGGGTTTAAATATTGCCCTTTTTGGCAAAATGTCACACTTTATGTACCCAACTTCATGGAATGACTGACCCACATACATGACATCGGTCCACAAGCCTGGGGTGTGTTTCGGCAGTCATTTTACAAAGACCCGATTTGGGTTTTTTCTCGTCGCAAATTTTTTTTTGCCAATTATAATCGAGCAAGAATAAGGCAAAAGCATGATGAATCAAATCCCCAAAACAATTAACCAAAGAGACAATTGGTTATTCAGCCAAAACACGCCCATGTTAAACATTGTTGGAACTTTCCGTCCCAGACACTATACACCCAAAAAAGTTAACTGCAAATGCGGCGGTGTAAGCAAAACTTCAAAGGCCTTTCTGGTAGAATGGCAGCCACTGGAGTATCGGGTTACCAAGTCGAGCTCCACAATTGGTTCTTATCTTTCCACTGCAAGGCAGACATAACACCGGATGATTGGAGATGAATGGATTCAACTACGAATGTAGTTGTTTTTCTTTATCTTTGTAAGGGGTTTTTGCAAACATTCTAAACATTAGGGGGAATACCGCGGTATTGAAATTGCAAACCGCTGGTATTTCGGTATTTATGGATTCTCAGTCGGTATTGTTCGGTATTGAAAAAAAACGTTACTATTAGCAATGGCTTTGCTTAAAAGAAGTTCGGAGCTTTCTACTGATACTGCAAACAAATAATAATAATTCCTCCCTCCCTACTGGGTTTTGTTCACCTCACCCGCTGGACAGGAAAAACCTTTTTTTTTTTAGGATGGCCTAAGCATTCCAGTCCTAATTCCAATCACAAGCTATTCAAATGAGCTTTGACAAAGGCATTCCTTTGTCATTGTTCATCCAGTTACTTTATGAAAGGACTTATGACTGGACATGCGAAAGGATTTTTGAAAGGACTTGAAGGGACTCGACTACAGCTCTGCTTGTTAACCAGTGAAATATGCTAGCCGAACAAAGATACTGACAATTTGGGAGGCCGGTACGGTATCCTAGAGGTCGCAGGTTCGAATCCCGCTCCTGCCAGTTTTCTTTCTTCACTTAGAAAATATATTGTGGTTTGTTTGACGAATTATAAGTTGAAAATTGTATCTTCATTGAGTGATCCGGTCCCCACAATGTCACTTCCCAGGATGCATCGTAAAATTGGGCGTGATCCCTGGCTATACGGCATTATGGGTTCATGATTTCTGACTAGCGCCCAGAGGCTACGTTCAAACACCATTTTAAATTCCCTGAAAACACTAGTTGAACTCGATTTGGTTTAAAGTTTTAGCTAAAACAGTGTCTTAACGGTTTTAAAGTTGCACCGAATCGGTTTTATCTCGCCGCTAAAACGGTGATTTAAAACACCTCGGTTTAGCTAAAACCAGAACAGTTTTATCTTTTAAAACGATGTCTGAACGGTTTTAGCTAAAACGCTTCTTGTTTTAGCCAGCACAGTTGACCCGGTGTTGCATAACCCCTTATGTAGCGCGCCTTTTGTTGTGTAAACAATCGTGGTTGCACGTCAGTGCATGTTCTATACACAGCAGGCACACGCTGGCGTGGTCCATCAGTCGCCAACTCACCATCTTTGCTAAATACAGTGTGAGGCCTTCACGTCCGTCTTTCTGCTCTTGCCCTTACATTTAGTTCATTGTTCCGACATTTTTTGAAGCAGCTGTTGAACGTTTTTTTTACAGCTGTTCACCATTGCATCATGGCCACTGCTTCGACTTCATAATTATTCGAACAAGAAACTTTCGTGTAATGGTGGTGCGTGCAATCCTAGCGATGAACGCAATGGAGATCAATGGTTACGAAGCACGTACATGTTTGTGCGCCGGCAACTTGTTAAAAGCTGTGCACGCACAATAAACATGATGCATCCCATATACACACAATTTTATGATGTACACACGAACTAGCACGCGCTTTGTGTAAATGAGTGGAAGTTTCTATGTGACCCCAGAATGGAGATAAACCACTTCGAGTTGAACTCGCTATACTTAAAACGGTGTCTGAACGCTTGGTACGTTTCAATTTTACGACCGGCCACCCGTGGTGAATGACCGTTTTTACTTTTACCGTTTTAACTAAAACGATGTCTGAACATAGCCAAAGATACTGACAATTTGGGAGACTGCCAACATAGGGCTAGATAGCTCAGTTGGTAGAGCGCCGGTACGGTATTCTGGAGGTCACAGGTTCCAATCCCGCTCCAGCCAGTTTTCTTTGTTCACTTTGAAAAAATATGCTCGCCGTTAGTGCAGAATTTTCTGGTATAGTTAGCGGCGATTGCTTGCTAAATGTAAGCAAAGCCAAGAAATTGGACCCTGATCTTTGAAAATGAGTTTTGTTTTGTTTTGATGACTTGTTTGAATAGAGAATGAAGCCACTGTATGGTACATGTATGCTGTGTGCTTCGATATGACACCTGGTTCATGAAATGAATTACATGTACTGAAATGGATAACTGATCTTTATGGGAGCGGACTTTAACCCAACCACTGGATAACCTTTTGTTTACGGCAGTTTTTGCCAGTTTTTTTTTAACTGGCACAAAAACAAAACAAAAACACACACAAAAATGGAAAACACCCCAAAGCAATAGAAAACAGCCTCAAAACAATAGAAAACTGCTCCAAAATAGCAGAACAATAACAATAAAAAAAAAATGGCCAAAACCTGTCTGGACCAGACACCCGATTGTTAGATAGAAGTTTGTTCCCTAACAAAGTCTGCTAAGCCTTTGTTCCCAGGCTTTTTCAAGTGAGAAAACACTGCCCATTCCAATGGGTGTCTGTCGCCGTTTCACAGTGGGGCTTTCCAATCATTCCAAGTTTAAGATACTTCCATAGAGCTATATAAAATGCATAGAGTGCTAACTGATTCCCTGTTTCCATATTTAAGGTTCCAAAAAGTAAAATACATGTAATTAGCATTCATAAATACCTAAGACAGTTTACCCATTCCTATTTGTCGAGAGCCCGTCACGTGGGCGGTTGTAAACAGCCGATAAAACACCAACCGGTTTCAAACACTTTTTCTGGTGTCACACGAAATTTGGACTCCTATGAGATCTGGTTCCTTTTAGTGGTTGAACACTCGCGCGACCAGTCACTCTCCTAGTAATGCAAGCGCAATTACCGTTGCGTCCGTATTTTAGAGTCCATAATTTCACACTACACCGGCACTGCTGCGTTCTGCGCCACATCACGCCACATGTCATGCGCGTCTTTGGCTTGGGTCATTCAAGCCTCCAGGCCCCAAGGCGGTTTTAAATGTACTTGTTTAAAACCGGCCCAGCACATATTTATTCCCTTATTACAGGGTTCCCACCGCATCTTGGAAATCAGGGAAAACCTGGAAAAAGAGTTTCACTTTTTCCAGTGAGGGAAAAGTCAGGGAATTTGAGAAAAATGCCTGAAATCAGGGAAAAGTCAGGGAGTTTGATTGGCCCAAAAGAGAAAGTGGTCAGTCTGTTATATTTTGTCTCATGGCCAAACAGCGTATCCACTGGAAGATTGGCTATGGTGGCTTTTTAGTGTGGAAATCCCTCTTTATCTCTCTTTCAACAACATTGAAGACGTGTCAAACTGGATATAGGTCGAAATAATTATCCTGGAATTTTGAAAGTTCATCGGGGAAAACTTTTATGAAATGGTGGGAACCCCGTTTTAAAATTTTTCCTCCTTGTCCAACAGAGCATGAATGACCTACTGGCTCATCTCAGCACGTCGGACACAGGGCCGGAGATAGCCAAGTATGGCCAGTCCATCCTGGGTCAGATTAGTAAGGTCAAGACCAGCAAGGGACGCATCGTGGCCGAAGAGATGAGGGCAATCATTCAGGAAAAGGATGCAGCCTTGGCCAAGGTGAGAGAGCATTAAAACAAATGGATCTCATAGATTTGATTATTTGAGAATCACATCCAGGGTTGAAGGGGGTTAGGGTTATTGTAATACATGCCAAAACGTTTTTAAAAAAACATGTTAAGGGGATTGAAGTCAAGATAAGGAAGCCAGTAGTATTAAAGGCAGTGTACATGATTGGTCATTGTGGCAATTTTCAAAAATGGGCGGATTTGGGGGTTAGTATGTTATAGGAAATATCGTTCCACTGACCTGTTCAAAGTTTTGCATTGTTGGATGGCAAAAAAACCGAGAGAAAAATAGAGCTCGTTTTCAACCGTCAGCCGGATGATAGCCTTTAGTCAAGGCGCGCGTGGCTACCTGGACACGTGGCGCGCTCTGAATGCCAGCATAACCAGGGCGCGCCACTCGTCCGGGTAGCCACGCGCGCCTTGACTAAAGGCTACAGGGCAGTTTTCCCAACGATGTCCAGCTGGAAATCGTTGGAAGACGATATAAATTTCCCCTTTTCTTGACAACGACTGCACACCTTGTGCCATAATTTCACAGGATGATTGAGACTACTATTAACTTACAGTCTAGTAAGGTATTTTGTAATAATTTATTTTTTTTAAATTGGAGAATTACCAATCGGGTACACTACCTTTAAGATTAAGGATGGGAATCTACATTCAATTTGATAAACTTTTAGCAAAACCTTCCCACAGCGTTTAAATGTTTAGCCAACACTTCAAAAAGGCTGCCGCCTGTCCCGTATGTGTGCGGTAACTGCAGTTATGTGTTTTTGTATAATGCAAATGCACCTGTGCCTGCTCATAGAAGGAACCACAACCAGTGGCGTATCTATTTGCCGGGAACTGGTTCATCTAATTGGCTGAGATATTATTATCACTGTCCATCTGCAAACTGGCAGTAGCAGCACGTCCTCAAAGTCCATTGGCCTACAGCTGAACCCAAATAGATACTTTGAAATTAACAAGAGACACATTGTATCAATTTGAACAATAATGCGGCTGTCAATCATTCTCTGAAAAGGCCTTTTTGGAGCTGAGATTTTTTATTTTGGAATTTTTCTTTCCAAAGACCTTGTAAACTTTATGCGCAAATTCAGGGAACTGAAATAGATGAAAACATTCTTTGTAAATATAAATGGAGGGTAGATTGCGCAAATACGAGGTCCCACTTTTGAAATTTGAGTTCCATTTAAACATTTAGAAAAATTTCTAAACAGATTTGAATTTGTTTTCCTTTAAACGTTTAAACGTGTAAACATCACATCCTTAATTAAGATGGAACGCAGAGTTCAAAGCAGACTTTTTGGTTTTTTTAATTTAACCCTATCCCCTTTCAGTGGTCACCATATGGCCCTGCTAAATCCAACAATTTCCAACAAAGCTGAAATGAGAAGCCTGCTAAATACAACAAAATCAAGCAGCAAATTTTGTTGGATTCTGCAGTGTCCCACCCGCACACCAGCCTTGGCATTTTGCAGCTACCCTGCTGAATCCCACAAAATACAACAGGTGTTTGTTTGTATGAGCCCTGCCAAATCCAACAAAATCCAACTGGAATTTGACTAGAAATCTGTTTCCACCCTCCTAAATACAACAAAATCCAACACACCACTTAGTTTGTGTTGACTGCTAAATCCAACAAATTACAACAGCTTTTTACCATTGTTGGATTTTGTTAGATTTATCAGGGTTAGGGTTGAGGAAAACTGGTTGACTAACCAACATCAAAGAGCCTATTTAACATGAAAATGCATGCAGGCAATTGCCAGATAGAAAAGAAAGCAGTTTTTATGCAGTTCCTGTGTATGCACTTGGCAAGTCTCTTTGAGGTTTCAGTTTGCCAGCAAACCCAAATAAACCATTGTTCAGACAAAACTAGGGCTGTTCATTTTCGAATAATTTAGTATTTGAATAATTTAGTATTTGAATATTCGAAACTGGGTTTGACCGAATATTCGAATATTCGATACTCGCTGATCAAGTTTTTCAGTGCATACCGCACCGGTAAAAAAAACATTGCATGTAAAAGCATGCCAGTGTTTTACGCATGGCGATTGATATTATAGACCGTTCAAACGGTATTTTTTGGCATGCCCCTGTTGTATCAAGGGTTTTACGGACGGGAACAATAAACCTCCGTCCACAAAAAGTTACGATTCACAAAAATGCGGCATTTGACACTGCTAAGCGCGGTAACTTTTCTATTAAAATAGCATCAGAGTCATATCTGTACGTGTACATATCTTTTCGAATATTCAAACTGGCAAAATGGTATTTGACTATTCGCTTGACGATCGAATATCAAATATTCGATATATTCGGGACAGCCCTAGACAAAACATTTCTCAACTTTGCCGAATCAAACCCGAACTCCAACTTTTGACATATTCAAAATGATGAAGATGTTGCAGACGTTATCAACAGCCAATCAATTCATCAACCATGTCAACATTAACCCTAACAGTCCTGAAACCCTCAAATTTTAATATGAATTTCCACACACCCTAGGGAGTTAGGGTTGATAAAAGATTCTTGACTTGTAAACCCCTCTCGCTGGCATGGGAAACCTGGCACAAAATATACAAGAATTATCAATGAACATAATAGTCCTGTCCAACATGTCCAATGACATCGACATTTTTCTGTCACGTATTCAAACTAACTCATCAATTACGAATTATTGCCAAACTACTGAATATTAAACCCATTATTTTCAAACTAACCATGAGCTTCATTACTAAAAAAAATGTACCAATGTACAACTATTTCACTGACAGTGGCAGACAGTGGAAATATTTTCATGTATGTGTGCATGCATGTCAACTGAACTAGCTACCACTTTGATTTCATAGCGCCCTCTGTGGGTGCATTTAGGAAATTCAAGCACAGCCCTAGACTGGTTCCAGGTCCCTACACATTATTAACGTTCTCATTTTGAATGTAGGGACCAGAAGTAGATAATCAAAAATCAGCGGCAGCCGTGGCAAGAGTTTCACTCAATTCTGAAGTGTCTACCAATCAGAAGATGGGCACTGCTTTTCAGTTTTTGAAACCTATGCAATTGAAATGTTTGAAAAGATTCTTTTGTGGCCTGGAGTCATGATGACTTTAAACTGTAAAGGGCTTGAATTATATAAAGTAGACCATCGGCTAGTTGTGAGAGCGGTTCATAAGACCAGAGTATTTTCTTTCAAGACCAGTGTAATTAAATTCACTATACGGACATTTCTGTACAGTAGATTTTAAGTCCCAACTTTTTAATTTTTGAAATTTGTCAACTGACTGAAAATAAACAAAGCAGACTTTATTCATGTAAGGTTTGAATTCATTTTACAAATTTATGTAAGTTATTTGAAAATACTGGCCTACAGACCCAGTGTGGCTGGATTGTTCTAGACCAATGCGTAAATTTCCAACCGACAGAAGTAGTACAGGAATCGCATACACGATTGGAAACAAGCACGGGTACCCGTTATAGAAAGCCAATCCCCAAAATTGCTGTACAGAAATTGCTGTACATATTGTTTACAAAGGTCTGCACATTGACACTGCCATATCGGTGCATGAATGCAACAAGACGTGTACAGTGAGCTCTACAGCTTGACGGTGTAAATTGCATTTTCGCAGGTGTTATACATGTAATCTGTTTTGTTTTTCCATGTATCCTGGTTTTCATTTTGAAAATTCCCCACAAATGACATTTACAAATTTCTTTTTCCTTGTCTGAGAATCTCCTAAGTAATATGTTAATTCGGTTACAGGTACATGTACTCAATTCCATATTCTGGAACCGGTTCCTGACATTAACAGTCGGGTACTTGGGTACCCGGTTCATATGAACAGCCCTAGATGTAAGGGCCTTGTTGCAGTTTGAGATGTTGCATACTTTACATTGCATTGCAAGGCTCAGTGTAATGGTGTGGTATGAGTTATGACACGACAGCATTATTCAGCCCAAGCAGATCAAAAATAGTGGTGGGAGAAATCATAGATATATCCAAATTTTATTCAAACCGAATAAGTTATCTGATTTCACCAGAAGTTTCCATGTAGCTCATAGTCATGCCAACAAAAAGGTGATGAGTGAGGTGCTGCATGAAGAGCCCTCCCAATGACTGGATATATAGTTTGCAGGATTCAGTGACCCCTGGGCCGTACCAAGAAGACCACTAGTGAGTGAATGCAGTTACAATCAGAGACCATGAAGCAAAGTGAAGGATGTTCCAGATGGTTTTATTTTTTGTTAGCCTGTGTCACAAAAAATGGAAGGCTTAATTTGTTAAGGTTGCTTTTGAATATCCGTTTCCAAAATAGAAGATAAAATTCAAACCGAATGTAAAAAAATGTTTGCTGAAAAGAACGTAAACACCATCTCTAAAAACAAATCATTACTGCACATGCCCTGATGTGGTCCAATCAAAATCTTTATCAGAGTTATATAAATGGCCAGGAACCAGTCTAGCTCACCCCAACCCTCCTCTCCCACCTTGGCAAGTTACTCATTAACTCGTTCCCTAACAGACATGTGCGGCCTGTGTGTGCCCAATCAATAAAGTGTGTAAATTTTAGCACCACAATAATTGTTGGGGCTGTGTGTTTCTACCAGTTATTATAATTTGCTTCTTCGTTTTTGAATAATAAATTGCCAGCGTATTTTTTTTTTTTTTTTTTTTTTTAAATTGCATGAAAAGGTAACATCTGGCCCGACTTTGTTCATTTATTTAAAAAAAGACATTGGATGTGTTGTTTTGTGAAAATTAATTCGATTTTACATGAGGATATTTCAAATTAATTATATACAGAACTAATTAATAAGGAAAATGGGGAATGCTGACAAAAACATACCGGTTTTTGTTTTTAATAACCTGAAATGTTTGAATACTGATGTTAACATACTGAATTACAAGTCATTGACAATGCGAGATGACTTCATTCCCAGAAAGTGTTGTACTAATTGTGATCTTATGAAAGCTATTGTTTAAATTCTATTGGGAAGTGGATTTGTTGGTCACTGAAAATTGCAAACCTTGTAATAAGACTAACTTGGTCGTAATGAATGGACAGTGACAAAGATTCGTATTCCACAGGCAACAAAAGAATGACATACATATATACATAAAAGGACAAAGGGTCCTTGCTTGGCAAACTGTCCTCACTTGTAAATTGTCTACCAAACAAAAGAAGTGATCAGAGGACAGTGGCTTGTCCTCAGTCCGTACCATAAATACACATGTATAATTTACAGGGGCATGTTTATTGTGTAAATGGAGGACACACATGGGAAACATTGTTGACTAATGGAGGACAGGAGTGTCATCGAGGACGTCCTCGATTAGAAATCGTGTACAAAACCAATGGGAGCTGTTGCAAAAAAGTTCAAGTACAAACAAAATGAGGAACAAAAGAATTCCTTGTGCATGTACGTACATGTACATGTGCCGGTACAATGTCTGTCTCGTGTAAGAGACATACAAGACGATCATTTTATTTTGTACAGCTCACGTGTGATCGTTCATGGTATTAATTATCAGCTGTTACTAATCAACAATGCTGAAATAGACAAACGCTCATCGAAACAAACGCTGATCTTTCTGGAGTGCCTTAAAGAAACCAACTGAAGGAAAATGTCGTAGTACTCCAACTACTCAACAAGTGAAGCCTTGTAAACCTGGCCCCGATCTTTGCCGGCCCGATCTTGCTGGTCCCGATTCGTGATCTCGGTCGGCGGATCCAAGCTCAATGCCGGCGGACCGGAGCTCAATCCCAGCGGGCCCGATGTCGTGGTGACTTCCATTCGTGTTCTCGTTTGAATCTTCAAAAGATTGTTTTGTTTTTGTGCTCGCCCACAAATTGCTATATTATTTTTTCGCGTACTCTGTGCTCCAAAAAGGAAAGGTCGATTTAATAAAATTGGCTTAATACGGTTAACCAAAACGGAAAAATGCAAGCGTGTAACTGTTTAAAAGGTCGTTAACTGTGTAAACAATTCCAAACTGCAGCCTTATATGTAACAGGGACACTAAAAATGTCACACTTTTGGAATCAAAATTTATGGAATGACCCGTACATATACTACATTTGCATACATGTATTTGTATTTCTCTGTTGGATCATTCATATTATACAACACCTGAATAAATCCCAGCCATCCGATTGGTGGATCGTCGATCATGTGCATTGAATTATCTGACCCATCACACGACGCGAACCCGCACCGCCCAAAACGTTCTATCACATGGTTCTATCAAACGGTGCGCGCGCATTGATAGAACCAAAAGAACTTCCCTAATTTCACGGTCACTATGGTGGCGCTACAACAGGGCTGACATTCACACAACATGGTGGCCGAGTTTCCCGAACTGCCGCGGTTTGTTCTCCTAACAGACGACGAAATATTTGAACTCGTAGGCGATGCTGACGCTGCTAACACAAAGAGACAAATGAAATATGCAATCAAATGATTAGAGGAATTTGCAAAGACACGCAGGAACAACAAATAAAGCTTTAAATGATTCGGAACTGGGCCACTTTTTGTCGCGGTTTTATGCGGGACTGAGAAGGTAAACGGCACATTGTAACGTTACACCAAGAAATCCATGTATGCAATCTGTCGGATTTATTCAGGCGTTGTATAAAACAAATATTGAATGTTTTACATGGAACATTCAATCTGTCACCTCATGAAATTATTCTTACCATCGCACTCATAAACATTCATTATTTGTATACTAACGCACCCCAAACTCTTATGAGTTTAAAGGAGGGAGGTGAGTTGCTCTCACCAACAGTGGAAGTTACCCCACCTGGGTCTAAACATGTAAGTCTGAAAATTGGGATCATTTCTTTGGTATCTCTTGAAGATTTATCCTATATTTAGATCTGGACCCAGGAAAACCGTAAAGATGGTAGGTCTGGCAAACTAAAATGTGGCCAACCCCACCACCTCTGTTGTAGCCCTTTACCTAGAGTGGCTTTTAGCTTTGTATTGGGGACTTCCATAACAAAATTGAATGCCCCATAAATACAAATGTACATACATGTAGCAATGGTTGGCAAATGTAAACTTTGCTCATTGATGTAAAATGGTCTGTCAATTTACGTAGTCCAGTTTCAGGTATAGCTGTTTACATGTATTTTCAATGGTACTAGTGCTTATCAGGCAAGTTGTTGAACCAATATCAACGACAAAACATCAAATTGACTTTGGAGTCTTGGAATCTTTACTCGCTGAATGATGTATTTAACATAACGGACATATGTGTGCATGTGTACTTGGAGTAAATATCGTTTGATATTTATTGCTGTAAACTTCTTGATATAAGCAATGCTAGATGTGTTGACACGTTGAATCCAGTTGTAACACCGCATTAATTATTCGAGTCCTCGAACCGCAGGCTCCAAATCTGCATGCATACGTTGCAGGTCAAGGCAAGGTCACAAAATTGGAGTCCACTTATTTACGTGAACTTGCAAAAATATCAAGATGACTTGTGCTATTTTAATCTTTTCAGTAGCATCATGACAATCAATGATAATAGTTACTGGGATTTGGAACATTTTGTTCAGAAAATAATAATGAAATAGAATTAAAGAATGTAATAACAGCAATGAGGCTTAAAGGCAGTGTACATGATTGGTCATTGTTGCAATTTTCAGAAATGGGCGGATTTGGGGGTTAGTATTTTATAGGAAATATCGTTCCACTGACCTGTTCAAAGTTTTGCGTTGTTGGATGGCGGAAAAAACGAGAGAAAAACTGCGCTCGTTTTCAAACGTCGGGCGGATGATAGCCTTTAGTCAAGGCGCGCGTGACTACCTGGACGTGTGGCACACCCCGAATGCAAGCATGTCCGGGGCACGCCACTCATCCGGGTAGCCACGCGCGCCTTGACTAAAGGCTACAGGGCAGTTTTCCAACAATTTCCAGCTGGAAATTGTTGGAAAACGATATAAATTTCCACTTTTCTTGACGACAGCACACCTGGTGCCATCATTTCACGGGATGATTGAAACTACTATTAACTTAATAGTCTAGTAAGGTATTTCGTAATAATTCAGTAAAAAAAATTGGAGAATTACCAATCGTGTACACTACATTTAATATTATGTAGGAAAGGTTATATGTAGTATACACATCATTTGCTTTTGCGGTAATTTTCAGAAATAAATGGATTTGGGGGTTAGTATTTTATAGTGTGCTAGTAAATACTGTAACACTGACCTGATTAAAGTTTTTTGTGCATAGATGCTGGGAAAGCAGAGAGAAAGAAATTCTGTTCAAGTAGTCTGGTTCCCTGACCATACTTTGGACAAAACAGAGCAATTTATAGACGTCAGGGAATCATCAGGTCGGGGAACTAGACTAATTCCAACGATTGTCGGCTGACAATTGTTGGAAAATGATATAAATTTCCACTTTTATTGAAAACGACAGCACACCAGGTGCCATGACTTCAACAGGATGCTTGAGACTGCTATTTACTAACAGTCCAGTATGGTATTTCATAATAATTCAGTAGTTTTTTGTTTTTATGTTTGCAAATGATGTATATTACCTTTATAGTTAATCAGGTGTGTTATACATTGGGCATTTTTAAAGATTTAATAAAGGGACCATTCATTGCCTTTGATGTACCCAGTTGAGCAACAAAAGGCTTTCATCCTTAAATTGTCATGGTTAGAAAGATCATTTAAAAGTTAAATGTAATTATGTACACGACCAGTCCTTGAAAATGCACTGTTGATCTGAAAATCACTGATGAAAATACAGATGAAGATTGGGGATGAAGATTTTGTTTCGAAATAGATAGGATTCATAATTGTGCCATTCTTACAAGGGACCAGTCGGAAGTCGCATTCCTCCGTTTTGAGCTACAGGCAAATATCCATTTGGGTCGATTTTATGTTTATGTAAAATAAAATCATAATGTGTTTTCGCTTTTTTTTTTTTTTTTTTTACAATAAAATGTTTGAAAAAGAGATTTTAGTAAGGTAAACTCACTGATAATCACCAGAATTTGTGTCTATTTTTCTTCATAAGATTCGTTACTTTTTGATTCGTGTACATCGCCATTTTGAATGCAGTCATAACAAACTTGATATCAATTTCAAGCTTGTGATCTAAACTCTTAATTGATTGGCTGATCTGAGCGATATTTCCACAAATACACCAATGAGAGACACTTTTAGGAGATTCCAAGGCTACCCCCTAATCGTGAGCCGTTCAGCGGTGCAGAAATGAAGGACAAACTTTATCGCTCAATTTGTACAATAGTGCTGGATCATATAATCAAACTAAAATGATAACTTTTTTAATACTGCTCTGATTTTAATCATTCTTTCATCATTTTAAAGCTTACATGTATGTGTTCTTTCCAATGGTATATAAATCTAGAAATTGATTTTTTGCGATGAGAGACTGTTTTTTCTCAGGACAAATGCTTTTTCCACCTCCGAAGCAATGTGTTGCTTTGATGCAGAGATCTCTGCTGTAGAGCTCCTGGTTTCAGTAAAAATGTTACTCCAAATTTCTCCAAATACATTTATGTAAATACAAATTTCTCTAAATGCCAAATGATTATGAATGCACCCCCCAAAAAAGCCTGGGAATGTTGTTTTGAGAATAAAAACTGGCACATGCGCAAACATGAATATATTTCAGCTTCAGAGTCTTGGAGGGGTGCCTCTTAAATGCCTCAGACAGATGATCAATTCTGATGGGTCGGAACATAATCATGAGGGGTGTTTCAAAAACAGCCCATGAAGTACCAATCAATATTTCAACCTTTATAAAGGCTAGTGCTCAGTGCACAGCACGTACGATGGCACGCACTCGTAGTAAATAAGAATAACCGGCATTTAAGAACGCTTAAATAGTAAACTATATTACAGCGCTTACGATATTATTACCCGTGCTCATCAGGCCCATTAATCATTCCTGAAGCCTTCTCAACTCCCCGAGGAGTATACAGGAAGGTTAAGTTAAGTTAAGCTGCCAAGATCAGTTCGTCAAAGCCAAAGACTTAAACAGTTCTCCCCCTCCCGGGCCATTATCGCTTCATGGCAAAGATCGGGTCATAACACTTTTCTTGCTTTTGTAATTGAATTCATGAATCGCAGAAGTACAGACACCTTGTCTTTCGTGCTTGATGCGCTCTCCCCCCCCCCCCCCTTTTTTTTTTCAATGTTTATCATTTACATGTTTGACATGTGGTGTGTATCTTATAATATTAGATTTCCCTGGAGGAACTTGCGCATGAAAATGTGCCTGTCACGTCGTCGGTTTCATTATATAAGAACGGCCTGCCGGAGACCATCTGATGATGACAGCTGGTTGATAAGTAATCCTACCATCAACGGGATGGGAATTCGGAACAACAGCAGGCCTGAAAACATCAGTCGAAGCCTCTTCGGAAAATAATAATAATAAAAATAAGAATAGCATTAAATAATTTTGTGTGGCTATCCATGCAGCAGAGTTGATGTCCATTAGTCACTATAGAGTACCGGAGTCTGACATCAGTTGGCACGACAACTGGCTCCAAACAAATGGAGATTTCGTCAGTTTCCTTTTAACAGCCAGTCATGCAAACACATTGACACAAAATAACAAAAGTATTCTGGTTCCAAACATTGCATTGACGTCATCACTTCAGTACTCTATAGTGAACATATTTGTGGATCCCATGATGTTTGCTATAGTGGGGTTCAAAACCCTAACCTTACCTAAAGTTTACTACCAGCAGTAAACTGTGGTATGCAGTACTGTTAATACACTGGCATATTATAGATTATGTACACATGTAGTATATTGTACATGTACTTAACCCCAAACGAATGCCCAGGATGTTAGGGTTAAAGGGACACATATTTCATCCAAAATTGTTAAACATCACATCACAAAGAACCATTCATCGATCTTAAAACTCTGGGTGTGACTTTGAGTACACAGTGTTTATAAAAATACGTCGTTGAAGGACAAAAAAACAACAACCCAATATTGAGTTTAGTCTCATCTGTTGCAGTATTTCAGCACAGCCAAAGTGGCAAAATTGATCCGAGCGACAGCCCAAAATTCCCTGACCCTGTTCCTGCTGAGCACCACTTAGCCTATCAGGCGCCCTCGCTTGGCCACCCCCAGCCACCGGACAGCTCTCATTGGTTCCGATACTTGGCCCCACTCACTGCCTGCACCTGAGTCTATGCCGGCCGCTGTTTCCACACCTGTGTGTCGAGTTGTTCTGCCATTCATCCCCATCCATTATCCCTCACCCTGCAGATGGCACTCTGTGCAAATATTTGGACAAGTTTTGTCGTCAGATGCCCCCACCACTCGTTGTTTTTTGTTTAGCTTTGTTTTGTGTTCAAGTCTTATCCATACTGCGAGTTACCACAATGAAAGAGAAATGACCAGCATAAAAAATAATAATAATATTTATGATTGTTTCTCGTTTATAATTCTTTCATTTGTCAAGACTCTCGTTCTTTTGTCTTTCTTTTTTTGCCTGACAGTGTAAGAAGCTTGAGCGAGAGTCTATTGAGCTGAGACGAGCTACCGGAGGGCTTGCTGCCCTGAACAATAATGAGCAGAGCCTCAGGGTAATTATGATTCTTGTTTTTTTATATTTTTTATCTTGTCGTTTCCTGCTATCACGTGGTCCCTTATTCTATTCCTAGCTACCCTTAAGGTACTTTCCTACAATTAGCATAATTTTTTGAAGAAAAAATCACAGCTTCTTTCATTTATCATTTTTACAACTTTTACCTGATTTGGGTATATAAGGCCATCATTCAAATTCTGCTTTAGAATTTAAAACAAATTTCCCCCAAATATTATTTTTAAAAATTGCAGAATTAAAGGAACCGTGTTTTTATTGGGGAGGTGTGTTGGTCTCACTAACGGTGGAATTTACCCTGCCTGGATCTATACACAGACATGCAACTTTTCCTCGGATCAGCTGATTTCCTTGTTTTTAAATAAATGCCATTGAAAATTGAAAGACACTATACAAAGTCTTGTAAATATTGGAATTTCCTCATTTTTTGTTAATTCATGCCTGTATACATTACATGCATGTATACATTGTATGCCTGTATACAATGTAGGTCAGAAAATTGGGATACTTTCTCTGGAATCTGTTAAAGAATTATCCTCTGTTTAGATCTGGAACCAGAAAAACCGTAAGGGTGGTAGGGTTGGCAATGCAAAGTGTGGCCAACCCTACCACCTATGATCTTAACTCTTTACCTAGATTGTTTTTTTAGCCTTGTATTGGGTGATTTCAATTTAAAGAAAAATTACAAATGCAATCCATACCCAGTTCAACTTGTTTTGGCACATAATACGGGTTATGACCTGCAGCCTCGTTGTCAGTTGAAGTAAGCAGGATGTGGTAGTTTAAATTGTTTTGAATGAAAGAAGGCTACACTTTTTGGTTGGGTAATTGAAGGAATCCCTTGTCAAATGAGCATCAGATATATGTCAGATTGAACATCAAACGGAGTTTCACAGACATTTCACAGTTTTCACAAGTTTGTTTCAAAACAAACTTGTGAAAACCCATGCAGTCGTGTTTTCCTGTACTACTGAGGACGATGCTTCGT
Source organism: Hippasteria phrygiana (assembly GCA_037893225.1). Classification (NCBI taxonomy): domain Eukaryota; kingdom Metazoa; phylum Echinodermata; class Asteroidea; order Valvatida; family Goniasteridae; genus Hippasteria; species Hippasteria phrygiana. The sequence goes on along the minus strand of JAZGUH010000783.1, from coordinate 189,404 downwards.
GTTTCCTATTGTTCCTTTACTTTAAAAAGCTCTCATAGACTAAGCAAGTATTTTTACGTCCGAGGACTGATTTTAACAAAAGACCGACTCCCGAGGACAAGAAAGATTCCTAGGTTGTATTTTCTTTCTCCTCTTGTCCTCAAATGTAATACAGTACATGTACATGTACCCCCATACACACACATTCTTAAATCTGTATCCTTGTGGAGCCAAGTCACTTTCTTCTCATTTGTTCCTGTATATAAACCTACCCCCATAGACTTTCTACACCTTTTTCCTTGTGGAGACATCCCCCCTCTTTAGAATTTTCCTGCGGAGACCTTTTCACTCTATTGTCCTCATGTCATCCTAATAATTACTTACATGTATTTGTAGCTACATGTAGCTGAGCATGAGCATAGTAGGGCCGTAAGTTGCTCAAATCATTTATTAAATTCACTAGATTATTTCAGGGAGTAATGAATTGATCATCTGCTGCAGTTTTACCTGAGAGATATTTCCGAAAGTTGCCATCAATTTATTTTTTCAGAGCGAAGTTTCAGAGGTGAAAAGTTCAATTTGTTGACTGTTCCATGTATTTTTATTGTTGTACTAAAACACTCTTCGTAAAAGCAGCATTCAGCATCGTCCGTGATGTATAAAACAAATAAAACATTGCGCAGTTTGAAATGGATCGCAAGGATGTAGCACAGCTGCGCAACATTTTTATAGCGCAAGTCCTACGCAATGGTGTAAGTTGCACACGGTTTCGTGAATTCGGCTGCTGCAGTCGGCAGAAGAACAGACTGAGGGTAGAGATCTGGCCAGGGTCATAGAGATAAACCAAGATAAGTGGAATTCGGAATGAATATTTATGAGACAATCGTGGTGATTTTGAGTGGAAGCAAAGTGGTATGGGAAAAACTAGATTTGCCCAGTTTTTGTTTCAGTAGATAATGAAATGTCGGAGAGATCTAGGCAGACGCGCAGGGTGATTGACAACATTAATCAGCCATTTTCCCAGAAACTTGCATTTTCTATTCATGAATAGTTTGAATTGTGTGTCACTTTTTTTAGTACCAACTGCTCAATGCTCATGTGCAGTTTGAGTTTGAATTTCAAGCATTTTTCATTGGGGAAAATCATTTGCTTTTCAACTCACACATCAGCAAATTAAATTTCAGAAAAAGTGAAAACCTTTTCTTAAAAGTTATTCTAGATTTAAAAGTAAATATTTTTTTATGGGGAATTTAAAGCAAGCATTGTTGCTAGTATTGGTTGGTAGTCTTTTTTTTAAATTTGTTATCTGTAAAATATTCATTGTTCAGTCATTTAAATACAATGCAGATATTCATGTGATTCATGCAGCTCAAAAATCATTGTCCAGGTTTTGTCCAAATGCATAGCTTTGACTTTTACACGTCCCATGCATGTATCGCAAACAAGTCCATTAATTATGTTTACTGTCAAATGCTGCATGTCATGTTCAGTACAGAGTCTGGCATTTCAATATGAACAAAATCCAAAGCGACCATATTCTCAGAGGGTTTGTTGGTATAAAGTGTTGTGGTTGTGTAGCTTAGAGCGGAATTCTTCTTTATTTGCCACGCTCAGTCCATTTCCCCCCCAAATGTTGTTTGCAGTCGTGCCAAAGTTTAGTGATCGGCTATTTACCAGGTCACCCCCACCAATGAAGAACAACTTTTTTCCCACTTAATACTGAAAATCTTTTAAGAATTTTTTTTTTTTAATTCAGTGGCATATATTGGCACGTTTGACCTCCTAACCCAGGGGTAGTTAATGCAGTGGAATTTGGCCTTGGTCATTGAAGGGAACATGCACGATTATGGGGTGTAAGTCGGGTTTTCAGAAGATAAGCCCGATCACGTACTCCCCAAATTTGTTTAATCGGTAAACAGGGCCTCAATTTCTACCTCCCCTCCCCCTTTCCCAAATCCTTTTATCCCTTTTGAATGAAAGTCATAGCGTCATATATCTGGCGGAGGTGGCTTTGTAAATTTACTCATCTACATGACTTTATTTGGGAATGATGGAAAAGGTTGTTCGACTGCGAAATACTCCTGAAATTGCATGGCCCCCTTCTCTGGTTTTTGCTGCAGGTCTGTTTACTTGATATGGTTCGTGCTGGAGACTTGATCTTCAGTCACTAATGTAGACTTTCAAAGCTTGTTTTTATCTCTCCCCCCCCCCCCCCCCCCCCCCCTCCCTAAGTAATCTTAAATGCCAAGACTGCATTTCGTTCATCGGAATGAGAGGGATGAGCATTGACATAGTTTTTATGGACTGAGTAGCAGGATGGCTTCGGTCATTATTTTTACATTATTTTGTTCGTGGCCTCCCCCCACGCATTTTTTTGCATGCCCCTGTTGTATCAAGGGTTTTACGGACGGGAACAATAAACCTCCGTCCAAAAAAATTATGATTGACAAAAAATGCGGTATTGCCGCAACTTTTCTATTAAAATAGGATCAGAGTCGTATCTGTACGTGCATATATATCTTTTTGAATATTCGAACTGGCAAAATGGTATTCGAATATTCGCTTGACGATCGAATATCGAATATTCTGGACAGCCCTATAAAATACTAATCCCCAAATCCATTTATTTCTGAAAATTACAGCAAAAGCAAATGTTATAGGAATATATACGACCTTTAAGCTGTTCATCTGTGTGCTCAGCCCAGAGACAATAGACTCCCAGCTCTTGAAGATTTTCACATGTTTATTTGCCGGGTCGACAAGCCCCACCCTGTATTTTGTTACCTGCTTAATTCTGACAGTTCCTCGTCAAGTTTGGTTGTTGGGGGGGTAGACAACCTGGCTATTGTGGTGATTTCTTAAGCCGTTTTTACGGCGGCCCAGTCTCTCTGTGCTGTCTGGTTGCCCCTGATGCATCTGAGGGTGTGCGTTATCATTCCAGGCCGTGTTTGCCGTAACCCGGGAGACGGCGTAAATTTCCTGACACCTGTGTTTACCTACGTGATTTGATATGAAACAAGCATTAGCATATGAGCACAACACCACCCCCCTTACCTTAAGCTCGCTCTTGATGGCCGGCATGAAAGAATACCCCCTTTCAAATAATAAGAGAAAACAATGTTTGAACAATCCTGATGGGATTATATTTTCATGTTAATTCTCCGGTTGGGGATATTGTTTTGTGTGGTTGGGATTAGCCCCGTCATTCCACCCATGTTTGTTGGTATAAGACCTTTCATACCCTACCAACCCAACCTTGTACCAGCCATGCAGTCTCATTTCTTGAAATAATCCTTAATAAGTTCACCATTTCCACCACGTCCCCCCCCCCCCCCCCCCCCCCCCCTGCTTTGTTTGTGCCCACTTCCTTTCCAGGAGGAAAGTGAATGGATGCGGGCAGCTGTCTCCTTGGGAGCAATATTTGACGTGGATGCGGCGATGCCGGCCTGTTTCTCCGTGCAATTTCCTGTACAGGCTGCGCCCCGCACAGCTGTGTTAAGACGCAACTCCGAGCAAAATTAACCGGACAAGGGATGGTTTGGGGTCTCGGCGAGATGTAAAAATCAAACTTCATGTTACCTTTACTTTTTATTGTCAAAATTTCATCGGCTAAAGAAATTGCCCCTGGTTTGGGAACAAAATGTTCATTTCTATGCAGTCAAGAGTAACCCAATTATAAGAGTAACCCAATATTGTGCAGCTCCACTTACGGTTAAAGGTAGTATACACGATTTGCTTTTGCTGTAATTTTCAGAAATAAATGGATTTGGGGGTTAGTATTTTATAGCGTGCTAGCAAATACTGTAACACTGACCTGTTTAAAGTTTTGTGTGTATGTGCTGGGAAAACAGAAAGAAAACAATTATGTTCCCTGACCATACTTTGGACAAAACGTAACAATTTATAGAGTCGGGCATTATCAGGTCGGGGGAACTAAATTATTTCCAACGATTGTCGGCCTGCAATCGCTGGAAATCGGTTCCAAAATTCCACTTTTCTTGAAAATGACAGCACACCGGGTGCCATGATTTCACAGGACGCTTGAGACTATTATTTACTTACAGACAAGTAAGGTATTTCATAATAATAATAGTTTGATTTTTTTGATGTTTGCAAATGTTGTATATATGAAAAATACCAATTTTTAAACCTGTTACACTGGAACAACGATATGTAAAAAGAACCTGTAATTGATATCATTTGGAATAGTGCGATAGGAGGAGTATACAAATTTTCAAATGGGTCAGAACATTTTTACTTTGGTATTAAAGGCCAAAAATAAAATAGTTCTGCTTCCGATTACGTGGCATTACAGGGTAGGTAGGCAGGGAACATTTGTTGGCACTTTTTTGGTGCTAATTGTATGTACATGTAGGTGTCTACGTGTGATCAAGGTTTAAAGGTATTATTTACAGCATTTTTTTTTTTTTTTTTTTATTTTTACCTTTGTCCCGAAACAAAATTAGGGTCGGGGCCATTAAAATAGGGTAGGTAGGGTAATCGGAAGCACAACTATTTTCTTTTTTCATTTTTTCATTTTTTCTTTTTTTCTTTTTTTTTTGGCCTAATGGCTTTATTTTTAATAGGGACAGATTTAACGAAAACGTTTTAGTCAAATATTGGAGGCCAAAAGCTAACCTTTTCACTGTTTATTTCAAATGTTTGGCACTCTTGACCTCATGTACATGGTACACTGGATGAATGTACATGTATGAATTGAACTCAAGCCTGTTGTTTTTTTGTTTTTTTTTTGGGGGGGGGGGGGGGTCATTCCATAAATTTGGTCTCCAGTTGTGGTGTCCCTGTTACATAGTGACATCTATAAGATTTTGCAATTCAGGACACATTATTTAATGCGTTCTATCTCCAAGAGTGATTATGTAAAGCAAAGTACCTGCCAAACAAGTAAAAAATAGTGTGAAGTCAATTTTAATGATACTTGATGGCAAATTACACAGGTCAGGTGTAACAGAGACACCAAAAAAAGTCACACTTTTGGACCCCAAATTTATAGAACGACTTTTCTTTTTTTTTTGAGAGGGGTTATTAATGTACAAAATAAAACTGTTACTTGCAACTAGTATCAAGTAAAGGATTGATTATTTGAACTCACTAACTCTCACTCTCAAACAATGTGACCAGAAGAAAACTAGGAACCTAGAGCTTCTGTAGTGGCTGTGGTAAGAACGCAAGGGGGGACTTTTCCTCGAGGCTGTTGTCTCACCAAATGTTAGTCGCTGGTCGCCTTTTGTTCCACGTAATAATTGACAAATCACCCATGAAAAGACCAACAACAGACCACAAACACTCGATGCCCTTTTGTCCCGTTTCACCCCCTGTTCCGGTCTCTTGTTTCTTTGGCGTTTATCCCCCTTGGCCCTGTCACTCGCAACGTCACTTTGCTTCTGTATCGTTTTTCCCTTTCTCGAGTCCCGCTCTCTGTTTCGAGTCGGTTGTGGTGTGGTTTCACCATGCACTCAGCTCGTTTTTCTTGGGGATATTTTCTCAAGGCTTGCCGCAATTTCTGCATCACCGGGACCAAAGACTGGTGGTTTTGTTGAAAGAAAAGAAAAACTTTTTTGTGGTAACATTCACCTCATAGGGCCATTTGGTTTGACAGCTTCAGATATGTTCATCGGTGGATTTTTTTTCTTTTCTTTTTGAAACAACCTTGTTTTATTGGTCTAGCGGAGTCGTAGGCTAGGAACTGAGTACTCCAAGACATACTTCAAGTTCGGAGATTGAGCTTCGGAGCGAACTTTATGCCCAATATTAACGGGGGGATTTGGAATCAGTGGAATGAAGGAGAAAAAAATATATATCGGGTGACTTTCCTTTAAGATGTCATTACTCTGCTTGTTGATTTTCACGCTGAATAAATTTGGCCAGCAGTTGGGGGGACAATACAAACATAGTTTGCCAGACAAACAAGCCGGCACCAAAGAAACGTCCCCAGATATATGCAAAAGTCATTTCGGTTCTATTCCCAATGTGGACCATGGTCAATTCTTAAACAGGCTAACGTCAGCTAATACAACCCCTGCCTCATCCCCCCGAAAACCGAAACTGTCTAAGTCGGGTCTCGCCTGGACAAACACCCACATGTTATTCATGTGTTTAAAACTCAGGTGGACTATTTGACTTCCTCTGCCCTCGTATTTTGCATAATTTTCCTTCACTGTTAGATTGTACCCTTTCCATAATCTGTGGCTGAACCGGTACCATGCAACATGTCGCTGCCATTTAGATTGTGTGGATATTCCCTACAGTGTGTCATTTCCTAAGAGCAATTCGGCCCTAGGGTTCTGAGCATGCTTATTACTGTTTGTAGAATGTTATGAGTTTGCGTTTGTAATGATAGTTTGGAATAATTCAGGGTTTATATGTATAGAAAGAGTGGGATTGTTTGCATAGCCTGCATCAGTTCCTCTTCTTTCTTTTTTTTTTTTTTGCTATCAGTATTATCTCTCACCCTGCACCTTTGCATGTATCTTATCTTCGATGTCATCTTTGCAGTAACTGCTGGCAACATCCTTTTGTTGAACCAGAAAGAGATACGAAGGGTTAAGGTGGAAAGCCATTTTGTTTTTGTGCACCATAATGAGACAAGCTCACTTCCACGATATTACTGACTTTTAAGAAAATCTAATTTTGTGACAAAACTAAATAATTGTTTTTTTGTATTGCAAGTTCGCCCCAAACAAGGTCAAAAGCCACTCGAGGTATGGAGCTATAAAGGAAACAAAAAAAAGAATCAAAGATGCAAGATGTATGTAGGAATTAATATTCCTCTTGAAGCAGGAAAGATTGTAAGATAATGGGAAACGTGCACTGGGTAAAGAATTCCATAGAGATACAGAACGAGGGAAATGGCTATTGGCATACATGTAACTCTTCATTCTACGCCTAGGTACAGATTCATATAGAGTATATTGGTGAGAACAGGCGGAAAGCCGAGTTTCACACTCCCACACCCTAACTGGAGGAACCAAGCTGGACAAGCCGGTGGAACATTGACCATGAACATATCTGTAGAACAGACTAAGAGTAGCAACAGATCTCCGGTGAGAGAGTGATTGTAAGGATGAGCCCAACTCTTCTCCAACCAAATTAACAATGCGCTTCTAGTACTCTATCTAATAAATGAAAGTGATGATAAATGTCAAATTTGTGCCTGTAATATTACGGGCACCTATTCAGTGGGTTTTCTCCAAGTTGAAACAGATCTTCTTTTGCAGTCATGCATACCAGCAAATATACTTTCCTCCCGGGAACAAACACGAACTGTATGTTTTATGATTTGCTCTGACAAAGAGAGCTATGCATTGAATCGGCTGACTGCATAATTGATAAGGGCCCTGCAGCACCCAGACGACACTGTTGCCTTCCTCCGTGGTTGTACCAGCATAATGGATAGCTGAAGGCCGGATTAATGAAATATCATTTGAAATAACTGATTGTTGCCTTTGGCTTCAAAAAGAGTACATACCAGTACGGTACCATTTAAGGATGGGACGTTTACACGTTTAAACGAAAACAAATTCAAATCCGTTTAGACATTTTCCCAAACGTTTAAACGGAACTCAAATTTTAAAAATGGGACCTTGTATTTACGCAATCTACATTCCAGTTTTTACAAAGAATCCAGGATCTTTGTAAATTTATTTAATTTACAAAGAAATACAAACGCCTTTAGTACTACACACGCAGTGTATACAATTGTTTGTGTTTGATGTTTTCAATACGCCGCTGGGACAAGATCAATGCTCGACGCGGACGGCACCTCTCCTACGTCCTACACAAATGCTGGGATTGGCGGCAGCCTTTTTGCAATTGTTGACTAAACGTTTAAATGCTACGGGAAAGTTTTGCTAAACGTTTATCAATTTAAACGTAAATCGCTTGTCCATAAAAATTTGGATTCTTTCATGTAAACTCTGATCCTTTGTCATATGTTTTCATTTGCAAAACAAAATTCTAGATGTTTTTAGGTTTTTAATTGGGCATCAAGTATGTACAGAAATAGTGTACAGATTCCACAGCTGCACACTTTATCACAATCCAAGATATGATTTACAGTAATCGTTTGATGAAGTGCCAAAATGGTTGAGTCCTTCACCATCAATTGCTGAGGGCCTAATCACCAGCTTGGTGACAAAAAAAAGCATGATAATTCCAACTACTTGTTGAACAATATTAACACATCAAATAGAATCTTGTCAAGAATTCCCCCCCTTGGCATGTTGAATGTAAATGTACACACATTTTCTGGATGTTTACCCTAACAAAACATAAATATCTGCTGTAGTGCTACCAAGGCATAATAACAAATTGTTACACAAATTGACTTAAATTTTCAGCAAACACTCATTCTGGAGTTGTTCAAAGCCTCGTGCAAAGATCCAAAGGTAGTTAGTTAATGGGCTGGCGTGGTCGGGTGATTAGGTTTGGCGATTGTTTGGTGATAAGCCTCACTCCGTAATTCATGATAACTAACATTTATCGATAACGGCTGCCTGCCTTGTCGCGCACTGGCTGCATGCCTGGGAACGTTCTTGTACAGGGGCGTTTGTAAGTTTAGGTGTCTAAAGTGAAAGAGACAAAATAACTTGAACAGGGAATTATATGGAAACAAAGTGAGATGAATTACCGTCAAGCCACAAGGGAAACAGACTCGGTAATTTTGAATGAAACTGGCAGGAGCAGGAGTTGAACTTGCGACCTCTGGAATACCGTACCGGCGCTCTACCAACTGAGCTATCTTGCCCTATGTTGGCGGTCTCCCAAACTGTCTGTCTTTGTTCGGGGTGGCACTTGTCAGAAGTCATAAGCTCATAATGCTTTACCTTCAGGGGTCAAAAAGAAAAAACTAACTGTACGATGCAACGTGGAAATATATTGCATTGTCATGTGGGACTTCAGTAAAATTTCAATATCTTTGATATCAACACAATGTGCATGTGTTATGTACTGTGTACCGATGTGCCAAAAGACATACATGTACAAACGGGTATTTGTCAACATGTGATTTGCGGTAATAAGTAATTTATCAAGTGGTTCAGGGAAGTTGATGTGTCATGCATGGATGTTGTCATTTATTTTAAACCTTTTTTCCACCAGGATCAAAGTCTGTACAGCTTCAGCTGTTTTGTTCGAATTCAACGTTCTGCATACAAATATTTAGCCTACCCACTTCCGCTTATCATCTGCAAATTGACTTCCCGCCTCAAACTAACTGTCCCCCAAACTCGGCAAATACTTGTTTACAGACAAAAAGAAATAATCATACAAATAGAGATAGTTCCGTGTAATCTATGTACATGTATGTGTCTTGTACACTAGTCTGCAAAGTTTGACACGTTTTGTGCTTCAGAGATTAAATGTGTTTCCCGTTATGGATTTCGGGATGCTGAAAACGAATGTGACCATAAAAACAATCAATTGGCTACAGTTGTCAGGAAATTGTATCACATTGTACGTATATGTTTATATACAATATTTTAGTAACATACATGTATAATGCAGTCATTTATATTGATTAAACCCGATAGTAAAACAAAAGAGAAATATTGCCAATTTTAACCTATTATGCATTGCGGGTTGGAACAAGAACTCTTCCCACAGTTTATTCATCTTCCCCTCTTCCCAAGTCAAGGATAATAGCTACCGACTCGATTCCATATCTTGAGCCAATTGACAATTTTAAGCATCATTTAAATACTCGGTGGCTCAGAATTAGTAAAGATTTACCACATGTACTTTTATTTCTGAAGCATTTTGGCTGTAGAACAGTGTAAGAGAAGACATGTTTAGCTGATGATCATGTTGACTGTTTGGCAAAAGCAAATTTAAGAACTGTTTGCTGGAAATGTACCGATGTCAACAAGTTCAGTACACAATTGCCTGCAGCTTCCTTGATCATGAGAGGCCTTGAATAAATGTGTGTGTGAAACACAAGCAGGAGATAAACTTTAGTTGACACCCCAGTGCAGACGTTTTAACCACTGGGCCACCGAGCTTGCCGGGGACGGCTGGCCGATTTGAATCCAATGCAGCAGCGGGTACTGCGTAATCAGTCAGAAGATGCACTAGTAAGCAGGAAGTCGTGGGTTCGAATCCCGCCCGAGTAAGCCTGTGAATTTTTTCACACAAAACTCTCGGGAAAGCACTGAGTATACAGTGCTTCATACATTACGTCGGGACAGGGAAAATGAGAAAACATCTCTGTTATTACTTTAATTTAATTTTTTAAAAGCATTTGAACGCTGCTTAAAAGTAAATGACCATTTCAGAAATAGGCGGATTTGTGGGGTTAGTATTTTATAGAAAATATCGTTCCACTGACCTGTTTAAAGTTTTGCGTTGTTGGATGGCGAAAAAGCGAGAGAAAAACAGCGCTCGTTTTCAACCGTCGGGCGGATGATAGCCTTTAGTCAAGGCGCGCGTGGCTACCTGGACACATGAAGTGCCCCGAATGCCAGCATGTCCGGGACGCGCCACTCGTCCGGGTAGCCACGCGCACCTTGACTAAAGGCTACAGGGCAGTTTTCCAACGATTTCCAGCTGGAAATCGTTGGAAAACGATATAAATTTCCACTTTTCTTGAAAACTGCACACCTGGTGCCATCATTTCACAGGATGATTGAGACTACTATTAACTTAGTCTAGTCAGGTATTTCGTACATTTTTTAGTAAAAAACAAATTGGGAGGATTACCAATCGTGTACACTACATTTAATGGTGTAGTGGTTCTTTCCTCGCCCTTCAACCTCTAGTGACCCCGGTTCGATTCTCATCCAATTGCACTATGCCGATTGGGTTTTCAGTCCCTACCTGATTGTGTGGGTTTCCCCAGGAATAATTGTTCTGGGTTTTCCTCCTGTTACTAAAACTGAAGTGTCCTTTGTCGTCTTCAGTGCAGTCTTACTCAAAAGCTGTGACCTGAGGCAAAACAGTGCTTCTGCACTGGTTAGGCAACCTTTCTAGTCACAATGTACAGTCAGTATTTTATGATTTTGTTACGACATTCATGCCACTGCTTGCTTCCTGCGATGTTGGCGATACCTCAAAGAATATATATTTTGTACAAATATCGTACCATCTATAATTGGATTTCATTCCACAAGGTCAAGTTCAATTAGTCAACTCCGATCTGGTCATGATAGAAGTTAAAAGCATCGTCATTTGTTGAAAAAAAAAAAAAAACTCGGAATCCCGGTATAAAGCCCTCTTAGCGTTCCAACAGCTCCCCTTTTGTGGTCTAATCGCAGACGATTTGTTCCATTAGCGTGGTTTGTATTGTAAAATTACTTCCAAGCGATTACCCGACCAAAGTAGAACTGTGCTGGATAATGATGGCCGCCTGGTGCCTTGTCAAAACACAGGCTGTAGCCTGGAGCCAAGGTGCCCCCCCCCCCCCTACTCCTGTCATAAAGTGTTGCACTTGCCGAGAGCCATGATTGTCTCCGGCTGAGCTTTTCTTTTTTTTCTCTGTGGCTTTCTCTCCTCCTGTTTGTCGCCGTTGTCCCTGACGTTTTGCGGGTGTTCATCGACTCGGAATAAAGCCACTTAATGGATGTGAGGCAATCCGTAAGTGCACAAGTGGGTGACAATATATGAAGAAAAAAAATGGTCTGAATACCCATGCGGTGTGTGATGCATTGAGTGAATTGCACGCCTGATTTGTGGAGGGAATTTGGCTCGGAATAAATGGGCTGTCATGTCCAGAAATCCAGTGTCATGACATCCACATCCTTTTGCGCATTGCTGCAAGAGATGCGGCTCGGTACGGGCGACTGTGTCATGACTCCCGTCATTCTTCATGATTGGAATGATTAGGTTGTGTTTCACAGAGTGCAAAAACGGGCCCAGCTGGGGTGTGGCCTAAGCCTGGTCACTTTTATTTTACCTTCTCATGGTCGATGGTCCAAGAGTGCAAACGTGGGTTGACCGCGGTGGACTGAGAATCAATAACTGGTCTGTGAACGAAGCTGGCAGGGGGGCCCCCATTACAAGTCCATAACGGACTCTCGTGAATGGGGAAAGACAAGTGGACGATCCAAGGTTAACTCGGTTTTAACTTTCAACGCAAACACTCACACACACTCACAATTCCGGCTGTACTCAGATGTGTAAAATTGGCTGAGCCGGAAATTTTTTCGCAGAGGGTTTCGCAGATTGTCGCTGCGTAAATGCCACCATCTGTTCGTTTCTCTGGGTGGGAATTTGTTGAACTCCCCTCCCCCCTCCAACATCCCAGTGGGGGTGTCAACCATAATGACTTTGATGAAACTCACATGGCCCATTCTGCACAGTTTCGGGAAAAATAAAAAGGCATGTCGCAGGTTCGAATCCCACTCCTGCTACTTTTCTTTGTTTTCTTTGAAAAAATAAAAATACAAAATGTGAAGAATAGGAACTAAAAAACTACACACAGTAGAACTTTGCTATAACAAATACAACGGATACTGAACATTTGGCTGCAATGAAAATCCTAATTGGGCAGCTAAGTATTAGATGAATACTATTAGTGCATATTATTCTTGCATACCATACCGAATGACCACTACACTGAACTCTTTAAGATAAGTATTGAATAACCAGTGTTGGAGGTCTCGAGACCGGCCTCGGCCTCGAGGCCGGCCTCGAGGCCGATTTTTATGGCCTCGGCCTCGGCCTTGGCCTCGGAGTGCAAGGCCTCGGCCTCGGCCTCGGCCTCGGAGCCTCCTGGACTCGAAGATCTGGTCGAGGCCGGCTCGAGGCCGCCCACTTTGACCAATTTCCCCACCAATTCAGAATTGTTTTCTGTTTCAATTAATTTAAATTGTTTACCTCATCAAACCTTCGAGAAGCTGCCACAGTGAGTTCCGTGAAACGAAATAAAGTTTCAAGAAGATACGCACGAATTAATGAACTGGTATTTGCATTATTGCACCATGGAGCTATAGATAGCTCCCCGATTGCACGTACTCACGTACGTACATGTATATGTATCATCTTCTTGTAGAACCAGTCTACTCCCGGTAATAGACTACATGTAGTTCCTGGTCCAGCACTTCACTCGCTCATGAACTGCCACTATTGTGTTACACGTACTCGGGTAGCATCTAATCTTCTTTTTGTTAGATAATCAGTCTAATAACCCATAACTGCATGCCCTTGCAAAGACTGTCCTCTCTTTTCCAGCTAGTCTTGGTTTCAAGACGTTACTGTTGTACTTTTGTACTTTCGCAGTTGCAATGCACAGGCAGCGCGATCAGGTACAGTGTAGTTGCAATAGGCCGACAGCGCGATAAGATTTTTGATCTGTAGTAAAGTCTTGGATAAGTTGGCATTTCGGGGGCGCGACCAGACTGTGGACTGTGATAATGATGGACGGTTATGCAATAGACCGATCCAGTGAGCGTCGCCCGATGGTGTTCTGACGAATCACATTCGTGGTTTATGTCCGACATGCATGCACGCGCATGTGACGCGCGCGGCTGCAGATATTGGGTCATGATGCCTCGTCATGTCCTATGTATTCGCGTGTAATGAATAATTTATGATAAGGCTCAAACTCGGTCACTGATTGGATCCCTCGGAAAAGCGAGAAAGAATCGTCGAAAAGTAAAGAAAAAGTTAAGAATTGCCTGCCAACTTATCCAAGACCCTTGTGGCGATCCAAAATCGTGCACGTTTGACAAACACCGGCTGCGGATTCGGCTGCATTTTGTAAACTACGCATGCGTGAGGCCAGAACGCACGTACGAAGCCGGGATTTTGAGGACACAACGTTAGTACAGTGAATTTTTAGCAGAGGAGAGATTATTATGAGGACCCATCGTGCAAATCTATCCCAACAGATGCTGGAGACCCTTATGTTCTTGAAATGCAATGAACATATCCTTTGAGGAACCGGCCATTGACTTAAAAATAAAATAGAAAAACCAACAATGAAGGTAGTGTACACGATTGGTAATCCTCTAATTTGTTTTTACTGAATTATTACGAAATACCTTACTAGCCTGTAAGTTAATAGCAGTCTCAATCATCGTGTGAAATGATAGCACCAGGTGTGCTGTCGTTGTCAAGAAAAGTGGAAATTTGTATTGTTTTCAATCGTTGGAAAACTGCCCTGTAGCCTTTAGTCAAGGCGCGCGTGGCTACCCGGACGAGTAGCGCCCCGGACATGCTGGCATTCGGGGCGCGTCACGTGTCCAGGTAGCCAGGTGCGTCTTGAATAAAGGCTATCATCCGCCCGACGGTTGAAAACGAACGCCGTTTTTGTCTCGTTTTTCTCGCCATCCAACAACGCAAAACTTATGAACAGGTCAGTGGAACGATATTTCCTATAAAATACTAACCCCCCAATCCGCCCATTTCTGAAAATTGCAACAATGACCAATCATGCACACTGCCTTTAACCTTGATTGAGTGGATTATTAGTTTATTACGTGTTTAGTAGCCGGCCTCGGCCTTGGCCTCGGACGTTGTGGCCTCGGACGGTGTGGCCTCGGCCTCGGTCTCTGCCTCGGAGGTTGTGGCCTCGGTCTTGGCCTCGGCCTCGGAGGTTGTGGCCTTGACTACAACACTGTGAATAACCTCCCACGTATCAGCCCATCTGATTTGTTGATGGCCTTGTGGGTTGTTAACAAACTCAAGAGATTGCAGTGTTACGTAATTCTCATTGGCTACATGGCCCCCTCATCAGCCAGTATCAGTCTGCGCAATGAAGCCCAGCACTCGGGACTATATAAAACCTCCTCGCAACTCCACCCATTGATACCCACTTGCGCTTTGCTATGGTTTGCCTGCTGATAATAAATGGTGCGATATATATGGCAGGAGCTGGCGTGATATACCAGTCTTGGGTTGAGTGTTTTATTGCGACGGTGGGGGTACTTTATTGCATGCCTTGGTGTCCGTACAATGGTACTGAATGTATGTGTCATTAAATAGATAAAGGCAATTAAATGCCATGCAGACTTTAGTTATGAAATAACTGCCCATGTTTTCATGCACTATGCACCATTGGCATTACTTGTTGCGTTGTATTCTACGTTAACTGAACCCTAACTCTGATGAATCCAACATGATCCAACAGCTCTAGGATTCTGTTGGGTCTTGCTGGATTGAGCAGGGGTAGGTGAGTTGGTCTGACCATGGAGGAAGAAAACACACAGTGGAAGTTGCCCCGCCTGGGTCTATAAGTCCGAAAATTGGGATAATTTCTCTGGAATCTGTTGAAGAATTATCCTCTAGTTAGATCTCGGCCCAGGAAAACCGTAAGGGTGGTGGGGTGGGAAATTCAAAATGTCGCAACCCTACCACCTCTGATAGTAACCCTTTACCTAGAGTGGCTTTTAGCCTTGTATTAGGTGGTTTGGTGTTGTTTGATTTAGTAGGGTCGAAACTACCGTCGAGCTGGATCAACTGTTTTATTTTCTTGGTTTCAGCAGGGTTTGAATACATGCATGGTATACCAAGGTCAAATTTAGCAGCGCTCATACTTTGGTAAATTGTTTGACTGTTGGATAATGTTGGATTCAGCAATGGTTCTTACAAAATACTTGAAGAAGGGTTGAAGTTAAGCAAACCATGTATTATTTTTATGTATTACATGTATTATGTATTTGAAGGACATGCAAATGTCATCACAGGCACCGTGGAATGAATTACTTGTTGCCAAATTTGTTTTTCTGATTGGGAAAAGCATATCATGGACCTCGTCAGAGTATTCAGTTTTTAAAGGTGCCATTCATTGAAGGGTTAACCAGTTTGAAAAAGCCTTGGAAAAAACTATGTGCACACCTTTTGATGAACATTTTGAGAGAGTGGTACCAAGTTTGGTCTTAGGATCAGTACATGTCATGGTTCACTAAACCCCAAGTCTGATACTGCAGCTCTGTACCGTTGTAACTGGGCGATGTCTTGTTATCAGCACGAAGCACCATACCAGTGCAAATCTTGATTTGTTTCCCTGTCATTTGTGTGTAGACCCAGCTGGAAGCCACGAGAAAAGAGAGAGACACAGCCCTGGCCAAGGTGCACAAACTGCAAGAAGATCTGGAGGAAGTCAAAGTATACTACAGGTAAAAATGGACAACTGATTCCGTGCTTCCTGTATTAATGCTGTCCTTTGTAGCCTCCCCAAACCCTACCCTTTCCCCACCTGCACCCAACCCCACCCACACAAGTGTGTAAACGCCTGCAATCGGGGATCTCCTATTGTCCTCCTATTGTTCATGCAAGGGCCCTCATTGGTTTTGTACACGATTTTCAATTAGGGACCTTTCTCAATCGGGGACCCTATTGTCCTCTATTGTTAAAGGTCCCCTATTGAATGCAAAAACAAACTCACAACCCCACCCCACCCCCATCCCACCCCAACCCCCACCCCACCCCACCCCAACCACCATTTTCAATACAAGTTGGGATCATGTCAATTTCTGCTCTTTTTTTGCGACAAACTCCACAACTACGTTTTTCATACTCGTAATGAAACAAATGTGGAGTCTCCTTGAGGTCCCTAATAAGAAGTAAAAATTATCCTCCAAATAAGTATCTACGTACAATGTACATTTTGTACATTTCGTCCAAGAAACCTTATGTGTAGTCGTAATCTTTCCGCATGTCCCCATTTGGCAAGTGCAGCAAACATGGTGTGACATCATTACTTTGTATGTCCATTGCAGAGAAATTGTCATTCATTCTTGGCTTTTCTTTCTCTCTCTCTCTGGTCTGGTTCCTTCCTCCTTCAGCCTCCACAAGTCGCTGTCTCAAGAGGCGGACCTGCGGGACCAGTTCAACTTCACCATCGGTGGCATGTCGGAGCAAGTTAAAGCTAGCGACGAGGTGGTAGCCCATGTCAAGCTGAGCAACAACCAGCTGATTGCCCAGCTGAAACAGCTTCAGAATGAACGCAGTGCCATGGCTGCGCAGCTACACCAGGCGCTGCAGGTGCAGCGAGACACCCAGGCCAATCTCAATGAGTGAGTTTCAGAAAGGTTTTTGTTTTGATATTTTTGTTAACTTTACTTCCAAGAGCTTTATAGTTGAGGATGGAACACAAGTGTTGTGAGTACAGAACATGCCAAATGAGGCTTGTGATGGACATG
The DNA here is from genome assembly GCA_037893225.1 of Hippasteria phrygiana. Taxonomy (NCBI): domain Eukaryota; kingdom Metazoa; phylum Echinodermata; class Asteroidea; order Valvatida; family Goniasteridae; genus Hippasteria; species Hippasteria phrygiana. The sequence continues at coordinate 172,326 of JAZGUH010000783.1, read as the reverse complement.
GTCGAGTATCAACGAAAACTATTCCTGAAAGCCTGCAAAAGTCCTAAACATAAATTCCTTTGATTATCAGTGAGTTACCTTACCAAAATCTCTTCTTTTTTTTACATTTTATTGTACTAAAATTTAAAATATGAAAACACAGTATGATTTTATTATACATAAACTAGCATTTTAAGCAGTAAAATAAAAATCAAAAATCTCGACCCTCAATGGATTTTTGCCTGTAGCTCAAAACGGAGGAGGAATGCGTCTTTCGACTGGTCGCTTATATGTTCATGCTGATGCAGAAATGCATATATGCAACCCTTATCGCAGCCTTCTCTATATCTAAATACTGCTTGAAACATTCACTGTAAGTTGACACAAACATTCCATTTCATTGCTTGCACCAAGAAATGTTGGTGTACGTACTTGAATAGAGGTTTGCATTATTGCGTCACTGATCTGTACACAAACTCTGCTATGCCTAGTGCATAGGGTCTCCACGGAACGAATGTTGGGACCGTGTGCAAGACATTGTGTGCTCAGTAGCGCCATCAAATTTGACATAGTTGTGTGGAGACTCGAGTGGGTTAAGTTGCCGATACTACAGCCCAATGGGACATTAAAAATGAATGAGACTGTATATTTATTGACCTTATTAACTGTATGCAACCATTTTGAATGCATACCGTGAACCGTCTGCTGTAAATGTCAGGCTTGTCCCATGCTGAAATGTGTTAAAGGTTGAGATACCAGTGACATGGAGATTTTTTACTTAAGATGCAAGTAAAAATAAACTTCAGAGATACATTGAAGTCTAGAGATACAATTCAAAAATGTGTGATTTTTTTCTTTTTTTCTTCTCTCTCTCGCTTTTAGGAAGGAGAGGTTGATTGCAGTACTGAGAAAAAAAGTTGCCGAGGGGACGGTGAAAACCGTGAACTAGTTCCAGTACCCTGAAGTGGATCTATCCAGCATCTGCAATTGATCGATGGATCTGCGGATCTCACCCCCCCCCCCCCCCCCCCCCCCCCTAGTTGACAGAAAAACTAAAGCAAACAGACCCAGCAAAGAGAAACGGCCATATGAATATATATATGTATTTTTTTGTATTTCCTGTTGTATCGGTTTCTTCTTTTTTTTCTCCCATGTCGGGCTCGTGCAGCTGTTTGTGTTTCAACGCTGCAACAGACACAGACCTTCCGGGTCTGGTCATTCCATTTGAACAAATATGAATTTCTTTCAGCGAGGGTACAAGGGGGCCCCGTGTTTGCATGTAGTCACAGGAAAAAAAAGTATCTGTCCACGGATAGCAAATGAGAACAAACAAAGCTGAAAGTTTGAGGCTCCCGTGTCCCAAAAAAAAAAAATGAAAAAATCCTGATAAGGCCCCGAAACTGGACTGATATATTGCCAATTCCTATCAGGGCTTTTTTCTTGGCAGATTCCTTACTGTCGGTCAACAAGACACAGTTTCTCGGCTTTCTGTGTTGCCAGAGCTAAAGGAGGATTTGTTCTCTCTTCTTCGGCAGGGTCGGGGCTGTTTGTCGAGGGGGGAAAATTGGACACTGGAGTGTTGATTATGATACGTTTGAACAAATGCCTTTATTTGAGCAGAGACAATTGCATCTCTTGATGAATTGACAAGCTTTGCCGGAGACCCATCCAATCACTCAGGAGCATTTGTGAGAGCCGCATTGCTCTACACGAGATGTTATTAAAAAAAATCTGGTGCCTGTAAATCGCAATAGCCGGCCATTGCTATCAGTTTTCAAATTTGTGTTTCCAATTTGATTTAAATATTCATTTCCATTATTTTGCGTGATTAGGGCCAAGTCCAAATATTTTGCATTGTGTATATACAATTCTAAGAAGTCCTGGAGAATTTCTCAAACTGTCTTCAGTTTTAGGCTTCGACTTCGTCTCCAACAATTCCCAGCTTCAACGCCAATCGGAAGCCTTGAATACTTGAATAAATTTAACTCTGGCTGAAGGTTTAAATATTAGACTTCGATGTACATTCAGCAAAAAGTAAACCAGTTCTTGTCACATCTGATGACCTAAAATTATGCAAAGCCAAAGCTAGGGGTTGAGAAATGCCCCAGTAATTGTTTGTTTGTTTTTTCAGTTCATTATTTCATCTGAAATAAACATTCACTGACATAATTTGTCTTCATTACTGTACATTATTGCTATGAATACAGGCGGCCCTGTAGACGAGACAATTAATTTGTTTTATTTAATTTCAGTTTTATTGTAGAAGTGTTGTGAATATCCAGTGATTTCATCTCCATGGAAGTAACAAATTATGACCTCGATTACACAACCACTCCAGATTGGCCATTGCATTTAGAATCTATACTTTGTGCAGATGATACTCTCAAAATATTTGATTTAATTTGTGGGATTCTGTGGGATTTGGATTCGGATTCGAATCAGCCAGCCGACCCCAGCAAGCTCAGTGGTCGAGTGGTTAAGATGTCTAGTAAGCAGGGGGTCCTGGATTCGAGTCCCGCCCGAGTAAGCCTGTGATTTTTTTTCCACAGGCCCTCGGGAAGCACTGAGCATACAGTGCTGAATACACTACGTCGGGAAAGGGCAATATTTATATATATATATATATATATATATTACGCTATGTCCGACGTAAAGGCGAAATCCCATAGACTTGTGCACAAACTTCTTTTTACTGTAACCTAACCCAAACTTAACCTTTTTCGACCAAACAAGGAAAATCATTCTATTTAGACCCCAAAGAACAATATAAAAACATTTCCGACAGTAAAATTCTCGCTAGAAAAGGTAGCTGTGACGTTAAGGCGAAACGACTTTTTCGCCTTAACGTCACCTTTCCCCTTAACGTTCACTTTTACACAACTTCGTTTCCCCTTTCCGTCGAATATAGCAATATATATATATATATCTTGTAATTTAGCATCTTTAGTTCGCACACAAACATGCTAACATCAGACAATGTGCTCAGCATGCAGTAACAGGTTACCAGCCAAAATGTCATGTGATGTCTAGTGCTTATAACTGGTTCCCAGCTCATCTTTGCTTAGCAAGTAAAATAGGTCAGTCATATTTTCTGCTCAGCATTTGCATGAACTTTGACCCAAGTCTTCATGTTACCATGGTTTCGGCAATCTTCTTTTTGAGGCAATGTTTTGTGGCACCCTTTTGTTTAAGTACGGTAAATATCATATTGAGGTGCCTGTACATTTTGTGTGTACATTTTTTGTTAATGTAGCAAAGCCGATTTTTGAGTATTTCTTGCTTCCATTTCTTTGCATTTGACATGGGCTCTGTTTTCCTGTAAAGATTTGTTTAAGGAAATTGAGTATTTATGAAATTATGTAAATGTGTGATCAATATTTATTTAATATATATCATTTTATCAATGATTAATATTCAAAGTGTGTTTTGTGTTTTTTTTTCTCTCTCTCTCTCTCTCTGCTTAGTTAAGGTGTTGAAAGTAAATGTTTATAGATAAATATGATTCTTATGTTCACAATCAATGTATGTTGTGTGGTTAATTTATTTTAAATACCTGGCTGAAACTCGAAACAGTTCAAGCCATCTCTCAAACTCGCACGTTGATGTTCCTGTGGTACTGAAAATTCTGTTTAAAAGGGCAGGGCAAAACCCGTAACTTGCTTCGTGTTTTAAAATGCGATTGTATCTGTTTTTAATTGGTCTGTGTAGGGTGCTCCTTTCTTGAACTGACCAAATATTCAGTCTGGCCTGACTTTCAGGAATGGAGAAGTTTCTTTATTTCAGCTTTAAAAAATGAAAAATTCATTTTCCATACAGGGGCTTTTGAGTTTGGGAAATAGTTCAATGCTCTCGCTCCAATTTCTGTTTGGACTTTCTGATGGATTTAGCTGATAATTGCTGAGGGGTAGGTGGGAAATTTTCTTTATGAATGTATGTTATCCCGGCGTTTTAAAGAGGGTACATGCTTCGATGAAATTGAGTTTTGTCTGGATTTGTTTTGTTTTTGATTTTTTTTTTTTTTTGGGGGGGAAGGGGTAGTTTTGTTTCTTTTATTCCAATTATTTTTCCCCTCTATTTCTGGTCAGTTTAGTATGCGGAACAGCTGAAGTTAGTGTATTGAAGCAGATTTGATGTCTATTTCTATTTTGTTTATTGCATAGGCCCCTATATTTCTTAATCATCCTGCGTTGCCCGATCAATACAGTTTTTGAATGGGAGAACACAAGGCTGGAATTGTCAGTTTTTGTGGGAGGAAAACCATATTCCGCCCGCATAGTGCACCTGGACGGGAATCGAACCGGGGTCACCAGAGGTGAAAGGCGAAGAAAGAACCACTATGCCAACGTAACTGCTGTGATGTCACTGGGAGTAACCTACTCTGTTTCAAGTAACTTTGGAAACTTGTAAAGTGATCAAGTTGTTTCTTAAACAATTTCCACAACTTTGACCTACCTCTATATAATACAACCTGCAATATGGCGAGAGTAAAAACGATTGTTGACGTTGGTTGTCATGCACACCGTTGTTGGCAGCTTTTTACCCTCCCTGTGACCATGGTTAGTCCTTCCTCCATGCTGTGACGAATTCCTAAAGTCGTTATTTACCGTACCTCCAAAAAACACAGACGTGTGTTTGCTGACATTTTGTATACACATCATAATTGCAAACTTCAAAAAATATTCGTGTGAGAAAAAAAATACAACTGGAAATTTGTTTCAACGTGCTCTCGTTTCCCGAAGAATGTTCCACCGGCAGCGTGCGCCCAAATTAAGTTTGCCCGTGCGGCACGGTACGGACGGAGAGCTGACGCGAGTTCCCCCCGCATTGTCTAATTTTCGGCGGTACTCCGTTTTGTTTGCCGTGTTGTAATTTTCCAAAAAGCATATTTGATCGAAATATCTCTGCGATCGTGGGCCCCTCTGAATTAGGACGTAACGCGGCCCTGTGTAAATTTGGCATTTCAGTTTACCACGGCAAGAAAAATCTATAGAGTAGGGTCCGGGAGCAGGGGTCGCGTGATGGTCGTGTGAGTCGGTTGGCCTTCCTACATGGATGCACGTACATGTACATGCACGGTCTTTGATTGTGCATGTAACATCCATGTACACGTATTTTACCGTTTTTACATTTAGTTGATAGGTTCTGAAACACGCCCATGTCTGGACATTTTCGAATCGTTTAAACTGTCGTTTCTCGTAAATCTTTTTTTCTTTCTAAAGGTAAGTTATCGTGGTTTTCCGTCATATTTGGAGCCAGCTCGGGGGCTTGTTTTATTTTATTGTCAGCCAAGATTTTTTATTTTTACTGAAGGGTATCTTCATTGTAGTTTTTCAAAAATGGGAAAATAAAAATTGATAGTTAAAAATAAAAGTAGGCCTATTTGACAAACTTTTGTTATTTTTTATACCTGCTGTTTGGTGTTTTATTTATAAGCGGTTCTAGACCAAAAACGTGTGGATTGATAACTTTAATTCTGTGGTATGGGAGGCAATCAGTTTTTGGAAAATGTGAGTATTTTTTGGTTGTTATAAAAAATCCAAAATGTTTAAATGATCCTTCAAAATTGTCATTTAGGTGGTAAACCACACTTTGTTTTTCATGTTTCACAGTGCAAGGTATATGGAAATTTCTCTGTAATTTGACGTATATAACATCATCGGAAACAATTTTCCACATTTCTTTTACCATTACACATTTTTTTTTTTTTTCGTGGATGATGCACTTGTTTTGAAACAAAGGTGACGGTAATCTCGCCGTGGTTTTTTCAAATTTAAGTGAGCAAAATCCAGCTGCGAACTGTTGCCAACTAGAATGACCCGAAAGTAAAGATGAGATTTTGTTATGGAATTAAAACGTCATACCTCCTAACGAGTATCATTTATTCAGATCTAGATTTAGGATCTCGTGCAATTCGTATTCTTATAGAACTGACAGACACCTAAACGCTTGAGCGGTCCGCTGTAGCTTAGATTTGCAAAAATAACGCCGATGTTACAACATTCGTAGAATGTCTCTGAAGATGGCCGGAGCATACCAATCAAAACGCCGAGTTTATCTCCGGTTCATCCAGAACCAATCAGCTCTTTTGTAGTACCGTGTGCTACTGTACTCTTCATTGCTTTAACTTGGCTGGTTTTTCTTGATTGTTGTTTTTCAAAACCGAAACCAGAGGGTGAAAAGAAGAGCCTTTTCCTTGAGCATATAGCCTGTGATAAATGTAATTTTGAGTGATGCTGTGCGACCAGAGCTTCTCACACTTGGCATGCATCGTCTAGTGCCACATAAGTGAAACAACAGTTGTCGATTCGATAATCCCCAGGCTAATTGTTTATTCTGATTTTAAGCACTATCCGAAGAAGCCTTAATTATATGAAACGCAGCGTAAAACAAACACACTCTAGCCCGTCATTTCTGTATTCATTGCCGTGATGGCAATACGCGTTCGTCCAACCAAAATGGAAAAAAAAAAAATTGAAATTTTCCATCGCTTTCAATTAACGCGCGCGATTCGCAGAGATTAGCCGCGGAGATTCAATTAATGCCGGCAGTCGCAAGCTGTCCACGATTATACGGACACGCAAATCAAGTTCCAGGGAAGAAGGCAGGTAGGTCCCACTAAAAGCTTACGCGATGCCGCCCCGCGAAGTATGAACAGAGGCGAGGTTTTTTTTCAACGTGTCTTGGCGCACCGCGTAAGTGGAACGGGGAAGAAGGCTTGAATCTCCGAGGGGCGATAGTTAATCAAACGTCCCGGTGGGACCAGGCTGATGGGCCGGTCTCCCTCCGTACTAAGAGCCTCCCACAAGGCACATGGCTCTCGTTTCCCCTCGGTGCAGTCACTTGTACCGAATTGTGATATCTAGTAATTGAACTGTTCCGCCCATACTTACCTCTCTTTGTTTTGGGAGTCTTGGTCTTTGTATCAGTACAAAAACCTGTTGGCGATAACGGCTTGAGCACACACGGCTTATAGAGCTGGAGGCTAACTTTCGGAACCGAGGAACCTGTGCTCCGAGTTTATGCCTCTCCTGAGCTACATCAGTAAGTTTTGGGCTTCATAAACTGTAAAATTAAATTTGATGACAACCGTAGAAGGCTGCTCTGACCTGAGGGACTTGAAGTCCGATGCAACCATTAAGGGGCCATGTAATTGTTTTAAATGTGTATCGCCCAACACAAGGCCAAAAGGCCTCTCAAGGTGTGGGCTACAAAAGACAAGAAAAGACAGAAATCACAGGGATAGAAGGTATCTATTCCAGTGGCATAGCTAAGGGGGCGTGCCCCCCCCCCCATAAAAAAATCGTCGCCCCCCCATAAAAAAATCGTCGCCCCCCCCCCAAAAAAAATTCCCCCAGTCTCCCCCACAAAAAATAATAGTATAAAGAAAAAACACTATGAGCTCACCCCTCCCTCCTCCCTCCCCCTCCCACTGTAACATCCAGCCACCCCCCCCCCCCCCCCCCACACACACACCCAAGTGTGTAAATACTCTTCGCACATTGGGTTATGGGGACATCCCATAGGGTTCGTGTGCTTAAGGAAAATCTCTCTATACTCAAACCCTGAAAATTCTTTCCACCCAACATTTTCAACATCAGCCTATCCATTTTCTTTCATATAACCCTAACCCAAATTTACCTCTAGACCCCTTTACTGGAGACCCAAAACGTTATGGGGACAAAACATGTCCCCACAACTCGGTCAGATTTTTTCAAACAAAAGAAATTGTCCCCATATTAAACTGTGTGTACGCTAGAGTGTAAACACCGGCAATCGCGGACCTCCCATTGTTCCTCTTTTGTTTATACTTTTTCGGAAGGCCTCCCATTGGTTTTGTACACGATGTTCAATCGTGGACGTTAGGTCAAACGTGGACCCCTTTGTCTACGCCCGAATTATTTTGTCCTAGGTCCACGATTGCCGGCATATACAAACTCACACACACGGCCCTGGCTACGCTGCTGATCTGCTCACGTTTCGTTTGAATTGTGAAAGATTATAGGTGGAAGGCAGGTTACAGGTAAAGAGTTCGAAAGAGAGGCAGCACGAGGGAAAAACTTGAAGAGTATCTCACAGTACTGGCCTTTGGAACAACAGTGAAAGGATGTGATGAGACAGCCAGGCGAGTAGAGCGCCTGAAAGTTTAGACGGGGGAACTAATGACAAAAGGCAACTAGAACACATTCCATGATTGTTATGACATTCAAATCTGTGCAGCAGGGTAATTATATCCCATGTGGCTATACATTTTAAGGACCTTTGAAGATATTTTATAGGAAGTAGCGGTAGTTTGTAGGCCTAAAGTCTTAATCTTTTTCGTGTCAACTCATATGTCTCCATAACATTGTGTGTACAAACAAGAATTTTTTTGTTCAAGCAAGTTACACCTTAGTTGATTTTCATATTGAGTAGTTCGTTTGGAACCCCTCTATTATTTTAAAGGAATAATTTCTGCCCTTTTGCAATGACCTTTTGACAAGTAGTTCCTTCTGTTACTTTACAAAAAGCGCCCTCTTGCGTTACGGTAGTAAACTGGAAAGATTTGAAAAGAATAGACAATCACTGCCTCCCCTTTGCTTCGAATGACAAGTATTTAGATCACGTTCGTGTTGTAAGACATGATTATAAGTGTCCTAACACGTTGAAGTGGGTATGTGCTGCATGGTTCCTTTATACTTTCCTACAATACAATAAAACAAATCTTAATTTTCCTCCAGTTTTTCAATTTATTTCTAAACGCATATTTGGACCTTATATTGTCACTATTTCAGCTCCATTTTTTGAGGCTGATATTTGTAAGAAATGGGAAATAAGGACAACAAAAAATACCATCGGAAAAATATCATTTTGAAATGCGTTTTTCTTGGATCGTAATTTTGAATAAACCTGGAATTTTTGAAAAAATATATTTTTCAAATTTTCTTTATTTTTGTGATATTGTGAGCAGAAACATTGTCGTAATCCAATGACATTCCCAGAAAATAAAGTGTTTATATATACCCAAAATATCCACTAAATTAGTCAAATGTCACAAGACAGATACCCTTTTCTATTTTTTTAAAACAACTTTTAACAGTTGGTAATATTGACAATAACAGAATGTCATTGGATTGCTGCTTTAAGAAGCTTCAATTTGATATATCATTGGCCATGGTATAGGTGCTATGGATGCCTATACACTTATAATAAGATACGGTACTTTGTTACGAAATTGATTAATTTGTCTAATTAGCCGTACACCCAAATAAGATAAAAGTTGTAAAAAAGTTTTTTTCGGAAGTGATAAACAGTAAAAATATGACGAAAAGAAATGGTGATTTTCTTTTCTTCAGAAAACGGACCCTAATTGTAGTACCTTAAAGACCAACTAAAACGCCAAAAAAATGTATGACTTTTTGGACTCTTCTGATAGTTTATGCCACCCCAAAACTTATGTAACAAGTTTCATGATTCTGAAAAACAAAAACAAAATGTTGAGCCTTTTCCTTCTGAGCCACTTTGACTCGATTCAGAAAAGGCCGAGGTCAACTGCATGCCGTATCGCGCGAGTGATGACGTATTGTGTAGAAACATATGACGTCACTGTATTATACGACAATGTTTTACGTAGAGTCTGTACGTATTTTTTGTCTAAGGCTAGTATTACTTGCTGTGCTTTTTGCACATGATTCAGGTGTAACACTACGGTAAACATATTTTAAATTGTTGACATCTTTGTGAGACACATTTAGAATTGGGGTTGTAGGCTTGTTCTTGCTGAAAAGCTAGTTATGAGTCATACTTTCCTTTGTTTGCAGTCGGCTTTTATTGGGACCTGCGCGGTGAGTTGTGTGTGAGCTGATGCTATACTCTAGTATGGCGACTTTGCTAATGCAGCCCTAAGGACCCGCCTTGTACACGCTCGGTACCGCATGCGCTGCATGCGATTGAGTCTGGTACCTTATAACAGAAATTGTGTGTACAGGGAGACGGCCGGGGCTCTGGCTGCTCGAGCCGGCAACCGCAGGGAACGTTGTCGTGATTGGGGCGCGTGAGTCCGGGACAGGATTAGAATGCTCGGTGCCTTTAGAGTTGGAATGGCTCCAGCCTTCAAACGGAATTGTGCCTTCAAACCCAGCTGAGTTTTCATACTAACACTATCATCAATACAGTCTTTGGCGAAATGTTCTGCACATATTTTCGACCATTTCGACAGCCGAAAATCAGATATTGTATTGTCTACAAAGCGGACCCTGCACTGACATGTCGCCTTTGAACTCCATTCAGCACTGGGAATCGCAGGAAGGTTAGGTTAGGGTTTTTGTCGCTGTTCCTCGTGCAACCCCCAACTACACACGATCAAGGCATAATGATTATCTCAGAACCATGCTCATACTGAAATAATATCGAAATTGGACAAAATAGACGGCAAAACGGAGGAGTTATGTCGACCAAAACTCTTCCAGTAGCATCAACTCCACGTATACATGATAGTGTTTGGCTGTAGTATCAACCGACTCTACACGTGTACGTCACGGTGTCACGTACACACATTTACATACTTAATGAGCTTTCGCGAAACAGGATAAATGGTTCAGAATAACAACCCTTTTTTTTTAAATAAAAAATCCCTCTCGTCTGCAAACTAATCTCCATCAGTTAAAAGAGTATTTAAACTGTTGGAAAAGTCCAAAAAGTCAAAACAAAAATATTGCGTTTTAGTTGCTCTTTAAGCGGTTTCTACTCGTGCTCAGAATAGTGACACTGTGTTCGACTGCGCCGTATACCGTACCCCCATACTCCCAAGAAGTGATGAGTGCATAGGCCTACCTAATGCACTATCAGCCGTCTGGCTATATCCACCCGGGGGGAGGGGACACGTGGGAATAAAGAGGCGGTAAAATGGGAGTGCGTGTCATTACTGTGGTCTTTCTTAAACGGTTTCCTTGCTTCGAGCAGAACCGACTTCGTTTGTGTCAGGTTCCGCTCTGCTACAGGGGAATCAGACTGTATGGAAATAGATACAACTCTGAATTCAGGTCTTGTAATCAGCCAAGTCTTTTTACATTTCGCCCACCGGTGATAGCAGGCATGGGCCCCATAAGGATCGTGGATTATGATTGTGAGAATTTGCTTTTGTTGATAGTTGATAGGCCTACACTCGAGGCCCGCGTCACAAATTATTGAAGGGCCATGCGATTGGATTGCATGTATAGGACAGCATTATTTTCATGCATTTCAAGGACCTTTGTAACATTACCGTGGAGTATAGTGAGGGTATTCCATGATTATGAAGGTTACTTTTTAATTAACGTTATATTCGGTATTCGCAGTGGACGGTAAAAGTCCCAAGAACTATAGATTAATTACTTATTATTGATTTTATTTCATTAGGCCTACTCCATCAAGTTAATCATTTCCCAGCAAGTCAGGGCCACAACGCGTGCCAGCCGGGGACTTTTCGCACTTCTGATTTTGCGGGCTTTTAAAGAGCAACTAAAACGCAATTTTTTTGTTTTGACGTTTTTGGACTTTTCCGACAGTTTAAGTACTCTTTTAACTGATGGAGATTAGCTTGCAGACGAGAGAGATTTTTTAATTTTAAAAAAGGGTTGTTATTCTGAACCATTTATCCTGTTTCGCGAAAGCTCATTATGTATGTACGTGACCCCGTGACGTACACGTGTAGAGTCGGTTGATACTACAGCCAAACACTATGCATGTACGTACGTTTTCCCGTCTATTTTGTCTAATTTTGATATTATTTCAGTATGAGCATGGTTCTGAGATAATCATTATGCCTCGATCGTGTGTAGTTGGGGTTGCACGAGGAACAGCGACAGAAACCCTAACCTAACCTTCCTGCGATTCCCAGTGCTGAATGGAGTTCAAAGGCGACAATGCAGGGTCCGCTTTGTAGACAATACAATATCTGATTTTCGGCTGTCGAAATGGTCGAAAATATGTGCAGAACATTTCGCCAAAGACTGTATTGATGATAGTGTTAGTATGAAAACTCAGCTGGGTTTGAAGGCACAATTCCGTTTGAAGGTTGGAGCCATTCCCACTCTAAAGGCACCGAGCGTTCCAATCCTGTCCCGGACTCACACGCCCCAGAGCACGACGACGTTCCCTGCGGTTGCCGGCTCGAGCAGCCAGAGCCCCGGCCGTCTCCTAGCTGTCCACGCTCGCTTGACTCAACATGCATTGTACACGCACGGTACCGCATGCGCTGCATGCGATTGAGTCTGGTACCTTATAACAGAAATTGTGTGTATGAGAAGGTGCGGGTCCTTAGGGCTGCATTAGCAAAGTCGCCAGACTAGAGTATAGCATCAGCTAACACACAACTCACCGCGCAGGTCCCAATAAAAGCCGACTGCAAAGAAAGGAAAGTATGACTCATAACTAGCTTTTCAGCAAGAACAAGCATACAACCCCAATTCTAAATGTGTCTCACAAAGATGTCAACACTTTAAAATATGTTTATCGTAGTGTTACACCTGAATCATGTGCAAAAAGCACAGCAAGTAATACTAGCCCAAGACAAACAAATACGTACAGACTCTAAGTAAAACATTGTCGTATAATACAGTGACGTCACATGTTTCTACACATACACGTCTCACTCGCGCGATACGGCACGCAGTTGACCTCGGCCTTTTCTGAATCGAGTCAAAGTGGCTCACAAGGAAAAGGCTCAAAAACATATTTTTGTTTTTTCAGAATCATGAAACTTGTTACATAAGTTTTGGGGAAGCATAAACTATCAGAAGAGTCCAAAAAGTCATACATTTTTGGGCGTTTTAGTTGGTCTTTAAGTGGGAAGACAGGCCGCAGAATTTGTTGGTTTTTGTTGGCGTAGTATTAAACCCTAGCCTACGAAACCGGGGGTTGCGCCGGGTATAAAACCGGGTTGTTGCGGCGTTTCTGTGGGTATATCCTACGCCAGTAGCTTCCCCGTTCATTGATAGACCCCACTGTCTAGTGGAAATGTCCCTGTGGTGTTGAATGCCTGCCTCATTTGGGCCAAATTGTGGGACTATAGGCCTAATGCAGGTAATCGATAATTTATATTGTGATGTACATGTATATATCTTTTGAAAAGGGCCAACAAATGAAAATTTATGGTTAAAAAACCAACGTGTTACATGCATGAGAGCAGATATCGTTTCTTGTATTACACAACTTAAAACAATAACAAGATATAGGAGATCAAGCTGCTCCCCCCCCCCCCCCCCCCCCTGCCGCCACTCGAAAGGCAGGCAGTTGGATGGTTACATGATGACGAATTTTGGATGATAAGAGTCAAAGAGACAGGTCCCGAGTTTCAACCACACTCTTTAAAAGGTTTCGTGTATCGGGCCTCGCCAATTGTTTCGATCCGTGTTTAGCTTCCTTTTTAAACCAACTCGGCCGCGTTGCGGTCCGCATATGCACCTCGATCCCCAACAAAAAAGTCAGTCCTCGCTTCTCTCGTTTTGAGCCGATATGCTAGACAGCCACTTACATCACTTTGCCGCTCAAATCGGACCAAATCGCTTCTCCTGTATAGATTTCCAGACCGGATTTCCTTTTTCATCCCTAGGAAAAATAATACTCCGAAAAAATATCATTTTCCACCGGCGCTGGTGAGTTTTAATGAAAGGTCGAACGGGGCCCCTTTCTCGCAAGGCAAAAATGCGTCCAGTCTGTATGTTTCATCACATCCCTGCATCGATATTAGGTTTTGTATTTCCTCAACCACCGCTGCCGCGGGAAAGAGAGGGAAAGCGAGTAGGACTGCTAGATCGAGATTGTAACAGGAATGAGTGACGTCGTGAATGAGACGGGAGCGCATAATGGCCGGCCATCGCCGCCGAGCAATTCGCCTCGTCAACGGGCTAGCCCACTTTGAGCTGATCGATACGCGAGCTGGGTTTTGAGTGGTCGTCAGCCCAACAAAAGCAGCCACATTATGGCTGGGAATTATTGTCTCTCTTTCACTGGCAGGGGGCTTCGCTGTGACATCCCTCCCTCCCCCTCCATCTCTAACCCCGTTGTTTCCTGGGGTCGCACCCCTACGCCCTCCACCACTTAACACGGGGAGGTGCTTGAGTACTTCGGGTGCGAACTACACGATGTGAGGGACAAAGGCCTGATGAGGGCTTGCTGCAGTAGCTCGTGTACGCATGTCATGATGTCAGAGCCGATTGTGTTGTCATAGCTACACGTGAATTTGAAGCAAATTTACTATAACGTGGCAAAGCGGTTCTCGCACAACTGTCTTAGAGATTACTGTGTGCCGTTTCTTTTGTATGTTCATTTATTATAGTAATTTGTTTAGGGCCTATGCGGAACGGAAATCAGTTTTAACATCGACACTTTTGTGTATAAAGAAAGCATAATATATACCAGACGCATGTTCCAGTGCTCTTAATATGAATTGTATTAGTTTTTCCAAAAATGGTTAGCCTAATCATTGGTAAAGGAAATAAATGGTTAAAACAAAAAATGTTCCGTAGAATAGGTGTATACAACCTTTCTTTCATCCAACACGTTTTCAACTGTCAATATTACCATGTTTTTCTTTAAAGTTATGGCAGCACCATTTCCCAATATAAAGTGGTTCATGAAAAACTGCTCATAGGCCTACAGAACGCGTTGTCGTGTTTCAAAAAATCCTATAGTCGGCTTCAAAAGCTTTATATCTGTGAATGGAGTTATTTCGCGGATGACTACAATAATACTGTCATTCTGACAGCGTCAGTTTCAGTCTCTGTCGGTAATTTGGGTCTTATTTGAGGCAAAACAAGTGCTACATTACAGATTATTTCCACGAAGGAAGTTTAATTTTCGCTAAAAATAGAAGAACTCGTGTCCTTTTCTCTTAAAAAAAGCCAAATTGACAGTTAAAAATTAATGTGATCTAATTTTTCCTGATTTTGTTTGACGAAATCGTCTTTTGACACAGAAAGTTTATACCGTAAACGGATCATCCAAGTCCGTTTTGATACCTCGGCAGTCTGCAAGGGCTCTCTGTATCCACTGCAAACAATCCGCCCAAGCCCTCTGGCTGTATGCAAGGATGACACTACTGAATCTGTCACCAGAGATGCCGAGTAGGCCTGGTCACAATATAACAGTGGTAGTGTCTCTTTCACATCTGCGTTCACGTCTGGGGCCAATTTCACAATGGAGGAAGGAACGCCATGATTTCACGGAGCTGCGAAGCACAAATTCGCTTACCACAAAAAGTTTGGCTTCGTGAAAACAGGTTACCAGCCAAAACTCCATGTGATTTTCATGCTAGGCCAAAACAGCTGAATACCAGTCACGAGCAATATGCATCCATGAAAGTTCGGTTGGTAATCCTGTTTTTACGGAGGAAGGTTTTCCATGCTAAGCAATTTGTTTTGTGCTACAGCTCCATTGAATTGTCCCGTGGGGATGGCCACATTGTAGAGCTGCTGAGCACAGACTTTTGCTGAGAATATTGAACATTTTGCTCGACCAAAACTGGTTGCCTGGCAATGTTTCATGGGATGTATCATTTTCGTTGGGACCCTTTTCTTCCGGATACTAAAAAATATACGTGGGTAGCACATGAAGCTACACGCATGCGTACTCCACTTGTTTGCACTCATTTGTACTGCGCTTCTGGACCCACTATGACGTCATTCTTACGTAGAGGATACTGCTGGAGTTCCAGGCTGATTGTTGCTGAGTAGGAATATCTGCTAAACAATATATATATATATATATATATAGATTAGCGATAAGCAGCATGGCTGTAGTCGAGACCCGATCCGAGTCCGATACAAAAACAGTGGAAAAGAGGACTTCAGTCCATAGTCTCCATGCATACAGCCAAAAACTCTAAAAACGAGCTGGAATCTGGAATGAAGTATAGAGTCCTGTCTCGAACGTACACTTGGATCTGGATTCTAAACTATCTTTTTAATATCCTATGATCTTGGAATCATCCTTGGACTCGCCCGAGTCCGGACACGACTCCAGGACAATGATATTATTACAAAAGTACTGTAATTAACAGCTTAAGTGTATGTCTCTATCCAAGTCCACATTTTTAGCTCCTTTTTGGACTGCTAGTGGACTTATAAGTCCACTTTTCCACAGTTTTTTTTTATCGAAGTCGTATTGGGACTCGATTATACAGCTCTGATAAGCATCTTCATGAAAGTGGACCTGAAGATTACTGTGAGTGGAATGAGGCTAGGGCCGTTTTCCAAACCCCAGCTTCGTCTCCGTCTTTGGCTTCGTTCATGCAGTTTGGCAATGGTGATGGAGCCAGAGACGGAGCCTAAGCTGGGGTTCGGAAAACGGCCTAGATATACCCCTGCAGTCCTTGGTCTGTGATGTCAATACTATGTTTTGCAGACGTATAGTCGGTGTGTATGGTCAGTCAAATGACTTACCATACATATGACCCGCTCTGCAAAAAGGGCACATAAGTCGCTGTATGCTTTTATGCGTAATGAGCCCTTTTATGTGAAGAGGGTGAAAAATCCTCAGACATACCATATGAAAGCTTATAAAATGGCCTTTCCAGCTAAATATAAAAAAAATTCTTCAAATTTGCAACATAATTGCCCTTTTTGCAGAGTTGGTCACACATGGTCGTGGTCGTGGTCGTGGTCGTGGCCCAGGCGCCGTTACCTCTGGTTTTCTTCGAAGTCTTTGCCCTGGCCTTGGTTTTCATCGTTGAAGCTGTGGTCATGTGTGGAAGATGAAATATAATTCCATAGGCCGATAGAACTACAGGGAAGGTGGAGAGATAATTCATGGTGTCATTAGCGATGTTTCTTTTCAATTTAATCTTCCTGGGAGTGGATGGCGACGGAGTGTGGGAACGTACGATGTGAACATCCATTATACACTAACACTGAGAGCGAACCGTGTAGTAGTGATAACAGGGTTGAAGCTGACTTCAAAATCACGGATTTGGCGAAAATACGGCACTTCCGGACTCACTTTATAGGAGTTACAAGGTGAGCGGCGTCCTATTTTCAGTAGTTGTTTTTATTTATTTATTTTCGGACTGGACTGAGCTGAAAGACTAAAATGGAAGTGGTATTGTGACGGAACAAGAAGCGCTTAAATTTACATTTTTTTTAAATTGATGAACAAAATGATAATGACAAAATTGACCTGAATTTCCGATCGATCTATTGCCATTTCTCAAATCTGCCTTTGGCTTGGGCTTCGGCTTTGTCTCCACCCACCAGCTCCTTTGCCAATCTGAAGCTTTGAATAATTAAATAAAAAACACAGGCTCTGGTTCTAGGTTGAAATACAAGACTTTGAAGTAAATTTAGCAAAATAAGGCTCAAGGCCGAAGCCATTTCAGAAATGGCCTATCATTCACATTGCTATAGAGGTCAACACAGACATGGGGCCTGTTTGTTTCACGCAGATCCGGATCGCGATCAGTGATCCGTGCGTTGGTTTACACGCCAGATTCCACCTGATGGATGGAGCAAACCAGCGGTTTGGATCACTGATCGAGATCCGGATTTGTGTGAAGTAACAAACAGGCTCTGAAGGCTGAAGGGTACGCCGCTAGA
Source organism: Hippasteria phrygiana (assembly GCA_037893225.1). NCBI lineage: Eukaryota > Metazoa > Echinodermata > Asteroidea > Valvatida > Goniasteridae > Hippasteria > Hippasteria phrygiana. The sequence continues at coordinate 154,801 of JAZGUH010000783.1, read as the reverse complement.
CTAGTCTGTGTTTGGTAATAAGACGTTCACATCAAAAAGTGGTTGTGAAACCGCGGGACTTGAACGCTCTGTACGTGGGCTATCTCAAAATCACGGATCCTTGTAATGCCATTCTTCGTCTGCAGTGATCGCGTATACGCATCAAGCGATACGAAAACAACAATGTGTGTTCAATATAACATTACACAGGGATCGGGGAGCGACATGGAAGCTATTTGTCTGGGCACATATATATTTCTCCTTCATTCACCCAATATTCATGGGATTTTTTTTCAGTAGAAGACGAGTTTACTCTACAGGACAAGATAAGTATGCACACGCTGATAGTGTCTATATGATTCTGCGCCGACACCCAGTGGTTAAATCAGTTCACTTCAGTCTTGTTTACGGGCTCACAGAAATCTGTGTACAAGTCGTGTGTGCTCACCGGTCGCCAACAGATGTTAGCACACAGCTTGGGGCGAAGCTAGAGACTTGATGGAGGAAGGTTTTGCATCCAAGGCGAGTCTATTGCCCGCGGAACGTACCCACTACTAGACGGGCAGCCACGCTCGCCTTTTTCCCTTTTCAAACCCGCATGTTTTTCTTAGCCGCTGGGGCGAACCATTAAATGCCGTTTGGTCCCTATTCAGCGGGCATTACTCCGCTCAGGATGTGCCCGATTGTTCGCGCCGTCCCCCGGTATACAGAGACGGCTAGCTCTCCCCTTTTTCACCGATCACTTTCCCCACGCGGGACCAGGTTTCCCTCTTTCCCCCTCCCTATCTCCCACTTTCTTCACCGCTCTCTCCCTTTTAACCAAGATGAAATAAAAGATTTTGCTTGAGACAAAATATAATTTATTTCCAACCCTCTCTCCCCCACACTCAGTGTGTTTCCTTGCAAAGGGATTTTCTGTAGATGCATTGATGGCAGCGAGTCCGTTACACGTGTCTTTTTTGCGGCACAGGTTTTGGGTGCGCGGTAAGATCCGCTCTTTGTCCGGGGCACGTATGCTCTGACGCCTGCCGAACCCGTGGACTCGGGCGGAGGTGCGGAGTCAAATTGCGCCCTAACAACCCAGACCCTTTTATTCGCACAATTTCTATGGGAAAACGGCGGCGCAAATCGCTCATTTCCGTCTGTGTTTCAGACTATTGACATGTGTCAATCATCGTCATTTTTCTTTCTTTCTTTCTTTCTTTCTTGTGTGTGTCTGTGGCTGGGTTGTCAAAGGGCTAATCATGGCAGTTAGCCCTGACCGTGACCCAAGTACCAAGTACCTTGTAAGATGTATCCTTCATGTTGGTAATGATTGCCCTGAACAAGATTGTACATTGGACTGCAGTAACAGGGCTCGCAACTTCACAATCACCGTTTTCTCTTTCTTGACAGACTCTTTAGTCTGTCCTTGTATAGCAATGGGGATGATTTTAGTCAACTCTGCAATTTAAAAAAAATATTTTGAAATGCCTCGTTTTCCTTCATAAGACCACGTTTTGTAGATTCCCAGCTCAGCCTATAGTCACATTGTACTCATATCTTTACAAAGTGCAAAAACATTAAATGCACAGTTAAAAGGAACGACTAGCGACAGATTATAAGGAGATGAACAGATTATAATGATATACAGAAGTGGAGATTAGTAGAGGGCTTGGAGAACTTCCAGCGGTTGGATCACTGAACCAGATCCGGTGCGACATGAATTCCAGTCACTATGGGCCCGTTTGATTCACACAGATCCGGATCTTGATCAGTGATCCGCGCGTTGGTTCACACACCAGATCCCGCTTAATGGATGGAACAAACCAGCGGTCGGATTTTCACAGGAGACTTATTTTCATACGACATCGGGCCTATTTTCATGGAGCTGCTAAACAAATTAGGAGCTGAACAGAAATTAGCAGTCAGCCAGCCAGAAGCAGTAAACATCACTCCGCATAAACTTGTTTTTGTAAGGCAAATCTATTCTCTGCTTAGCAAAATTGTGCTTAAAGCATCTCCCTACAATTGGCCCCATCCCATTTCCAACGAGAGTTTTAACGAGGCTGTGCTGGCCAAAGAACTGATGAAATGAATAATTTTCTCGTCCAAAAAAATAAGACTAACACGTCCTCTTTAAAAGTAGTCTACATGATTGGTCATTGTTGCAATTTTCAGAAATGGGCGGATTTGAGGGTTAGTATTTTACAGGAAATATCGTTCCACTAACCTGTTCAAAGTTTTGCGTTCTTGGATGGCGAAAAAACGAGAGAAAAACAGTGTTTGTTTTCAACCGTTGGGCGGCATTTGTTATAGCGCCCTCTTGTAAAATAAGCCAAATGTTTGTAAATGGGATCGTTTTCAATTGGTCACATAACATGTACATAGACCGAGCGGTGGTACGTACATGCGGTGAACGTCCAAGATCGACTGCATGCACTGGTTACAACGCGTCGCTTCGCTACACTACGCGTACGATAATTGTAACCTTGCGCCCGTTTTCGGATTGTTAACCCATTTTATACACAACGCGGACTAACTACATTCAGTCAATAGAGGGTAGTTTTCCAACGATTTTTCGGCCGAACAATCGTTGAAAAACGATGTAAATTTCCACTTTTCTTGAAAACGACAGCACACCTGGTGCCATCATTTCACAGGATGATTGAGACTACTATCAACTTACAGTCTAGTAAGGTATTTCGTAATAATTCAGCGGGGAAAAAATTGGAGGATTAACCAATCGTGTACACTACATTTAAAACACACCATTATCAGACAAGTGGGTGTACTTGAACGCTTGTGGTTTTTCCTTTTTAATAAAGCCGGCCAACTTATTTGTTATTGGCCGATATATAGTCAGACGCACCTGGCTGGCTTGGGAGCTTCCACATACCAAACCCAAACTTCCTGGGTCACTGAATACAATCAATGCTTGCAGTCTCATACAAAGCATAGCTTACTGTGCATGTGTTGTAGGCCCCCTAGTATGGCCGCGTTCATCTTGCAGACTTGCACACACAAAAGCTTGGTCGGATTCTTGTATAGCTTAGGTTGATATTGAATACAACGCCACAGGTGAAAATGGTTTCTGCTCTTCAATGACAAACGGCAAGCGCGCGACTCAAAGTTGTTTGGAAATCTTTCAAAATCTGCTCCAGAATTTGAAACTGATTGTGCTTGAATAACGAACAGCTTGTCTATGGCCATTTCTGAGTCTGAACCTTGCAAAAAGTTTCCACACACATTGTATTTATACATCAATAGCCACAAACCTCGGCAGTTTTACATTAAATTTAGAATAAATAAAACACGATCTTGACGTCTATAGCACAGTTCTGCCTTCACTTATATTGTTTTTCTTTCAAATTATGTGTAAAACAAATGTACACAATACCGCTTTAGCAGCTGATGTATTACACAATAAGTGGTCTTTGTTAACGCATTCACTTGACTTAATGCTGTGTGATGTATGTTTGGCACAAGATCTTTTCTCCTGCAAACAACCTTCTGTATACTCGACGTGCGGACAAACTAAGCAGAAGTATCAAAATGTTGAAGTTAACAAGAAAAACACACAGTCTCTTCCATCAATGTGTACACTCTGAGGGATTTAACGTTCTGTCGGATATAAAACCAGCGTCGGCCATTGTTGGGGAGAAATCTTTTCAATAAAAGATTCGTGTTTGTGTAGCGACTAATGAGGCGAAAAACGCTGAATGGCAAAGCTTTTACCAAAATAAGCTCGTGATATTGCCGCTCGCACCCGGACAAGTCATGGCTCAGTCTTCAGGGCATAAAGCAGTCTGTAGTCCCCGTGGCCTGGAGGTAGTTCTTATTGTTAATACCGAAGCCAGGGCATGTCACCCCACGCACCAGGCTGGGCAGGGGCGGATCCAGGATTTTTAGCAGAGGGGGGGGGGGGGGTTTCTGAAATTTTCCCAGAAAAAGGTGACTCCCAACAATTTTCGTCTTCGAAAAAAAAATTTCTTACCCCTATGCAAAATAGGACCTGTAGGGTTTCTAACTTTAGGCGTAGACGCAAAATGAAAATTGCCAACGAGTAGGGGGGGAGGGGTTTGACCCCCAAATCCCCCCTGGATCCGCGCCTGCTGGGACATGGGAGCCTGGGGCATGGGAGCCTGGGTTGTCCGAGGCCTTTCCTCATTGTTGGACAGACAGGGCCACACGTTCGGTGGCTTAGCGGTATGGGTTCGTCAGCCCGCAATGTGTCAGAGTGCGTTATTCAGCTAATTTTCAGTTTGACTTTGTTTAAGCTGGCATTAACTTATATTGTGTAATCACAAACAGATAAATGGAAACTTACAAACCCCGTTCCAATGAACCAACAAACCATTAATGTAACACATTTAATATCTCGACAAACAAGCAAATCGACTTACCGACAAACAATACTCAACCGACCGACCGACCGACCAACCAACCAACGGATAGCACCGATCGACAGACCTCCATTCCATTCACAATTTCCTGCCCGTCATTTGACAGACCACAAAATACTAACCAACCATCTATCTAATAAAACCTCAATACAACAACTTGAGGCAACAAACAAACTCCGAACAAAGGCTGACCAAACAACCGCCCTTCTCGCACCATGTGACCGCACGAGTAACTGACAAACAACCAAACAATGACCAACTGACCAATCCAGTGACGTCCCAAGCTATTAACAAAAGACCGAGTCTTAGTCGAATATCAACACCCCATTCGGCGTAATTCTCCCAACAGTCAGCATCAATTTAGCGGCCACAAACCCCTTTCCTCGTGAACCAAAATGTCCCCTTTCACAGGCAAGCTCTGGTAACCAAATTATTGGCCCTAAATGAACACCAAACACCGCATTCTTGTTTGTTGCGACGACTGGTGACCCAATTTCCACACTGGGTGTCAATTCGTGAGGTCCCGTGGCTGGGTCGCACCAACATAAAATGGCAGGTGAGGTGCGAACGGGGTAGTCGCACGGGGGACTCGCACCACAAAAAAACAAAAACCACTTATATTTTGTATAGTTTCCTATACTAACCATGTCACGTAGCATGTTCGGCAAAGAGGTTGGAGGGGTCAAGTTCAAATCTCATCACAGTGGCGAAGACAAACTCGTTCATTTTAACTGCCAGTTTTCATTTTTCCTTTTTTAAGATAAAAGAACACAATGCGGCTAATTTTCAGAAAAAATATTCGTGGCTAAAATGTGACAACCGGCAATAAACACTGTGAATCCCTTGGATGTGATTTCCTATTCAAAATGGACATGAGGATTAAGAGGATGTGATTTTCCAAAATCACATCCTACTTTATTTAAAATCACATCTGAAGCCTGTGAACTATTATCCCACCCTGACAAAGAGAACATTGTGACTTCTGGGTTTAACAGCTTAAACCGCATTGTGATTCTGGACTCTGGATGTGATTTTGGACCCTCATTGGTTTTGTGCACGATTTTCAACCGTGGACCTTGACTCAACTGTGGACGCTACTGTCATCTTTGTTAAAGGTCCACGGTTTGAATAGCTATACAAACTAACACACACACACGCCGGATTTACGTACCATACATAGAGCGTGTAAACGCCTGCAATCGGGGACCTCCTATTGTCCTCCATTGTTCATACTTATTTTTTTGGGCAAGGACCCTCATTGGTTTTGTACACGATTTTCAAACCTTTCTCAACCGGGGACCATATTGTCCTCTATTGTTAAAGGTCCCCAGTTGAATGCAAAAACAAACCCACACACACAATCAACTGAACTTGTTCGGAAAACACTTTGGTTTGGGTTTTGTATGTGCAGAACTCAAACCTTTTGTTGTACGTCATCTCTATAGACCTGGTCATAATTCCCACTAATTCAAATTTGTCCTCTGCTTGAAGAAAAAATCGATCATGATTTATTGTAGGCATTCTGAAACAAAATCGACAAATCCGGAATTTGAGCAGACGTTACAATATTCCTGAATTGGGAACTATGTGAATTAAATCAATGTAAAAACTCAATGTAAAATTTGATGTTTTTTTCGGGGGAAGAATAGATCATCATCAAGTGATAGTTGACTTGCTTTTTGTTTTCATTGCCCAATAATTTAGACAGGTTTTGTCAGTCGGTTTCCATGGTCGTGTCAAGGGTGGTGGGAGCTGAGACCAGCGCAGCCAAGCGGGACAGTTCTAATTGAGATTGAGATGTTTCGCCCATGTAAACAAAAAGTCTGACGTCATAGTACTGGATACAGTTTTGTCACTAATAAGCCATAACATCTGCTGAAAACAGAGCAATTTCAAAACAAGTTGTTTTAGTAGTTAATCTGGGCGCCGTTAGCCAATCAGAAGAGAGCGAACTGAAGCTCTCCAAGGCCTCTGTGTACGACTGTTTCATATCCTTATAAAATGTATCTTTTTTTTTGTTGAAACGACAAAGCTGTTCTAATACATTTTAAATGCTCCGTAGCCTAAGTCAGTAGGGAAGTGAAATTTTTGTTTCACTTGCGATTTTTTTCTGCAGAGATCTTCTCTTGGCAAATCTGTGGTACAAAAAGACTGGCATTGTAAAGAAACCTATCGCGACACGAAAAAGCCGTCTGGGCATATAAACCAGGGGGGCCACAGATGGGGCTGTAAAGATCGTAACACGGCCCTTGTATGATGATAATGATGTGGAATCTTTGCAACGATGCAGCGAGATGGTCGGGGGGGGGGGGGGGGCGAATTTGACGATTGTCGTGTTTTACAGGTCGTGCCGAGGATGTACCGTGGAAACACGATACTAGGCAAACAGTGGGCCCACGCAGAGTTCGGCACGAGATATCGACCGGCCTCTGGTCCAACCAAGATCGTGGACCTAAAACTAGACAAAAAAACAGAAATGGACTGGGATGAGAAAAACAACACATGCGATTTCCAAAACTCGTCCCATGATTGGGCGGGAGAAGTCGGAAACTCTTTCGGTATCGCTATCTTGGTGGCGCCCACCAGCTGAGCACTGAGCAGTACCGGTGTGGTAAGGAGTCGTCATCATGGTGCATTCGCTGAAAAGAAACACATTGCCTTGGAGGCGGGAAAAGCGTCGTCTTAAATTGCTGAGGTTGGAAAAATAATTTTAAAGTTGAATATTGTAATGCTCATGACCATTTAAGCATGCGACGTTTTTCTGGAAATCATTCGCGAAAAACTACGCGTAGGCCTACTTATCCGATTTCCAACGGTCCGACTTTTCCGAACCAAACTTTCGCCCCGAAGGTATTTTCGTCAATGATTTTTAGACAAACGGCAAATTTTCAAGGGATGGTCGTGCAGATAGTATCATTATTTTACTTTGAGACGAACGCTTTTTGAAGCCTAATTGGTCACCTCCAAGGCAATGTGTGCGTTGAAACCAAAAACAAGTGATATTCCGAATAATTATTATCGGCATGCAGGGTCGTCGGTCCCTGTCTTTTGATATTCGACTGCAAATTGGCATGGATGGTTATTTGTTTCCATGGCTGTGCAGCATAGCCCAAAACCTTAATGTAAGCGAAACCTAAGCATGGATATAGACCAAGCCCTAAATGTAGCTCCAACTATGTGCCTAAATGTCTTTATCCAGGGTATACCCGAACAGTAAAAACTAGTTTCCACTGAGGCTGCATTACACATCATCACATGCATACATATATACACCAGGAAAAGCACAGTAGAATTCACATGAAAATAAAAAAATGCACGATAACAACAACCAAAATAGCAATAAAATATTTGAGTTATAAATACCTGAGGAGACAAAGTATTCGCGCTAATAAGGTACCGGGGTGCGGCAACATTAAGAGTTCGGGCTACATTTAGGTACAGGGTTGTGGCTACATTGAGGGACAGGGTTGGGGCTACATTGAGGTACAGGGTTGGGGCTACATTGAGGTACAGGGTTGGGGCTACATTCAGGTACAAGGTTGTGGCTGCATTAAGGTACAGGGTTGGCTACATTGAGGTACAGGGTTGGGGCTACATTCAGGTACAAGGTTGGGGCTACATCGATGTACAGAGTCGAGGCTACATTTAGGTACAGGGTTGGGGCTACATTTAGGTACAGAGTCGGGGCTACATTTAGGCACAGGGTTGGGGATACATTTAGGTACAAGGTTGGGGCTACATTTAGGTACAGGGCTGGGGCTACATTAAGGTACAGGGTTGGGGCTACATTTAGGTACAAGGTTGGCTACATTGAGGAACAGGGTTGCGGTTACATTCAGGTACAATGTTAGGGCAACATTGATGTACAGAGTCGAGGCTACATTTATGTACAGGGTCAGGGCTACATTGAGGTACAGGGTCAGGGCTACATTTAGGTACAGGGTTGGGGATACATTTAGGTACAGGGTTGGGGATACATTGAGGTTACAACTAGGGTTGGGGCTACATTTTAGGTACAAGGTTGGGACTACATTTAGGTACAAGGTTGGGGCTACATTTAGGTACAAGGCTTGGGCTACATTGAGGTACAGGGTTGGGGTTACAACTAGGGTTGGGGCTACATTTTAGGTACAAGGTTGGGGCTACATTTAGGTAGGGCCTACAGGGTTGGGGTTACAACTAGGGTTTGGGCTACATATTAGTTACAAGGTTGGGGCTACATTGAGGTACTGGGTCAGGGCTACATTCAGGTACAAGGTTGGGGCTACATTAAGGTACAAGGTTGGGCTACATTTAGATATAGGGATGGGGCTACATTTAGGTACAGGGTTGGGGCTGACATTGAGGTACAATGTTGGGGCTACATTTAGGTACAGGGTCGGGGCTACATTGAGGTACAGGGTTGGGGCTACATTTAGGGCGTTGACTACATTTAGGTACAAAGTTGGGTTACATTTAGGACTTGGACTACATTTAGGTGTACATGGTTGGGGCTTCCATCTGGGGCTTGGGCTAGATTGAGGTGTCACACCCAGCAATACAGCAAGGAACCTTTCAACAGTGAATCAGCCTAACACCTGTCCATTGAGCTCCTCGCTGGTATGGTGCACAAAGCAATGCCCATCGTTTCCACCTAAGCCATGATACTCGCCCAGTGCAAAAGTAATATTGGTGCACTGCACATATAAGCGCATGCGTAGGCTACGTAGGCGCATCGTCTGAAACGTCGAATTTGCCGTGTCGAATGCAAATGAATTTGGTTCGAGGAAAGCGACAAGCACTGAATGTGCAGACTACTTTTAACGCCGGTCTCCAACAGCATGTCGCTCAATATCATGCATTTATGAGTTTTATTGCCAAGATACAATTATATTTCCTTCTGTGCAAAAGCAAGTCCAAGTGCAATCTGCACGGTAAAGGGAATTAAATATTCGACGTGGCAGAGGTTCGATGTTTAAGCCATGCATGTTGCACACATCCACGATGCTTCAAATATTGAACTTCTGCCGCGCGAAATTCAGATACTAGGAGACGATATGAATTCAGCATGAACGGCAGAATTTCGACTTTTGAAGCAGGCTTTAAATAGATTAGCTGCTAAATTACTCGTGAAATATTGATTATCAAGGTAAAGCTCAATTTATATATGACCTGGCAGCACAAAATGAGAGGAGAGTCTGGGTTACAAGATGCAGAAATGGCAAGTTTTCACTGAAAAGTCAATTTTGGGATTATAACATGTTTACATGTGAAAAGCCCTATTCTCTATCATATCCCAAAGTTTTAAAACCGAATTCGAACTCGAAATATTTTGTGCAGGTGATTTCTTTCTTGAACTCGGGTTATTGTGTGCACAGGCAAAAAGAAATGAGCTTTAGTTTCTCAGAACAAGGGTTCAAGACCTATAACAACTTCAAAACGTTATAGCAGGTCCCAGGAATGAGCTATACAACAACACACAATACATCAAATTATAGCTTAGTGCACGTATTTTCAGGAAATACCATCATCTCAATTTTGCAACTTTTGCTACTTTCTACCCGTTTCGTGATGCCAGGTCAGATATATACAGGTGAATCCGTCTAGCCGTGCTACCAATTCGGTCGATTCACAACTCGGTGCGCCGCCAGCGGCAACCGGGGAGAGGCTAAATTACGCAGTGGGAAAAAGTCAAAATTGTAAAACCGGAAGTGGGTATCGCCAATGCATCTGCCGTACTTCTTACAACCCTTCTCCGCTAAATCTATCAACTTATCTCTCTTCTTTCCCGCACAAGGTATTCCCCGATTAGTCAGAAATTGCTTTAAATCATCTACCCGCATTCGCGCGAAATCCATACTGCTGTACTGTCCACCATCGTGATAGACGTGATGTCGACCCCGAAAGTGGGAAATTGGCCTTTCCCGGCTTGCCGCTGGCGGCGCACGGAGTTGTGAATCGACCGAATTCTAAATACATCCCTGGTGTCCGTAACTTGACATTAAGGACCATTTAACAAAACGTATTTTCCCCTTCTTTTGACCTGCACTGATTTTTCGTATTTCACAATGAGCGAGGTTATTGTTCTATTATTGTTCATTTTAGTTCTTTCATTGTCGCGTGGTTTACTTCGTACTCGCGCGAAATTGTTGCCCAGCGTGTTAGGTTTCCTTGGCAAACCCGTCTCTAGCTGCCCCTTTTATTGTCGTCAGCTTTGAAGTTGGGGTTATTTGGAGAAGAATTATGCAGCCTTGTAAAACCGTTTGAACTTGAGCTTGGAATTGTACAGTATAAAGTAGGGGAGGAGTGCCACAAATGTGACACAAGAGTCTGGGTGGAAATTTGGTTGGGTAGTTAAAACTATTTGTTAAGGTAAATAGCATTTGCTAGATCTTTACAAAGCAAAAACTTTTGCGTTAGAATGTAACAGCATTGTAAACACTTCTGCAAAATTGGCAATTTTTCGAAAGTTGTAGGCCTATTTGATGCCGCAAAAAAAGTAACTTCATAATGTTATGAATGTGTTAACATTTGTCATATTTTGTAACAGAAAAGGCAAAAATCCTGTTTTCCAATTTTGCAAAAGTATTCTCAGTGCTGTTATGTACACCATCGGTGTAAATGTTTACAATTTCTTGGTGTTTATTGTTGGCAAGGATTTCGGTGTTCATTAACTCAACTTCCGGAATTAAGATAAACACCAAATATTTCTGAGAAAACATGATGTCCATTGAGTCTTCCTTGGTGTTTATAATTCAAGGAATAAGAAATAAGAAAACACCAATTTTGATTTCAATTTGAACACCGAAAATAGTGTCATTCGATTCTGCTGCAGTGTTTATTTTTGGAAAGGGTGCATATATTACTCAACACCTAAATTTGAAATAACAAACTAGCAGTTTTATTATTTCAATACGCTGTACAGACATAAAAACCCATCCGAATGGATGTCATCCGTCAGGTTGTAAATCTAGTTGCTTGTGTTATGTTAACACCAATCTCAATGCCCAAAAGACTGAAATAAATTTGGTGTTGAAAATCTAACACCACTGGTTTTGGCAGTGTAAAAGTTTTCGAAAGCTTTATAGGGATTTTCTTATGAAAATTTCTGATATTCTCCCAAAAATTATTTCCAAAAAGAGGCTCCTGTGTCTCCTGCTCTTTTCACGAGCACTGCGCAAAAACTTTTTAACCTTCCATGTATTTCTCAGAAATTTCTGAAACCATTATTTTTGCGGGGTGGAGGTAATTTCATTGTTGTTTTATACTTGTTTACCAACACAAAAAATACAACCATTCGACCGGAATACTTTTGATGATTTCTGCGTATGTTCTTGCAGAGGTTATCAAATTATCCTCAATTCCCTAATGGGGCGACACATAATGCTACAAAAGAGCGGTTCGGGCGACGCGGTCGAATAGGGCGACACATAACTGTCGCCCTATTGTGAACGTCACCCCTTTGGAGTGTTTTTTAGTAGGGTACATGGGGAAAGTGCTCTTTTTCAAACAGACAAATCAAATTTGTGGAAATGATTTTAAAAGATGTGAAAGCAAACGTACGGGCAATGTAATTTTTTCAACGAAGTGGCGGGTATATCCAAAGCAGCATAAATCCAAACTTTTCAACGGAACTCTGAATGTTTACTAAAGCATGACGTAATATTTCACCCCTGGTTGTTGCTATGGATCTGACCAATCAGAACTGGATATTTGAGTTTTATGGACACAACTGTGTAAACGTCATTACCCATCCGAAATTCATCAGATAAAATCAAGCAAACAGCTTCAAATTTCATTTTTGGAAGAAAAAACGAAGCAGAATTGGCATCAATGATTATTATAACCGTTATTCTTGAAGCATCGATCAGTGCCGTATACATTGCAAATACGTTTGCAACTTCATACTGCGTCCTATAGTTCCAGCTTGTACCGGTAATGATTTTGGTCATGCCTTGTATTGGAATACAGCAACGTTGATGAATAATGCATTGGTTGGATTAATTGAACGATGTCAACAAACTCCAATAAACAATCAAACATCGATGATGACTGACGGGACACGAACACATGAAAGAAATCTCCGCGAAACGCATAACTTTCACCTTCACTTAACTCTTTATTTTGTTTTCAGGAACGCATTTAATCCAACAAACTCACAGCATGCAAAGTAGATTGCATACATAACAAATGTATAGGATTTACAAAAAAAAATGTTTTCTACAAAAAAACACCACCTGAACAATTACATTCCAGGGAAGTTAGACTACTTTTTTCCTTACAAACGTACGTTATTAAACCTGACGTATTCTCATACATCTACACAAACGTAACTTTAATGTTGCTGCTATTAAGTCGTACATGTATTTTTTGTGACTCCTTTGTAAAAGATGATTAAATCTTGCTTCAGTAAAGGTAAAAGCATTCATTAACAAAACATTTTTTTAATCTTAATGTAAAGAAAGTTTTTCAACGTGAACAATGAATACTTGCAAGAGCTGGATTTGAACGCGCGACCCCCGGATTACCGCACAGTCATCTACCAAAATTATAGCAATGTTTCCATACATTGGCGATTCTCCACTTCGTCAATGGTTAGTATCTTTGTTCAGGGAGCGCTAGTGAAGTGTTGGAGTGTAGCAATGGATCACGCCCCAACTTTACGACATTACCTGCGAAGGGGCAATGTGGGGATCACTCAATGAGAACTACACTGTAAAAACGGTGTTTAGCAATTAAACACTTTTCTAAACACTTTCTTGCTATCAGTTTGTAAACATGTTTACATACTAAACATGTTTACCGTGTTGACGAATGGTGTTTAGCCATTGAACACTGATGTTTAGGAATTGGACATGTAATGTTTAGCTTCTAAACATGTTTACAAACTGATAGCAAGATTGTGTTTAATTGCTAAACACAGTTTTTAGAGTGTAGACTTTTTAACTTAAAGTAGTACAACATTTGCTTTTGCTGTAGTTTTCAAAAATGAATGGATTTGGGGGTTAGTATATCTTATAGCAAATACTGTAACACCGACCTGCTTAGATTTGTGTGCATAGATGCTGGGAAAATAGATTAGAATAACTGGTTTGCGGTAGCACCATGTAATCAATCTCTTTTGTGAGTTTGTGTGGTTCTGAAAAGAACCGGAGGGAACTCAATGTTTCGGACAGTATGCTCTGCCCGTCGTCGCAGAGCATACTGTCCGAAACGTTGAGTTCCCTCCGGTTCTTTTCAGAACCACACAAACTCACAAAAGAGATTGATTACATGGTGCTACCGCAAACCAGTTATTCTAATCTATTGCCCTTTCGCCATGCAAACCTTCAAATATCATGCTGGGAAAACAAAGAGGAAAAAAACTGTTTTGTAGTCTGGTTCCCTGACCCTACGTCAGACAAAACGGAGCCGCCCATATCGCTGGAAATTGATACAACAGGTGCCATGATTTCACAGGATGATTGAGACTATAATATATTTCCAGTCAAATAAGGTATTTCATAATAATTCGGTATTTTTTGTTTTATGTTTGCAGATGTATATTATCTTTTAATAATCATCAGGATATTTAATTGTTTTTAAATATACACTCTAAAAACGGATTGGTTGTAATAACCAATATATTGGTTAAAACAACCAATTACTGGTAGATATGTGTCCAACCAATCCTACCAATATTTTGTTTGTTTTCAACCAATCCGTTTTCAGAGTGTAAACAAAGAAAACTGGCAAAATCACCTATACCGGGCCTACTCAGTTTTTATGATATTAATATAAAATCTACTCAAAGTTTTCTTTTCAAAAACCTTAAATTTTTATGACGTCTGATTCTGTCGTTTTTGGTTTGGTCGGAATGCACACAGTCGATTTACATAATCCCGCAAGATACGGGTAAAAGTTGGTGTCTAAAAATAAAACAGCCGAACGCTAAACTAGATAGTTTTTGAAGTCACTTGGTTATTTCATTACAGCAAGGAACAGATATTGGATAAGTTATTAAATGGGGCCCAACTGTTGACGGGCCGGTTCATTCGCAGGTCAGCCGCGGTAATGCGATGATGAGCCGCCCACGCCGGCAGACGTACAACTTCGTCTAATGGAGGACGGGACAAAACCCTCGGCCCATCAGCTAGAGTCGGAACAAGCTTTTCACAGGCCCAGTCCATGAACAAATAGCAAGAGGTTACACAGGCTGATGAGTGGCAGGCCGGATGGATATGAGAGGGTAGGGACAGACGGGGTGAGATATAGTGGGGAGATGGAGAATGGCAGGCCGGGTGGATAAGAGAGGGAAGATAGGGAAAGACGGGGTGATAAATGGGGAAAGAGATGGTTGGGATGTCGACATTCGGAGACCGGGTGGATAGAGACAGACGGGGGTGGTAGATGGATGAACGACTGTGGGTATTTAGACCCGATGAGTGCCAAATCAGGGTGTGTGAGAAGCTAGAAACGCACAAAGGGTGGTAGGTGGGGTAAGAGATGAGTGGCAGGATAGAGGGACGGAAAACCGATGGGCGTGGTAGACGGGGAAAAGAAGGTCGGGAGATGGACCTGATGATGATGGGAAGATGCATGATGTGAAAGGTTGAAGACAGGCGGGTTGAAGACGTTGTAGCAGATAGGGTGAAAATTGCAGTGGGGATGATGGTCATACCTATTGAGTTGCAGACGTGGTGGATATGAGAGACTGGAGGCAGACTGGGTGAGAGATGGTGGATTGTGGATGGGAGAGCCTGCTATATAGAGATAGATATGGTGAGAGACTGGGTGACATATGGGTGGGATGTCCACAGACCTCATTGATTTTTTCCTTCCTCACGAAAATTCCACGTAAAACATATACATAAAATAGAGGTCCTATTTAGATATTCTTTGTTTCTGAACAAAGTAGGCCTAGTAACGGACTGCAAGGTCGTATTTTGGCTGGATATCTTCCATGAGCACGGTAAAATCGAAGATGATTGATGGTGTATGCCCGTTGCCTGCCCCGAGACTGGGGGGGGGGGGGGGGTCGTCAAACCCCAAAGTGGAAGTTTTGGCATATACGCAACTTTGTGAACACATGCATAAATACGTACAACGAAGTGCTTAAGCGTTGTACAAGTTGCATTTACCGTACTAAAGTGGAACATTCAGTGATATATGTACTTTTAATGCAAAATATGTAGTAGGCCAACCCGAGTTATAGTGATTTACCAATTGTTTGTTCTTGTCGTTCGAACCCCCCCCCCCCCCCCCCCCCCCCAGCGTACGGTTGTGGAGAACAACTTCGGTTCAACTTCCATGCTTGCAATGCGTGTCTTTTTCCCCCAGAAAACTTCGTTTTCAATCAAGGACATTCTTTGCCCCAAGTATAGGTGATTTTGGAGGACCTCTGATGGAAATAATTGGGTGGTGGGAGCCTGGCAGAGTTGGGAAACTTGGAGGCAGTTTTAACTTTGGTTTACGACTGTGCTCGGTAGACGACTGTGACGGGATAGGGTTAAGAAAAACCAGATAGATAGATAGAAGTAGACATTGTGATAGCACATATTGCACGTAATGCACAGCCCAAACAAAGCAACTTAAATATATATTTTGTATCGTGTATGCGAGCAAATTTTGAAAGAACTCTAATTTTCACAACGTGACACTTTAAATGTAGTATAGGCCCTACACGATTTGCTTTTGCTGTAATTTTCAGAAATATATTGATTTTGGGGTTAGTATTTTATAGCGTGCCAGCAAATACTCACTGACCTGTTTAAAGTTTTGTGCGCATAGATGCTGGTACAACAGAGAGAACAAAATTCAGTTTTAGTAGTCTGGTTCCCTGATCGGCCGACAATCGTTGGAAAACGATATAAATTTCCACTTTTCTTGAAAACGACAGCACACCAAGTGCAATGATTTCACATGATGCTTTAGACTGCTATTTACTTACAGTCTAGTATGGTATTTCGTAATAATTCAGTAGTTTTGTTTTTTGATGTTTGCAAATGGTGTATATACTACCTTTAACCTTATCCTGCATACCCGAAAGGAGATATAACAAAGTTACAAGTAGTGATGAAGAACGCATTTAGAAAGGGGATTCTTAATTTAACAAACAAAATTAAAATAAAGGAGGCTGTATATCTTTTAAAAGATATTCTTCAGTTTTCAAAGTGAAAGAAAACTGGCAGGTGTGAGATTTTAACCTGCGACCGACGATGTATCTACTACGGTAAGCTATCTTGCCCTGTTGGCGATTCTTCATTTTGAAGTATCTTTTATTGTTTGGTTCTTCAAAAAGAGTAAAATGTAATGGAGCGTTATTCGATCTGTGAATTACACTGCAAAAATACGGTAGTGTTGAGCAATTAAACACTTTTCTAAACACTTTCTTGCTATCAGTTTGTAAACACCCATACATACTAAACATAATTATTTCGCGTGTTTACAAACTGTGTTTCATTGCTAAACACAGTTTTTAGAGTGTACAACTACAAAAAAAAGGTGAGAAAACGTGTCGATGCTGTTTTCAAGGCGTGCAATTTGACTAAAACCACTTCAATTTCACTTCATAATTCTAGGGTCTGTGTAGATTTTATCACGATCGCAACGTGTATGAATATTGCGGCATAAGCTCTGGGTAAAACAAGCGTAAATCAAGTCTTCAAGAACTTCCACGGTCCGACCCCCGGGGTATATACAGGCAAGACTCTATCGCTTGATGACTTATCTAAACAAGGCAACAATTTGCCATTTTTACTGAGAAAAGAAAATTTGTTGAAAACCCGTTCACGCGGTCTGCTGAAGTGCCGGGCCGTCCTTAGTAGTTGAAAGCAAACAGCTCTCTTCATTCCGACTCATCGTGCCAGCCCAGCTAATTGAATCTCCATTGTTTTGAAGGATCCCCATGATTCAATTATTAAAGCGTGGGTGTCTAAAACCTTATACCGGCCGTGCATTGCGCAAAGCAGCGTGGTCCTGAAGCCTGAAGGGGTTCCAGACTAATGCAGGACTCTGCTCGATCAAGAATTATCATCCTAACGTTGGAATAGAGAGAGATGGGGAAATGCCCTTAATCGTGCCGATTAAAAGCACCGGGATAATTGCCTTTTCATGTCATATTTCCATCGGTTTGCAGCAACTCGACTCCCCACGGTATTCGGAATCTGTGGCAAGCACCGTGTCCTCAAGGCTTTGGTCGGCCGTGTGTTTGCGGCAACCGGCCCCGTCTCTTCCCCGGGTGACAAACCCCGAGCCGAGACGGCTACCGTTCTCGCGCGTTTGTCGTCCGCGTTACTTAACCCTTCTCTAAATTTGTTCTCGGCCGAGATCATATATACCCGTAGTCCAGACAGAGTTGTCATAGGGCATATATACATTTCGCAGGCGTATATGTGCTTCTGGAGTTCTAAACAAATGTGGGACTAGATGGCAGTGCATATTTATAGATGTAAATTTGTCATGCGTATAGCATCATTTAAAAGTCAACTTTTAATGTACACAAATGTAATCAGTAAATGCACATAGTTGGCTGTGTGCTCGATAAACACTTGTTTGGTGTTTTATCTGTTGTATAGGTACATAACATGGCTGCACTTGAGAAAACAAGTTGTTACACAAACTTTGGCAGTCAAACAAAAGCGTGCGACATGTATACACAAACACACACCGGGGTATAGGTGCTTCATAATTATTTACAGACGGCCCAAATGAAAATATGAACTGGCGATGATAGTGTAGGCAATTAAAGCAAAGTATTTGTGATCTTTGTAGATGAGGGTTAACCCGGCTGACCTGAGCTATCATACAGTGCTGTACCGCGGTGGATATCATACCGGCGTGAACTTGCAGTGCCGACCGCCGTGTCTGGAGCGCATTTTGCCGGCAGCTGACGGCGGCGAGTCTCCGGTGCAGCTACCCCGTGAGCGAAGTTACTGGTACCCGCTGATACACCACAATGAACCCCGGCGGCGTTCCACCTTTTATTCGCACCCCTTGCTGTGTTCAACCCTGCAAAATTAAAACAAAATAATTGGGGGAAATTAGAATACTTAAAGATGAGGATTACTAAACTGACTAGTTGGCAGATGTCTGTCTATAACTCGCCAACCCGCGGTCGCCGCATACAAACAGTTTTGTCACGGCCCAGTTTCCAAATTTAAAAACTTTCACAGACCCTATAAACATCCTTTTACAAGCCGGTTCACGGTGATGCATCCGCACTCTTATCAGCCGTGTGGAATGGTAGCAATTTGCTCCAATTGTGGTCCTTCCAGTCCGGTTAACAAGCAGATTGCCACCGTCACAAAACAAGAGTTCTTGTGGAAATCGGGCCAGCGCAAGAATTTGTTTTAATGTTGTCCAACTACAAAGAGGCCGCGACACGCTCGCACCATAGGCTAATCAAGCCAGTTATCTTTCCGGCGAATTGAATCCATTCACACCCCTAAATCATGTGCAATGTGCTGCGGGGGCATTCGGGCCCGTGGAATCCCTGCTGACTCTCGGCTCGGACCCTTTTTGTCTAAAACATTCAATAAATCACGCAGCGGTGATTTGTTTTCCCGCCACAATTCGCTGATTTCGGGTCCCACCTGCCCAGCAGTTTTCTTCCTCATGTCAATAGAAAAATACACAGAAGAAACTCAAATAGCATCCATTCTTTTAAAAAAGAGGCTTGCTGTATGTAAATAATATCTGGTTCTCTTTGTAATAATGCTTCTATAGAAGGTTGTTTAAGTAACCGTATATTGACAGCATTCTATTGAAAATCTTTCAAACGGCGCCTGAAAATATTACATTTATTGCTCTATATACATGTTTATTTTCTGCTAATGCTCATCACACGTGATGAATTCATGTACAAAAATATGAAAACCAAGAATTTTGTTATGCAACTTTTCTGACATTATCATTCACGGAAATAACTTTCTTCAAATGTTTTCAACTTTCGGCTTGTGAATCAAATTATGAACAGTTATTTCCTCAAGTGTGCTACTTTCCAGTTTTCGTCAAACTTAGTTTTCTGAAATAGAAAAGCCAGAACAAAATTGGAACTGGATTTGATGAGAACTGAAACACTGCAGTGTGGCAATCACTTGTGGAATGTAGTAATCTAAAAACACTATTGGATTTTAGTCTCGACAAATATTACAAATTGAGAATTCTATTTCAAACTGATTATTAGAATCCCCCTTTTCAAAATGTTCGTTTTTGATCCACAATAAGACAGGATAATTTACAAAATGTGCACAAATAAGTTACATGCCAGCACATTCCAGAGACTTCGCCCGTGCTCTCTGACCCTTTTTAGGGGAGGTTTCGGCTTATCTGGCGGAACAAACAACCCGAAAAACAGCAACCCTCTTATCATACGACCTACCCTCCTCTTCGGCAACTCACAATGCGGTACAATGTACAAGTACAGATTGGACTGGGTAAATATAGACATTTGAACAATACGGACTTGGGGCGATATCGTTGCTGCGTTGCTCGAAATCTCTCCCCCCGATTTTTATTTGTTGAAGTTTAATCCAAGGCCACTCGAAATCATGGCAAAAACATGGTGTTTATAGCGGTGTGAGTTCAAGCACGCCCGTTGTCAAGTTTGCAAACGTTGAATACTGAAATTTGCCAAAGAAAGATCTTATGGCTCTAAATAAGTTTGGAGAATTCATCATGCAAAACCACGATTAAGAACAGGTTCTTAAAATTCAGAATGGGTGAGGGCTAGGTTACAGGAACATGTCTGCAAACTGGAATCCACATTGTGTGTGTGTTGTGTTTTTTTACTACAAAAGCAGAAAACAGGAGAACTTTGTATTCGGTGCGTAAAGGTCTGTTTAATATTCAAAATTCCCCTCTTTTTTTGCGAGTTTTGTCAGGTTTCTGTTTATCTGACGTGTTTGTTTTGGTTTTATTCACACATCTGGGCGTCAATTTCTTTCGTTTTGACGACTCGTTTCGTTTCGTTTCATTCTGTGGGACTAGCAGCCATGTGCACACGACCTGTGCACTACGCGGACACATTTCAACCCACGTGCGCCCTCTCTTGGTCATTCCGCCGCACCGCAAGAGGCTAGGTTGGTTTTTCTCTTCAATCACCAATCTCCATAATTATTCACTGAGTTTTAAACCGTTCCATACCGGTATTTCTTTAGTGTCGGTGTTGTTGATTTCTGACGCTTGTGACTATATCACCTATACGTTTAACAAAATCAAAAACAATACTACTAACGTAATATAATCTAATCATTAGAGCCTACAAATGGATTTCAACTGGTATCTGAAATTCTTTGAAAAACAAATCAACCGCGATTGTGTGTCGATCTGTGACTAAGGGCTTGTAAATGGAAGTTATTCTCGGAAATATACTGCACTGCCCACGTTTGGACGACTCAAACCTGTTTTTCCCCAGGAATTACAAGTCTAAGAGAACTTTCATAATTTCTATTTCACATGTTCCCACCGCTTCACTTCCGTACGATCACGTGCAAGATTTTTCCAAGATGGCGGTTATGTCTGTCAAAGGTGCAAACGAAACACGATCGCTGAGTGATCTATCGTGACTGGAATAGCTATCGTGTGGGGATTTAGGAGCAGACCTTGCCCCGTGATCCATCCACCAACAATGACAGCGATTGCCACATTTCTGATTTTCCTGAAATGTGGGTGATAAAGGTCAGATATAGGTAACCCCGTCGGTTGGCTGGAGTGAACACCTCCAATATAATTATATAGGCATCAATGGTAAATAATACCAACTTAAAACAAAAATTGGGAAAATACTAGTACCAGTTAATCTCACAGGTGACTGAGCTTTAAACCAAAATAAGACTTATTGATCACTTTAAAAATTCATTCAAGTTTAGTTTTCTTTGTGGTTTGTTTGACGATGTTCGCTTCCCAGGTTGTATTGTAAAATTGGGCGTGATCCCTGGTTATACGGCATTCTGGGTTTATGACTTCTGACTAGCGCTCCGAACAACAATTTGGGAGACCGCCAACACAGTTGGGCAATATAGCTCAGTTGGTAGAGTGCCGGTATGGTATTCCGGAGGTCGCAGGTTCAAATCCCGCTCCTGCCAGTTTTGCTTGTTAACTTTGAAAATTCAAAATAATAGTTTCTGTTCAATTTATGGCGGTCACTAATAACATCTGGGTTTTATTTCCCTCAAAAGCAAACGGCTCCTAAAAATCGTTCTGAAGCCTTCCCTGCAGAACCTGCAAAAACCCTTAACTCTTTGGCTAAATAGGGCCCATTCTGCTCGAAGTGGAAGCTCTCAATTTCGGACTGAGGTGCTAGACTCTCTTTAGAAATAAGTATTGTCAGAGTATGCAAAATATGATCAGGTAAGCGCAGCCACTTTGGGTCTGTTTACAACCATGCAACCATTTAGTCACCAGCCTTGGCATTATCTCCTGAAGGTGCCCGGCGATCGTCGGCTGGCGCCTTGGTGCCGTGTTGCGGCGGACAATGCGGGCAGTTTCCGCGCCGGACCTCCGGCGGTACAAATGGGGCTAGCAATGGTACAAGCACGACTTCTGGCTAATACCACTCCAATGTTGACCGAACCTTTCACAACTATTTCCACAACAAACCCCAACATTCCCCCCTCCCCAAACAATTGACACCAAAGTTGTGAGAGGAAGGGCATGAGGTGAAGCATCAAAGGATGTTATGAAAAAGCCCCCATTCTTGGCCCAACGCTATGAGCAATCAACGAATTAAAACTCTATTTGGATGTCCAGGCGTTGTGGTGTTCAACTTGTGGGTGCATTGTTGAGGGACAACAGAGCGTCGTGTTGGGGCAATCATTTGGGGGATTTTTCTAGTGAGCCACGCTTTGACAGACCAATTAGCACGGATGTCCCATTTATGTGATGAAATTTTCTGTAGGTTGTTTTTGTATAAGGTCTTTTACCGGTGCAATTTATCCAGCTTGTCGAAACATATCAGATGATTGAATCTGCAGGCTTTCCGCGATGGCAAACCGTTATACATAACCAACTTCGCAATTTGATTACTTTTGAGACGTTTGAAACGCTGGTGGCAGCAGACATACCGGTCCTTTCCCATTGTTCTCACCAGTCGTGCGCATGCTCAGAACTAGCAAAAAGAACCGGTAGGTATGTCTGCTCCATTATGCAATTCTCGTGGGAGTAATAACTGTCGTTTTTTATCAATCCCTTTCTCTTTGTTAGTTAAAACCCCTTGCGTACGGATGACGGAATTTGGCGCAAAAAATCACTATCACCAGGCCGCTGTTTGTGCAGTTTCAATCCATTGTTAGATTAAACAGTGCCACCAGGCCGGATGACGCCATTGGCCGCTGTTTGTGTATAGGTTACGCTTGACTGCACAAACACATTGTAGCGGTTCGCTTGGCTGCCAGAGCCGCCGCGGCACCCCGACGTCTCCCGTAAAATACCGTACTCAAGGGGTTAATGATGGTTTTACAAGCATGTCTTACTTGGGGGGCATATTTTGGGGTAAATTGCAGGTAATTAACTTTCAGCTAAGATTTCGAATTTTACTATAATTAAGCCACAACGTGCGCTGATGTCTTAAAACAAAGTTAAAAAAAAAAAGGAAGAAAATTGATAGTAAAAAAATAAAAGTGTTCAGTGCATTTTCCCGTAAATGTTTTACAAATAAATACAAATTTTGGTCTTTGTTGTTCGGAGAAAGAAGAGCTGAATCCATGTTCACATAGGCCTAATACGCATTGCAGGATACGTAGGCCTACATATTATTCAATATCGCCCTAAAAATGACAAAACAAATCAATCAAACAAACAAACAAAACAAAAATCACACATTACAATGTGGATTCTTTCATAGCCGAAATTTACACAAATTCTTGTTGACTTGTAGAAATACAATGTGCATGTACATGTTGTTTAGTGACTTTGATTCCTTATGTACAAGTGATCATTGCTACATGGAGGCTTAAATCCAAAGCGAATCCAGCAGACGCATTGTAAAACTGCAGAACCCTGGCTAGATTCAATTGTAGTAATTATTCTCTTAATAATATTGATTTCTAACAATACTTTCTTTCCATTGGAATATCACTCGTGGTTTGCATGCATTCTTATGGGTATCACCTAACACAAGGCCAAAGGGATTCAAGGTATGAGCTATACAAAAGACAAAAAAAGACAGAAATTACAGGGATACAAGGTATATCTATTCACATTTCATTTGAATTGTGAACGATTATAAGTGGTAGGGAAGCAGGTTATACAGGCAAGGAATTCCGAAGAGAGGCAGTACGAGGGAAAAACTTGAAAAGTATCTCACAGTACTAGCCTTTGGAACAACAACAACAGTGAAAGGATGTGATGAGACAGTCAGGCGAGTAGAGTGCCTGAAAGTTTAGACAGGGGAACTAATGATGAAAGGCCTATTTGAGGCTGATAAGGGTAATAGATTTTCCGGGAAGAGTTTGGATGTTGTGCTCTTATATACTAAAAAGGCGGAAACTGAATAAGGACTGTGTAAAATGAGCGTTGATACATTCTGAAAATTTGTCTGACTGCGCAAGAAGTACTATACTAAAATCTCTCACTTGGAATAATACATTAACGAGGAACCATGCTCATTTGAATTATCTCAAATGCCCCTAGGTGTAATACCAGATTTGAGTCGGTGATTTTTTGTTGTTATAAAATAAAGAATTCTGACAGTCTGGTGTGGTTAACATAATTCTAAGTGTCCATATGAACGCCTGTTTGCTGTATGCGTACCACGTCCCCATCTCCCTATTACACTGCCCCGTGCAGTAGCATGGATATCCGAAGTCCAATGTTCCCATCTCTCCTTGGCATGCCACACTCCAACTCAGGGGTTTGTTTTTGTATCATTTCGTTGGTTTATTGGCTTGTTAATTGCCAGTCCAAATTTGTACTTGTTTTGACTTTTGTCCTCATCGTCAGAGCTGTCATGCAACAGCTCACACTGTCAGCCAGTTCATATACGGACCGAGCGTGTTGAAAGCACCGACGGGCCCGCGGGCTAGCTTTGGTTTTTTTATACTTCGCTGCCCGTAGCGCATACGTAGTAGTTGCAAACGCGCCGCTGGCTACATTTGCGATAATAAAAAACGCGTATGACTTGTATGATTACGACAGTTTTAATCCAAACTGACGGGATTGTCTCCATGAAATAATTAAGTTTGCTGTATATACACCGAGGTTAAAGTTTCCCCAGCCGTACCCCAACCTGTATACCCTCAAAAGATTTAATTTCAAGGATCAAGGTTAAACCCGAGTTTTAACACTATAGTCTTGTTATGTCCACTGGTCTTTCTAAAATATAGGCCTACTCAAGACATGATTTTGTTCTAGTTCATTCATGGTTCTGAAAACAAACTGCATGAACACGTTCATTTTTAACTGTCGTTTTTCACAAGTCAGTTCTAAAGATAAGTTAACTCATAATTTGCATTGACACCTCATTTGGGGACAAATTGAGCGGCCATATTGCAGCTGATCGATTTTCAGCCAAGATATTTTTAATTTTTGCTGAAAGTAGCTACAATGCGCGCTTGCATCTTAGAAAAAAAGAAATCAAATTGACAGTTCAAAACGCCATGGTTATTGCAATTCAAACATTTAATAAGAACAAAGACGGCCATTATTTATTTTACTCTAAAGCTGGCAACATCATTCCAAGCAGTGTTCATATACTTTGTGGAATACAGCATAATGTGAAATAACAAACCTGTGACATTTTTAGCTCAATTCGTCAACCGAGTCCCTACAAAAACCAGCGAAGAGCCATTCTATATACTATGACAGTGATTTTGTGCACGTTCATATGCGCTTATAATGATTGTTGAAATCCAAATAAGCCAATATCTGATACAATTTTCTCCAAGATTTTTTTATACGATGAGGAGTGATGTTTGTACCATCTTTTAAGCAGTAAGTTTTCAAGTTGGTTTTTGATCATCATATGAGCCTATACCATACCACACAAAAATGCTTAAAGATATATAGGGAACACAGTTAATGCCTTTCAATTGTTGCAATTGGAGTGGGACGCCCATGTTCTTTCAGTGTTTAATGCATGGGGAATCATCGTGCTTAAAGTTAAGACCAATAGACTGCAGAGTGCAGTAAGCGGGTTTTTATTCGTTTGTAATGGGAGAGTTGGAATTTTCAGCCAGAGCACGCGTGGACGGGCTTTTAAAAGACAAAATTCAGTCACTTCTATTTTGCCGGAAATATGTCGCATAGGCCTATCTGTGAAGCTCACTCTGTCAGTGAATTAAGATTTGAAAGGAAAAACTTACTCCTGTAGGCCTATAGAAATTCACCACGTTACCTCACTTTGTATTCTAAATTAGGCAAACAAAATCAGTCACACGTTTTTTACAAGAAAAAAGAACGTGTTTGGAAAATTCACATTCCTGTCATCAGACGACTGCCTTTGATACTCCGCACGCAGAGTCTGCACGCGAAAGAGTACCGATTGTGGCCATTGTACATGGTTTTCATATAATTATTTCGTCTATACCAGCGAGTTTTGCAAGACACAAATCCGAAAATGTACAGTTTCAACCCATGATTGCATGGTTTATTTATGCACAAAAGAACCAGAAGCTCAGATCGTTGTACAGTTTTGGTGACACAGTCTGTTGTGCTAACTGAGGTGGTAATCATATTCAAATGAATTTTGTATTCATTAAAGTTTACTTTTGTTCCATATCAACCCTATAGTACAATGCACCTGACATGATATTTCTCTGTCAATACATGCAAATGCTGAATGAAGAAATATCAATTTTTCTGACGTTTATTTATCCTCACTTCAAAACAAATATTCAATCCAGATGTCCCAGTTGTGGAAATCTCACCAGATGAGAAAACGTATTATCCGTATTTGAACAAGAGTTGCAATAAGGAATGATAATTTTCACAACGATTCGATAGTGTATTTGCGAAATGGCAAATTTGAATAATTCCATTATAACAGCCAAATGGATACAAGCCTATGCAGAATATCAATTAGGTGTATGTTTACAAATTCAACAGAGAAAACTGGCAGGATCGAACCTGCGACCTCTGGAATACCGTACCGGCGTTCTACCTACTGAGCTATCTTGCCCTATATGTTGTCGGTCTCCCAAATTGTCAATATCTTTGTTCGGGTGGGCGCTAGTCAGAAGTCATAAACCCGTAATACTGCACGCGCATCCAAACTAGTAGCCCGACGTCTCGGAAATGTTTCTCTGTATACAACCATACAGGCACCAGGCGGTTGGATGAACATTTTATATTTTAACTTCTTATTCTGTCCCGACGAACACAAATTTATTCTCTAGCTCAATACCTTTATTCATTCTGCAGGTTTTCCACATCGCGAACCACAAAAATACAGTCCGAATTCGAGGAAATCCAGCGGAATGTGCGTCCCGTGTACATTTCCAATGGCCGGGAGTTCTATAGCTGCTTGCCTCACTGTGCGCGCTACGCGCGCGCATGCATAGGTTTGAATTTATTAGTGACCTGCACTAGTCTCATATGAAGCACAATATGGGGGAGAGGGAACCCCCCTCTTTTGTGTTGGTCATCGTGTTCCCGGAATCTCAGGAATTCTTTTCAGATCTCTATAGGGGGTGTGTTAGGTAGCAATAGTCTGGAGAGTGGGTATAGGGACAAAAGGGGGGTACCCCTCTGCCCCATATCGTGCTGGGTATAACTGGTCTATGTACCGAAATCTGACGTCAGTTGGCGTGACAACTGGTTCCAAACAAATGTAAATTTTGACTGTTCCTTTGTTAACAGCCAGTCATGCAAACACATAACAAAAGTATTCTGGTTCTAAACATTGCATTGGCGTCATTATTCGGTGCTCTATTGGCGCTGGCCTGGACTGGCAACCATTGCTAGGGGCTTCCACATATCATCATCGTGTCAATCTCGAGCTCAACTGACTGAATACAATCAATGTTTGTCGTTATACAAAACATAGCTTAGGCTTACTGTACAGGGCCCACTTTCATAGCGCTGCTTAACACACGATTTTCTGCTAACGGAACCCTCGCCCATTTCATAGAGACTGTAAGCAGTAAGCACAGCGAAGAGCCCGATAACTACGGAAGCAGGATTTGCTTAAATTAGTGACGGAACAATATAAATCTCCATGCACTCGCAAGCATTAACACGACTTGGCCATGAAATACGCTAATGCTCAAGCAACTTTTCCTGCTATAGTTAGCACAACTTTTCTGCTTACAGTGTGGAAGGCCTATCATGGCCGCATTTATCCTGCCCATAAAAGCTTGGTCGGATTCGTCCGTGAATTGAACGCGAGACTTGAACATGCGATGAGCAAAGATTTTGATGATGGCAGGCGGGCATGCACGCGTGAGATCCCCATTACACCAGTCCGTGTCCAGCCCTTAATTTAAAAACCATGATTTTCTTTGGCATCGCCACAGACGGAATAAAGACAGGAATATAAATGGAAGCGACATTAATGGTAATTCGCAGCGGTAGTCAACGCAGAACCAAGACAACTCGACAGGTAAAACATGAATGTGACGCACCTGTCAAGTTTCCGATTATTGTGTGCAGACACACTGCAAGCTAGCAGGGCTTGTCCGCTGATATTCTGCCTCTTTGGATTTCTGGCATTTCGGGAGCAGATCTAGCGGGGTGAGGGACGGAGCATGCGCCTTGCCCCACCTAGATCTGTTTTAATAAAGGGACGTGCAATGGGGTTTTTATGACTTGAATATAATGCAGGATGCTTTCTGTCAATTTCCACCTCCTAGTGTAGCAAATCTATAGGGAGCAATTTTGATTTTTATGTTTATGAAAATGTCAATGATGAGCCATAGGATAATATCGGAACAGGCGCAACAGCAATGCTTTTTATAATTGAAATCACCCAATACAAGACTATAATTCTTCAACAAATTACAGAGCAATTATCCCAAACCCATAGACCGAGCCCGGGTAACTTCTACCGTCGGTGAGACCACCCCCCCCCCCCCCCCCCCCCCCCAATGGAACTTTGAGTGCAAATAATATGAAACTCTTCTACATTTGCTTACACTTAATTGTATTGGGTTTTATTTTTATGTTAAACAACTTGTTTGGACTTCATTAGTAACCAACAATTTCTTCTATTATTTGTTGATGTGTTCGAAGGATTGATGTCAGTACTGTTGAGATGCTCTCTTTTGTAGTTCCTGTTTTTTTTACCAAACAAATAGTGCCCTCTCGCAAAAACTGATCGAATCATTTTCTAAAATTTGAAAAGCTGAAGCCGTCTTTTCACTTCCAATAAAAACATGTCAAACATTTGGATTATGTATTTTTTGTAACACACATGCAGTTACTCAGCTTTTGACGTCATTACTGACATTTCATATTTACCACCTACATTATTCACAAAATGTAGGCGTACTTTCATTAATGTGAATAAAAAATATTTCCAAAATATAGGGCCCAACACATTACGTAGCTCTCTCGACACAATGTTCCCGGCAGTCCCCGCAAATTCTCGCCAAATCCCGCTAAATGTTTGTGTCAACTTGCACATTCTACAATCGAAACGTTAATTACACCTGTGGTAACATGTAAGAAACCCTGTTTTAAAATGACCGAATAACAACCGACAATTTACTCACTAAGATTACTTCATCAAAAAAACCTAATTTCAGTTTTTATTAAAGTTTTGTAATAATACCAGTTTTTCGTTTTGCAATGGATTTATGACACGAATCTGGTCTAAGCACACACCTAATGCCCTCCAAGCGAACCTTGTTGAATAAACACAACACAGCCTAATTAAAAGCAATAATACTTTGTCTTTCGAGGCAAGTGTTTAAAGTAGACATATTCCATTATTAACACAAGAAATTTGATTGATTTCAAAGAACAGAAAACCCCAACTGCTTCAGGGGTAGTCCAGTGAACATTGTATGGGACCCTGTGCCATACAATTAATGCAAAGCTCTCCCGTAGTTTGAGGTCACGTCACTGTTTGGGTGGCAAACGCTTCGGATTTTGAACTTGAGGCTCTTCATCACCAAACGGATGTGGACAACCTTTAGACCAGGGTGTCACATCCTTTGCGGACAAGGAGCCGTTGTGTCACTCACCTCAACTGTGTACGAGGAAGGGGAAAAATCCCGAGGTCATTGGCCCGTCACTTTACATCACCGGTCAGTGACCGGAGATCAGAGGGTCCACTGCGGGGGGAAAAATCACTGCATCACCGGGTATGGTAACAGCCGAGGCCCGCTGCCTAAATCCCCCCGGCACTGGAGAGTGTTTTTATGAACCCATAAAACCAAACCAACCAAGCGGCGCGGTTTAAATGGTCAATTATAGCTAATATATGTTAAAATAACAACACGGGGTATTAATTTTCTGTATCATTTTTTAAAGAAAAAAATCCTATTTTATACCCACTTTATATTAGCCCTAGATCAAAAGTTTAAGAGTAGAACAATTTACGCCCAAAGCAAAACCGAACAAGAACTTATGAGGAAACGACGTGTATTGTCCTTTAAATGTCATTAAAACATGATTCAACGTCGATATATATTTTCACACCGATATCCTACATTACATGGCAATTTACAGAATTAGGTTTCACAGAGAGAAAAATCAATGTTTACACTAAAACAAAAGTATTTAGCCAAATGATAAAATAGTGATATTTGTTCAAAAAATGACTAGGGCCTACAAGAAACACTGAAAAAAAAATATGTTGAATTTTGAAGAAAAAAATGAAATTGAATTAAGTATCCTTTTGGCATTCCAAAGCGAGGAAGGGGATTCGAGCGACAAAGCCCACTGTCAGCCTAGGCGAATGGACCGCGACGAACCATGCACTTTCTTCGAAGAATCTTAGAAGTTGAAGACAGCCATGTCTTATTGCACGTTGCTGTTAGTTTCCCACCAACGAATAGTTCGTTCCGACAACGCAAAACATAACTTGTTTCCAGTGATGTATTGCCGTACGGACAACACTGACTGTTATTGTAGCTCACAGGGCGATGAATAAAGAAGGCCAGTTTTCGTCGTCTCTTTTCCCAAGGCTACTTAGGCGGCAGCCAAGCCAGATTCGCTTCAATTTCTCACGCTGAAATGGGAATATGCCGGCAATTTATCGTGTGTTGATAAAACAAGATGTACTGGGAATTTTAGAGACCCCAAAAGATGATGTCACTTCTAGGTTAGATTCCTGGAGGACTAGGGGAGAGAGGCATAATAGAGGCTCTCTGTTTGAAATCGTTGGAGCGGTACCCGGGACATTGTGTAGCCGGCGTTTACGCAGACACTTTGCAAACTCAGGGAAACGTGGACGCAGGCTTGTTTTTGTTGCATTATTACCAGAAATTCCCACGGCAAAGCCTTCGAATGTTACCAAAAAGAACGCGAAAACATCGGGGACTTCGCTGCCAACAGCGCCAATATGTCCCCCAGGGCTTGCTTTCGGAGTTACATGGACTTATGTAATTGACATTATCAGTTCAGAAAGACGATTTTTCACAGTCAGGTGTACTGTCAACGAAGGAGATAACGGTTTTGCTGGAGGAAAAATATGTCCAAGAATAATTGATTGGAAGATGGCAATGCACCTATAAAACGTAATCTGACAATAACATCTGTGCCTCACTAATTAATTTATATAAATTAGAACAGAGGTGTTTTTCTCTCTTGCCCTGTCCCGACGTAATACATTATATGAAGCACTGTATACTCAGTGCTTTCCGAGAGCCTGATTAATTTATAATCAGAAATAATTTATAACAAGTTCTGTCTGTCTGTCTGTTTAATGACAAGTAGCTGTAGGGCCCTTGTATTAAAAACGGGCAAAAATTCAAGTTGACAGTTAAAATGAACTCTATTTTATTAACAACCGGAATAGAATGGCATTTTCTTCTTGTTCTTGTGCAAAAAGGTTTTCCCAAAACGAAATTTCAATGTGATTTTCCCAAAACGTGTGTTTAAAGCGCATTTTCTTCACAAACAAAAATAGGGCCGTACCCCCATGGGCCCGACGGAGGTAAATATCCCGTTAGATTTCCCCATGCGTATCTAAATCAACCCCACTCCTCATCTTCCCCGTGTTATTATTAACCTGCATTTTGCGCGTTAGGATACTTGACTTCACGAGTCAAATTCCCATCGAGTGGAAAGACGGTAATTCTCAAACACTGACGCTAAAAAATTGGTCATTCTTCAGCCCTGGAATTGTTCCCTCTTCTGAAGGAAAATGAAAACTATGGGAAGTTAGGAGGAGAGCGTACACGCGTCCCGTTCAAAGCAAAGTTTACACTGCGTGTTTATGCGGAACTTTCGGACAATATTGATGGAGATAATTCCAGCGTTTCGCCCAGAGAAGCCCCTATTGGAGTGCACTCTTGGACTTCCATGACGCGGGCCTAATCGGGTATCTTGCAGAGAAAAGCCGAACGGAAGGGAATCAGGCCTCAGTGTTTGCGGGCTCAGACAAACTCCCTCACTGATAGGTCCCCCCTGGTGGGGGGATAGTGTGTTGACATGGGGGTAACGGGCCCATCCAAGCGTTAACGCCGGGGACTCGAGTGTAATTTGGCAGGGTCGCTCGCCGGGGAGAGCTCGAGTTTGCACACGGGCCCTCAGAACCCGGCAGCTAGGTTTGCTGGACACTTGTGGGACCGGATAAAAGGACAGTTTCGTCCTTAGGATGGCCCTCGCTGAGGTTAGAAGTGCCCCCTGAACATCGTTAAGCCTTCCATAAAGAGTTGCATAAGGACTTGACGTTAAGGCCACGTCAGTGTGTATTGTGCTTGGGAACTGGACAGTACCATCAGGTGCATTCCAATCGTGAACAGTAATTGTATTTCAGAATATGTCTGCTTGTAGTAAAGGGAGTATACGGTCAATGAATCTACGAAGTTGGAGCTGTCCAACATTTAAAACGATCTGTTAAGAAAACAAGGAGTCCATTTTATTTATTTTACATCTTTTGACATTAAT
This sequence comes from Hippasteria phrygiana, assembly GCA_037893225.1. Classification (NCBI taxonomy): domain Eukaryota; kingdom Metazoa; phylum Echinodermata; class Asteroidea; order Valvatida; family Goniasteridae; genus Hippasteria; species Hippasteria phrygiana. The sequence continues at coordinate 122,483 of JAZGUH010000783.1, read as the reverse complement.
ATAAAAAATGTAAACAATTATGAAAATGAACAGGGGCTGTCAATAAAACAAAAGTATAAAACTGTCGGCGATGTGTTTCCCAGAAACGAAATAACTTGTCTAAACACAAAAGGAATTCACGTAAGACAACGAATGGAAGTTGTTGATGCGAGATTTGACCTGTATCACAAAAGTTCCTTTCAGTTAATGTCAAATGTTTCAGTGAGGGAGGGGTGAAAGAGTTGTGACCACGCCCTGTTCTCAGGTCGCAAGCGTCAATGATCAACACGTGTTGATCAACAAGCTGGTCGTTTGGCTTTTAGTTAATTAAAGGTATAGCATACAATAATTTGCAAACATCAAAAAACAAAACTACTGAATTATTACGAAATACCGCACTAGACTGTATTGCAGTATCAAGCATCCTGTGAAATCAAGGCACCTGGTGTGCTGTCGTTTTCAAGAAAGGTGGAAATTTATAACGATTGACCTCCGCCAATCGTTGGAAATAGTCTAGTTCCCCGACTTGACCATTCCCCGACTCTATAAATTGCTCCGTTTTGTCTAAGGTGGTCAGGGAACCAGACCTGTTTTCCCCAGCATCTATGCACACAAAACTTTAAACAGGTCAGCGTTACAGTATTTGCTATAAAATACTAACCCCAAAATCCATCTATTTTTGAAAATTACAGCAAAAGGAAATGCTGTATCCTACTACGTTTAAATGAATGTACACACCTTTGTTTCATGACCTATACGGATATAATTATATCCTGAAGTAAAGTTTTAAAATCACAAGAGCTGAAGACTATTTTGCACCGGAGATAGCGTATAGTTTCCTGGTTTTAAAAACAAAACGATGTGTAATATCCTGCACATATCTGTTATGTTAAGATCGACAGGTGTGTCATTTTTCCTTGTCCACATCACCCACGAGATCTACCTTGTAAAGGTAAAAGTAATCAACATGATAGTAAGTTATTCATCAAGGAATATAGATTTTTGACAATGTGGATTGTGCTTTGTAATAAAACGGGATTATTAGTCACCATAATCAAGGATACTCGTTTAAAATGGTGTAAAACTCCCTGGCCAATTTGTTTTCGAAAAGCTGCATTGTAAATCAGTCTGAGGGGATATCGCGTTCAAATCTTTCAAAGAAAACATAAACTGTTATGAAGTAACTTCTGGCTGAGATTTTATTAATACATTGTTGATTAAACAAAACATGCCCGGCAATAAACTTGCATGGGCCTTAATCATGATTTTTGGAGACAGGTAACATTGTTGCCGAAAGTACGGATTTTACAATAAAAATGCAATCTCGGTAAATTGCTACCGAGACCATTTTATGACACATAATTGGACAAAACATTGTTTTTGCAGGAACCTTTTCAGCAAGTTAAACCAAATTTTGCAAAATTGATCAGTTGTTGCGTAGTGCTCTTGAATACCGGTACGCCTCGTTCACAAAACAATACTGTAGTTTTAAGTTTTACATAATTATTACACATTGTGAGAATTGTTATTGCAAATTCCAGTTTTAATGAACTTCAATACTGCATGGAACTAAAGTAGCACATGAAGCGCATAGAAACAAATTATACGTGTAGAACATGTAAGACAGAATTATCCAAAGATGTACATGTATACTCATTTTGACCAACCTGCTGGCATTAATATCCGTGGCGCTGAGAGTTTTACGAAAAGTTTAACAGAGCTCAAGCGGTTTATATCCGGTCCAAAACCAGAAAGGGGGAAAATACCAGGTATACACGAATGGAGTGAAATCGACTGAAGCAAAGTATACCGGCAAGAGTCGTGTCCGGCGTGCGGGCAGTTTTCAACGAGTCAACATGTTTGCGTTAATCATTAACTACGAGTTAACTTGAGACTGTCACGCAAACTGAGCACATAAAAATGTTTGCCTGAGGTTGATTTTTTTTCTTTCTGTCTCTATAATGAGCAGTGGGTGTGATTGACGTGGCCGTGTCAGCAAGCGTGACGCAGCCGAAAGGCTGAGAAGAAACCCGGTATGCGGAAACGCGGTACGGTAAGCTATGTTTTCCCCCCATACCCTTCGCAGTTAGAAACGTTTGGTGTGTGGCCTTTTTTTATGAAAACAAATCTGTTTCTGTTCTGGTATACAGGCACAGTTCTTTGTGGACATTTATGTCTATCCCTCTCATCAGTTGTTTTATTTTAGAACAAAAATTTCGGAGGATTTCTGGAGATTTCTGAAAGCAAAATCAGCAAACTGAAGATTTCTGATATTTCTATTTCGAATATCCAAACATCAATTCATGAAAAATGTATCGTCTTCTGAACGATCTGTATCCCTCCCCACCCCTCCCCCACCCCCGCCCCCACCACCACCCCCACCCCACCCCCCACCACCACCCCCACCCCCCACCACCACCCCCACCACCCCCCCCCCCACCCACCACCACCACCCCCCCCCCCCACCCACCACCACCACCCCCCCCCCCCCCCCCCCACCCACCACCACCACCATCGGTCAAATCACGTGATATAACTGTTTCCGATATAACTGTTTCTTAGTTGAAGGAACTGCTATACCGGACCCCACCGTACAGCGAGCTGCTGGAGTAGGCCAGAACAGATTTAGAAACACGCAATGGTATTTTAGACCGATGACTGTGCATCACACAATAAACATGTAACAAAAGAAAAACGGTGCACTAAATCCATATATACTTGGCACTAAATCCATTGTTACCAATTCACAGTGTTAGCTTGTTAAATCAACGAGTGAAATGCCATACAGCAAGAGATGCGATCTTGAAATGCAGATATGTCAGCTTAATTGTTCATGCATCGCCAGTCATGTAAAATGTGTACACAGAGTAAATTTGGACAAGAGAAATGTACATGTATAGGCCTATATATGTAAGGGTACGAGATATAAGACCGACGAACTAAAACTGTACACACAGTAACCTAAAAAGCGTGACAGACGGACATAAATTTGCACGGATTATTTTGTCACGGCCTTAGTAACTCTAAATTCAAAGTGAAATTCAGTCTTATTGCTGCAACTTGAGAGAAAATTTAACGATTTGCTTGAGTGATTTTTTCATTCCTAGACAATTTTAGACAGTTTGATATTCGGGTGTAGCTACTTTGCTTCTTAACTGCTTCGCTTCTGATAAATTCCTTTATTTGGTACCGATTCTTTTTGTATTTTGTACAGTTTCTGCATTTGTTTGATCAGACATACAAAACCGTGGACAGAGATGGAAGCAAGATGGATCTGCTATGGTTTAAATTCAACAGTCGCAACGACCGGCCATTTTGAAGACTATTTTCGAAAAAGAAAGTCTTACAACATTTCCGATTGTAAATCCAGATTTAAATAGTGTCAGCCTGAGCAATGCCTAGAGCTGAATTAAGTTGGCTCCGGGGTTAAAGCGTGAGTTAAAAAGACTTGCAACAATTCTCAACATTTTAAAATGTTATTGTTGTCTTTCATCCGTCGCTTTCGATATTGGAAAGCTGTTTACGGTTGCAGGGCCGTAGCCTTCCCGGAAATTTGGTGGGGGGTGATCGGAGGAGGGTTCGTCAATCCCCAAAGTGGAACTTTACCTAGCTCTTGGATTTTGCTTAAACCTGCCAAATGCATTACGTTTTGGACGCTATAGTGACTAAAGGTTAATCCCTTTTAAGGGGGGCTGCCATTAGCGTTGTCCACTCTATAGAGGGTGGGAATATAATCCCCTGTTACCAGGATTGCTAATTCCCAGGCCAGTCAATTCAACAATAAAGAAACCCAAACAACGAATGTTGGAGATTACATACCCATCCCTTGCCAATGCTCCCTCGGACGAAGGCACTATCAATTTAAATGTTATTAGATATACATGTTATCGGAAAATGTGTACTCGGTGTCTCTTGTGTCCTGGGAAATTTTTGAAAATGTATGCTGATCTTTGTGTATTCAGGTGCATGTAAAAGCCACTGACCCATAAAATGTATATGACAAGTGGGATTATTTGGGGGGGACACTTCCATAGCCGTCCCCTCCACAAAACAATATTGGGGGACGTGTCCCCCGTCCCCCCGGGATCGCCGCCCATGGTCCACAGGATAATTTTCGGCAGAGATTTACGCCAGTGGCATCAACTCATTTTCAAACCTACAGTTATAAAGCCACAGTACGGGCTATAACTTTGGTGTGATTCTTAATGGTGTTCATTCAACCATGTTCGGGTATTGTACTGCCGTCGTGTAGTTTCTTCTATGTTTCAATAGGTTTAACAAGTGTTTTCAAGTATAACAAGTCAGTGACCGAGTGGTTAGGTTAGTCTTTATTGAGTCCTAAGCCGGGGGTTTGATTCCCGGCCTTTCAGCATTTCCCTTTTTCTCCAGAAATGTTATTGTCATTATTTATAAGAGTATTCATTTACCGTCTCCAAACACCAACTGTACAGAGGCTTGGTCGAAGTAAGCATCTACGTATATACAGGTTCATGGTACGTTTGGCTGACTCGGCAGTAAAGGTTTAGGGTGCCGCCATGTCCCCCCCCCCCCCCCCCCCCCCCTTTTTGTGTGGTGCTAGACCTTCGGGTTATATGGATCGATTTGGGAAGGAGGTGTGATGGACCGGGATCCGAGCCGCGATGGACCTAGATGCGAGCCCTGAAGAGCCCTACATGGGAGCCGGTAAGCCGGGTGTGTACAGCGCCCCGGCGATTCGTGGCACTTGAAAGCTTGGTCAACATCACATAACTTTGTTTGCGGTTGTGTGTATATGTCTGCGAACTATACACAGGTAATAGATTTTCAGCCGAGGTTTTGTAATTTTTCTTGACAAGTAGTTCCAGTAACTAAATTGTGCTCTGTATATTTTACAATGAAAGAAATGAAACCTTATTATTTTGTGTCTTTTTGTTTGACGCGTATCCAGAAAATGCATGTGTTGAGAAAAAAGCCGTAATTTTTCTTAGGCTTTCAAAGTCAAATTTTCAGAGGTTTTGGGTGTTTTATAGAAAAAGATGGGTTTATGAATGATAATAAAAGTGTGCTTGTGAGGGGCTAGTGGTTGCCGATAATGGCCCTTGCCTTCGACTCGAGTCATTATGTGGCTGACCAGGTCCTTCACCGGTTATAAACTAGTTATACACGCTCCGTCACACTTTTATTCTCTTGTTTTAACCCAAGATGTATATAGCCTCATGTTCAGGATTATCCGGCCTAAAATTTTAAAAATGTCGAGGTTCTGTACAGCTCTTGTACCTTTTGAAAATAACATGAATCATGCCTTGAAAACAAACATTAACCATGTTATACCGCAAGGACATCCCATACATCTCACCCTCCGTCGACGATACTTCATTACTCGGCTCTCACAGTCACGAATTGGAAATTAATATTAACTCCTCTTTTGCTACACTTTTTTTCAAGCCACAGACTAAAAGAAAAAATGTAGACGTATAACCGTTGAGGCAACCCAAAGTCCAACGGGGATGAGTATATATGCTGGGAGATGGGTTAAATATTATCCGTGGATAATCTCATCCATAACCGCTGGATGAGACAAAACGAGGAGGGACAAGGGGTGATAGGAGTCCCAGGGTCACCGTAAGTGTTACACCCAGGTGAACGACCGATGCTTCTCCAGAGAAGATTAATAATTCATTTACCATCTTCCGGGAACCGTGTTGTCTTATCTTGCATTTTTGTTATCAACTGCATCATGCAGCGAATACCATGTAGGGATCGTTGAACGTTGTACCGACTCTGTCAACTCAAGGGTGTTTGCTCTCGTTGTGGTGAGTCGAACAGATTCGTGGAAAACCGAATAATTTGTGTAATCATAACCTGAAATCACATGTTCTAAATATATTTAGGAGAATGAGTAAACACGTGGCATTTGAAATATCCTGAACATTTTCTGTTCTAAGTGGGTGTTCTAATTTTAGACAACACGGTACGTTCATAACATCTGAATTCCAAAGAGTTTTTGGTTAGAGAATTCCCTAGTTACGAAGAAACAAAGACAAACTTCATGATTGACTGTTCCAGCACTGAAACCAAGGATCCTCCAAAAGCACACATAGAACTATTGCTGGCCAGCCCGAAGAACCTTTTGGAGATTTTATGTCAAAAATATGTCAAAACTATTAACCTTTTGTTTCGGAGGTTGACGGCAAAACAAGGACCAAGTACTCCGGGAAACAAACGGAATAAACTAAGCCCAAGTGGGATTCGAACCCGGGTCTTATGAACTGATGATAGATTACACGTGGAATTCAAGAGCTAATAAAGTACACGATGACCTGATGAAATTATTCAAATTTGAAATTATTCAAATGAGCAAATTTGAATTAAGTTATTTATTTATTTATTTTTTAATTTGGTTTGGTTTGAGAGGCGTTGGGCTGATCCTTAATAATCACTCTCTCATCGGAGATCCGTTGCTAATCTTAGCCTGGTCTGTTCTATAGATAATGTCATGGTAAATGTTCCGCGGCTTGTCCAACTTGGTTCCTCTGAGCATGAAACTCGGCTTTCCGCCTGTTACCACTAATATACTCTATATACGAAAAGCTATGTCAATACCTTCGTTCTGTATCTCTATGGAAATCTCATTTCCTATTACCTTGTGCGTCGTTGATTCTTTTTCTTTTTTTAACCCCGCGAGTGGCTTGCAGCTTTGTTCAGGGCGAACTTGCATAAATTGAGAAGCGCCTCAATTTTTAGTTCTCGCACTTGGAATCGGACAAGTCCTCAGCGTGTTCTCGTACTCTTATACCCGATACTGTCGGCCATTTTTCTTTTCTTCGAAAGCACCCGAGTTCAAAGGTTATCTTTCGTCATTGAACGTTGTTGTGGGCGTTGTGGAATTGCTGTGAATGATTACTCTCAAACCTTGACCCGTCATGTCAGTTTTTAATTGTGTGTACTCAATGAAAGTGTCCATCACTTTCATAGATTGAAACCGTTGTTTCGTTGTTTTTTTCGTGGGGAGAGGCAGAGGGTCTGTAGACTGAAACATGCAATCTACATTTACCTTATTTTCGCGCTTTAAATCCGAAATTCAAATAATGAACTGAAGATGAATTAATCATTGACAACCATTGGTTAACCTTCAGCACACATTTTGATGTTTTGAGTGCTGGGATAAAAAACAATCAATGTAAAACAAAAAGAGAGAAAAAAACTAACTTGATTTTTTTTACCAGTTCGTATGTGACAACGTACTTCTCCGCACGATGTAATTAGTTACCCCGAGTCCGCACTGCATATCAAAATGAGGATTTGTGATGTGTAGGCCTACACAAGTTGGTCTTTCCCGCCCTGTAAATATATTTCCTTCTAATAAGGTTCGATCCTACCACTCATTGTTATACGTAACATTCTACCCCGAGGATTCGATATATTATTAGTTTTTCCTGTCTGTTCAGCGTAATGGCACTATACACACGCTTGTTGACTGTGTTTATTACTTACAATGGATACAGTTGTGATTGAAAGCCGAGACCCAGAAACTTCAACGTGGATGCCAGCATATTAAGTCCGCACACGGCCGGCAGAGCCCAGATGTATCGTTTTCACGAAGGACCGTAAAGAAAAATGATGAATGATGGATACGAACCTGGAGATTGAATTGCCTTAAGTGCGGTTTCCACGAAGTTTATTATTTTTTTCTTAAAATTAATATTAAAGCTCGGGTCATTATCAAGCGTCCAGGCCCCAAGGCAGTTTTAAACGTACTTGTTTAAAACCGGCCCATCACATATTTATTCCCATTCATAAAATACCTTTTTTTGTAATTCAGCAAAACCTCCGAAAATTTAAAATTTCCAATGATTTTGTTCATTTTTTTAAACCTTGGTTTGTAAAAGACAACTTTCGCTATTGAATGGTTCGTGCCTCACGCTAGTAGTGCTAAAAATTCCCTGATGTGAAAATTAACGCGCGTGACGCGCGCGTGACGTGGCGTGATGTGCCGGTGTAGTGCAAAATTGTGCACTTTATATAGCTGTTTGTTTCACATGAATCCAGATCGCGATCAGTGATCCAGCAGCTGGTTCGCTCCATCCATTAGGCGGAATCTGGTGTGTGAACCAACGTACAGATCACTGATCGCGATCCCGATTCGTGTCAAACAAACAGGATAAATACGGACGCAACGGTAGTAGTGCGCTTGTGTAATTGGGAGAGTGACTGGTCGCGCGAGTGTTCAACCTACTAGGCCCAATTTCGTGGCTCTGCTAACCACAGCTTTCCGCGCTTACGATCACCATTTTCTTGCGCAAACAGCGCTAGCAAAAATTTCTGCGCTAACCCTGTAAGCACAGAATCCTTAGTTACGGGATGTACGCATGCTCAGGAGCCAAAATTCCCCCCTAACGCGTGAAATACGCTTGCCGTAAGCACATAATTTTCTGCTACAGTAAGCGAAGATTTTTCGCTAACGGTAAGCAGAACAATGAAAATGGGCCCAGATGTATAAACATCTGGATTACGCATTACGCCGTCCGCCACTTTACCACTCCATCCATATCCGTATCCATAAAAGTAACGCGAACGTATGTACGCACGCACATGTAGGCAGTCAGGCGCGCGCTATGGCTAGGACTAGGCAGAATATTGATTTTGGATGTTCCACACATGCGCGCGCGTGCATATGCATGCACGATTAAGTTATCGTCTGATTCTAATTTCGACATCGCCGAAGCGGGATGCACGATGTCATTCTGTGCCGCAATGATTAACTGCACAAACGCGCAGTTCAAAGGTTGTGGACAATCGTTTCATCTGCAAGTATAGGGCCTAGATATTTTATGATGAAATTGAAGGAAAAATATAGATGCTTGATGATGCTGATTTTACACCACACTTTTTTTGCATATACGCTCCAGTAGTCCATGCTTGCGATATTCTTCCAAGTTGTTTCGAACATTGAGCGGGGCCGGCAAGGATTGATATGTGACCTAATGCCTCCCTGTTCCACTTAAAAGGAAATATTTCTATTGTTTGGGGTGTGAGGAATTTAGAAAATCGATAAAAACTTTTGGAAAATACATCATTTAGGGAAAATTCGTTGGTGCTGCTAAATGCCGCCATGCCAGTTCCCCGCACGCCGTAGCACCGTGAGTGCGCATAAATACGCCGCGCCATTATAAGTCACACCATTCCGCAGCAAAGCTGGCACAGTCACATTTCACCGCCCGACAGCCGAGCCAAGTTTGAAGTGGGCAATTTAGCAAGCTCGCCATACCCCTGGCCCATTAGAAGTCGACGAGATTGGAGGTCGTTTTCAGCCCATCTCTCTTTCTTTTTATCACCCCCTTCTCTTCTCCTCCATGATTCACTGGACTCTCTGGCAGAGTGTATTTGAGCGCTCATCTGTTTTCCGTGACACGGATAGTCTATCTCCCCCGTCCCCGCGCATGTCCATCCAAGGACCTCATTCCCGTGCCGACCTGTCTTTCTTTCTTCTCTTCTTTTCCTCCCCCTCCCCCCTTCTCCCCTCAGTCTCTCGCTGGTCGTTTGGCATGAGGCAGGAATTACCTTTTCCTGTTTCCGACGGGAATGAGTTGTTTTACCGTGACGAGAAGCCATAAATCAACCAGGGCCGTGATGATGACACCCGGGCCCCGCTGAGGCAAGGAGACTCGGTCTAGGTCGTCGGGGCCGGAGAATCTCGGCTAGGAATATCGTTCATCTCCTTCTGTGACTTTTATGACAACGTCCAGATAAGAAAACACTGACTAGTCTGGCGACAGACTCTTTAGTCTGTCTTTGCCCTATATCACTGCGAACGATAGATTGATCGCAAGCTAAGCTCAAAATTTCCAGTATTACTTTGATCACTAATTTACAATACTTTATAGATATACATGTAGATAGATAATTATATTTATTCAACTATTGATTAAACAATCACAAGAAATTTAATCGTTGGGCTCGCGTTAAAAATAAGAAAATACAATAGGCCTACAATGAAACAGCAAGTAAAACAATTGCAAATTGAAGTACGTTATACATAGTATTCTCGACAAATCTTTGATTTTGAAGTCAAACTTCACGCATTATTGCAACGTGAAAGCATGGACAAAAGAGGTTCATTTATACGTCATACAGACTCTAAAAACCTTAGATGACGAATGGACGTCATCCATGCGGTTGTAAATCTATAGTGGCTGGTGTTATTTTAACATCAATCTCAACACCCAAAAGATAATAATAAATTTGGTGTTAAAATCTAACACCACACTTTTTGCCACGAAGTTGACCAAATATTTCAAAGAAAAAAATGTAGTAGCCTACATTGAGGTTTTCAAATCCCTGTCGCATTCGGATCGGAGAATGGCGCGATCGGAGAATGAATGAATGCATTTGTCATCAATCTATCTGGATGCTTCATTGGCATCAGCGAGGAACGACGGTGATGATGGGACGGGGGGAAGGGAGTAATCTATCCGCGGGCATGCTTGGGTTGGTCCGGAAACCCCGTGTTCATTGTCACGAGCATCACTCACTACAAATGGTGTGTAATTGATTGAGAGAATATAGCCCGGGCCACTCGAGAACGTACTGACGGAGCGTATCGGCCGTGGTCTGGTGTGTCAGCGATATACGGGGAGTATTGGAGCTGATGGCGGTTGAAATGGGGCAGACTGCGATGCGGGAGTGTTCAAATTCAGCCTGCTGAAATTTGAAGGTCCAGCGAAGTAATAAATCACTCTGAGATATTTTGCACAAATGTCAATGGTTCTGAACCGTGTAAAACATAAAGGAATTCCCTTTTTAGAATTGAAATAAGGATGAGGCGTTTCTTTTCACTGTTTGAAATGTTTAAGATATTTCCTGACAATGTGAGGGCGCCGTTTCTATTATGTCAAACAAGGGGCTCCCGATGCAGTTTATGCACCTACACAGTATACCAAAAAAGAAGTCCAAAATTGACTAGTTGCACTTTCTACGTGACTTTTATTCACTGGCTGGCTAAACACATTAACAAAGCAGAAACACAAACATTTAGAAACTTAACGTCAGGGAAAGAAAAACATATTTCAGTTTTAAAGCACAAATGGGTTATGATACTGAGGCTTTCCCAATGTGTGACATCCCTCCTGTATCCTGCATATGTAAATTTACATGAGCATAAAATTCAAGAGATTGGTAAAACGGCTAAACGCCTTCAGAATGGCAAACCAAGGGTTGGAACTTGATGATAAATTGAATGCACAGGTCCATGGTGTTAGTAAAATATAAAAACATGTAATTCCATGAAATACTTCTCACGAAGTTTGATCCATGCTGCTCTTCATCATGACAAACCAGTCCTTATACGGAGAGGTTCATGCAGAAAAATAGCCTATTTGGTATATTTCCCAAAGGCTTTTAATTGTTTCTAATACATAGGCCTATTATCAAAGAATGGACATCTATGCATAAGTGGTGAAAATTCAGCCGTGGTAGCTTAGGCACACATTGCCAAGAAATTCCCCAAATTTGATATCTTTGGTTAATTACGTATACCTAACCTATTTCCAAGGTCTAAGTGTAGACGCTATGTGCATTATTTATGGAGAAATGTGAAAAAAAAAAAAACATTGACCGGAGATTAACTTAAAGGGTTAATTAAGCGTGGTCAAAATGGAATTTTCACATTTTTTTCAATAAGCATAGCAACCGTATACTTGCGACTATTTCCCACGATTTGTTTCCACCGCTTGTTTTAAAGGTCCGTCCATATAATATATACAAACAAGTTTGGATACCTTCGAGAAGTATGTTAAAATTTCTGCTAAAGGAGGAATCCCATCATTTTTAACCACTCTGTCGTCCTGTACCGGTATATAATGCTTGTGATTTTCAGTGATTATTGTTGTCTTCCGTGCTGGCAATTACAAACCTATTATTTTGTCTCCGTGTGTCGTAGTTCCCTAAAACATGCGAAGTTCCTCAGTAAGGAACTGTTAGTGCTTGCCAAATTTTCAAGCAAAGCTGGCTGTTCATAACTGCGGTATCAGTCCGCTTTCAGCCCGTTGCGTTTCGGCCCTATGCGTATTAAGATCGAGGCAACACCTCCACGAACATAAAACAGATCATTGGAAAGCGATACCTTCAAGCTGGTCCGTTTTACGCTCGCGGATATAGGCCGTAAACGCAACGGACACATCAACGGACCGTAAAACGCACTTCCGGAAAGACTGCAACCCTTTTTGTCCTTCAGTTCTCTGATTTTCTTTAAGTTTCTTTAGCAGGTTGACAGTCATACCATACAATCCGAAAACTAGTATCTCCCTGCAAAATCCAATTCTTATCTTAGATGCGACCATATTGATTTTTCTGTCAACTTGCCAGGCTCGTCTCTCCCCAATCATTTTTTTGTGCTCGGAGTTCAACTAGTCCAACTCACTACTATACAACAAAGAAAGAAAAGAAAAAAGAAGAACTCTATGCAAATAGATCCACTGGTCTCCTTGTCGGGGATAGAGTTACCTCAATCACCGCTACGGACACGGGACTGGCCGGGACACGACTGGCGCCACACCCTAACGGCGCAGCCATTCTCCCCGTACCATAGGAGACGAAGACGGCACAGTCATAGTGGAATCCGCAGCGTCCGGTGTCAAATTAGAACCAATCTTTTCGCATTAATGGGAAACCCCTGGCCGGACTGGGAAATTAATTGAAGGTATCCCACGCATAGCAATGAAGTCACAAAAATACACACGTGGAAAGGCTTTTTTCTCCTGTTGGAGTTCAAATCAAATACAAGAAAAATATGCAGTTTGCGGGTAGTTTTTCCGAGATGTGGGGATGCAAAGCACGTCGCTTTTCGTTTGGAGTAATTAGCTGTATTTGCCGCATCTCAAATGAGTCAATATGTGCTCAAGCTAGCATTGTAGATCTAGGCCTGGGTAATATGCGACGTGGGGATATAGCCCCTCTGAATGTTTATGACTGTGCGATAAATCTAGGTCAATTTAATATTCTAATTTTGGGGGGAATATTTGCCCCCTTTTGCTTTCCATCGCTGATTTTTCTCTTCTTTTGTTTTAGATCGAAAAGTTCTTTCCACAATTTGATTAAGAGTTTGGCCAGGCCTAATTACTTTTCACGAAAATATTTCGAGAACTTATTTTTAAAAGTATTTTTTTCATAATGTTACAACACGTAATAGATGAGGAACTTAAATATGTATAATCTTCTCTCTTGGTTTTTTCTTTTTGCCAGTAATTGATGTTGCTATTATTGATAGGCCCCAGTCCTAAGAAAACTGTTCGATATTAAAATCTGCTATTTGTATGTTTTACCTGAGAAAATGTTTTCATTCTCCCACTGCATATGAGTTTCGCCTTTTGCTGTTTCACTTGTCATTTAAACTATATAGCGATCAAAATGTTACCAACGCAGAATCTTCATACAAATTATCAATAGATTTGGTAGATTAAATCGACACTGTAAAATTAACCTTCGTCCACGTATTCTCTTTGTAGTGTTTAAATATACCCTCTCGCTGACAAATGCTATATTATGGGTGGTTTTACTGTGTGCTTCCGACGCCAAAGCCACATGAACACGGACAGTGAGCGAATCTCTAGCGGGCCTCCGCGCGCTATTTGCCGGGGACTCCAAGCCACAGGGACCCACTATGTGTATTCACCGCGCCGTTGTGTTTTTATGTCATCCCCGGTCTACGTGCCGCTCCACAGGCGGCCGGCAGTTTGTTTAAAATCTAGGAAAACAAGCTTTTATGTGTCAGGAAGCAGAATAGAGGGGGAAAGTCGAAAATCCCGGGAATCTAAACCTATTAATAGTAAAGTAAAAAATAGAATTCAGAAACCGGGCAGCGTTTTATGCGATGCAAAAAAACAACATGGCGGAGGATTTATTATCACAAGAGCGATCAATACATGAAAACACGGTCGCCGTGTTTAATTATTGGATCGGTTCGGGTTGGAGACGCTCACAAAAAGCAGAATTTACTATTATTTCCCTTGACGAAATGATGACATATTGCTTATTGGAGCAATTCAGCCGTTGTTTAATCGGGAATGCAACTGGGGAAATGAGCTTTATAATGGCAGCACGATATTAGAACAGAGCCGACACATCTCATTGAACCCCCACGAGAGGTTCAGTCAGTTTTCTCCTGCCAAGAGATCGCGGGTTCTCATCAATTCTGATCCCAACCAAACCAGGCAAATGCCAGCACCCTGACAATTATAGTGACCGAGTAGCAGAACTTGCCCGAGGAGGGGAGGAGCCAACTCTAGCCACGCCCTCATTCTTGACCCACTAGTGACTCAGTGAAAAATCACCTCCAAAGAAAACAAAATTCACAACAAATGAAAATGTGAAAAAAATGCATTGACCGATAATGACTGTAACAACGCTGCCAGGTCCATATAAAGGATGCGAATGTAATTCCCAAAAGGTTATCGTTTATTATTTGTTTAATTTCGAATCGAAAACAATAACATCTTTCTTTCATATGTTGTTGTGTATTGATATGCATGCATTCTGTCTGTATGAGTCAAGATACTGAAATTAGTCGCAGAGCTTATACAACGAACACGCCAGGACCTTCGGTATTTCAGCTGTGTGACGAGTTGCGACCCTTCCCTTGTAAAATTGTACATTTTCGTCGCATACAAACTTGGATACTCCCCCAACCCGATTTTCACAAACTCCCAAAACAAAAAATCCGGGCCTGGCTGTGTTCAAATGATGTTGTTATTTTTTCCCTTCTTCTAAAATAATTGTGGCGGGGCCCTATTTTGATTGTTGTTTTGAAGGAGAGACTTCTTCTTTTTTTAGCCCAGAGTAAATTTCTTCTCATATGGTGAACTCATCTCGCGAGTTGCCAACTTAAATCGAGAAGGGTGCATTCAGACACGTCCCTAGACGGAGACCCTACCCGTCACATTTTAACCGAGTCCCCTAGCTGCAGTCAGAAACCTTATATCTAGTCCTGGACAAAAAATATCGGCTAACGTAATAAATGGCTCTAGTTCGGTGTGCTCGGACAGAAAAGGCAAAGAACATCAACAACACTGGAACGCCTAACAACCACTAACAGTCCGCTGTTACAAGTGCTCAACTATATCAGGCAGACATTACCGTGGGTTTTAAATTTCAGAGGCGAGGAAAATTGTGGGTGTGCAGCGAGAGAAAAAAAAAAAAAGTATGATTTTATCGAATTGAAAGAGGTGCATCTGGTTCGGTATTGCGGTGCTAGTTCGATGGGATTGGGCCGTGTTACGAAAAATTGCGGCATGTCAACGCTGATGATGTGTTCTGATGACCGCCTCGGCCACGGGATGCAACCCAAATGAATGCATGGGGTCGGCGGGAAAATCGGCTGCAGCCACGGCCGGCTATTACACCATAGACGTGGTGACAATTCCAGCCGGCATAAAGAACGGTACGACCGCCATCAGATTTTCTGAGAATTTAGTGACATCACAAAATAATGCAACTTTGCCATTTTCCTGTTGTCTTCCCAAATTACATCATGATAACGTTACAATCCGTATAGCCAGCGGCGGCGATTTCTTTGTCAAGGTTGAGGGGACGGAGGAAAAAGCGCACAACCAACAATAATTGTTACGCATTTTGTACTCGATGTCTCTTGTGTATCCTGGGAAATGTTTGAAAATGTGTGCTGATTTGTGTGGTATTCTGGTGCATACTGCATGTAAAAGCCAATGACCCATAAAATGCATGTGACAAAGGGAGATTATTGGGTGACACTGCCATAGCCCCCACCTAAAAAATAGATCGGGAATGGGACGTGTCCCCTGTCCCCTGGGATCGTCGCCCATGCGTATGGCTGCGATCTTAAACAATTGCTCTTCATCGGCAATAATGTTATGATATAGCACTGCAGAGCTGATAAACATGCAGGCAGTGTTCATACTTTTAGTGATTTAACATAGGTAACAAACCTGTGCAAGTGAAGTGAAGACATGGTCTATTCGAGCAGTGATTTTGTGCAGGTCCATAAGCTATGGCGTTTTGGGAGGTCGTTAAGATACAATCTTCTCGAAGATGACACCATTTCAGAAGGAACTTGTTTCTCTTGAGGATTTGGACTGATATCATCATCCTTATACAAAAATATAGGCCAAGCTTTCAGATTTAAACTAACCATTCATTTTGATCATTAAGCTATATCACTGCCTTGAAGTCAATGGCATTCGATGCCGTTCCTGATTATTATATTATTATTATTATTTATTTTTATTATTTAAATTCAACATAACAAGTTTTCAAAAGAATAGAAATACAAAAGGTAAACATTACCGAAAAACGTATCGAACACATGAGAGCCATCACCTGTATTTCACGACTTTTCTCATCAGTCACTGCAACGTGACATTCTATCCGTGAAATTATCGATGTTAGGTTAAGGTAGTAGGCCTATACAACATTTGCAAACATTAAAACAAACTACAGAATTACTACGAAATACCGTACTAGACTGTAAGTATATAGCAGTCTCAAGCATCCTGTGAAATCATGGCACCTGGTGTGCTGTCGTTTTCAAGAAAAGTGGAAATATTTATATCGTTTACCAACTCTATAAATTGCTCCTTTTTATCTAAAGTAGGGTCAGGGAACCAGACTACAACATTTTTCTCTCTGGTTTCGAAGCATCTATATGCACACAAAACTTCAAACATGACAGCATTTTCTTAGTACGCTATAAAATACTAACTCCAAAATTAAAAAATTACACTGAGAAAAAGCAAATGTTGTATACTACGTTTAAATATCAATGCAAATATTAAAGTTCGTGTATTGCGATAATTTTTATGTATACACAAACATTGTCAGAATATAAACAATTTGGAAACAGTGAATTTCAGTGAATTTCAAGGTAAGAACTCTTCGATCACTGAATCAATCAGTCATATAGACAGCTGGTCTATCGATCAACCAACTATATTCAATTACCAATCAATCCATAAAGAAATTATCAATTTGGTCAGTCAATCATTTTGATCAGTCATTCAGTCAGTGACTCAGTTTAGCAGTCAATCAACAATAGTCAATCAATCATTTAATGAATACATTTACAGACAAAGATGGAATCAATACTGATGAATCGTCAACATTCGATGGATCAATACATCATGCAATCAGTAAATTGGAAAAATACCTAATCAGTGGTAAAACCTCTTAACCGTGAAACGGCTTAGCTTCTCAGCAATTCCACCACTGCTCTCGTAGCTTAGCTTTAGCGCTCGACGATGCATCAGATAATCAGTAACGTCTACCAAAACTACGAAACAGGCAAAAAAAGAAGAAAAAGGGGAAGAGACTCAGAAAAAAAAGGTGGATTTTGGGCCGAAATTGGATTTTCAGCATATCCAATTACACCAGTCTAAGTTGGCCAGAAATTGCGTAACATTATCTTCCCGGAGGGCGAATTGCCCCCGCAAGCGCTAGCTCGCGTTACTCCCCCGGGAAATGTAAACGCTGTTAAACTTTAGCGGGGAAGAAGTTGGTTCCTCTAGCCAATCAGAGCTGCGGAGGAAAGGGCCAAAATTTCCCCGACAAATTCTGTTTGGTTAAGCAAAATGCTCATCTGCGTTTATGACCTACATGGGAGGCTAACCAGCGATATGTAACTCTTCAGTGGGCCAGGAAATAGCTTTTACCAAGTTGTGCACTGTTGTAAGAACTCCAAACAATTACCGAAATTCGATTTCGGACTGAAAAGTTGATAACAAAATCTTACATTGTTATGTTTTTATACACTTCGAGTTAAACAAAAATCTAACAAAACCAGACATTTGCATTTAGATTTCAAAAACAGGTTCTTTCGCATTTCATGACTTGGCGAAACGAAAGCGATATGGATCATTATGTATTCCAACATGAGACTCGTGTTAGGTAAAGATCACAAGTCTTGTGAAAGAAATCTTCCTGTATAGGCAAACTCCTACCAGATACAAATAAACTTTCACCGCCACAACCACAACAGTGTGCTCCCTGCATGGACTATTTGTTCTGGCTTTTTCTCGACGTGAACATTTTGAAATAGTTGAAAAGGACTTTCTCAATATCACATTTCTATGCGACAATGTATTCAGCCCATGACACCGCGTATACACTTCCCTATATATAGTCTCGCGGGCATAGAATGTCTACGTGAATAACGGCAGACAAATATGGCAGACAAATAAGATATTGTTGAGCAAAGAATCGTAACTATAAACGCGTTGGCTGACAAACAAAATACACGAAACTGAACTTGTGATTACCTATAAGCACACATCTTCATGTATTCCGAGTCAGGCACCATACCGTACGGTTATGATATGCACTATGCATTTGAAGAAACAGGCATCAACGAACTTCACAACATGACTACAATTTTCAGACCACTGTATACCGGTACATACTATTATAGTGTTGTTTGGCCACAACAAATCAAAAATTAATCCTGAAAACTGATTACAAATTCAGCAAGAGACGCGTAGAGTAAAACAAATTTAAAGGTAATATACAACATTTTGCAAACATCAAAAATCAAAACTACTGAATTATTAGGAAATACCTAAGTAAATATATAGTCTCAAGCATCCTTTGAAATCATGGCACCTGTGCTGTCATTTTCAAGAAAAGTAGAATTTTTGTATCAATTTCCAGCGATGATCGGCCGACCACCATTCGAAAAAAATGACACTTGTTTTAAATACTGACATAATTTACCAACTTTAGTTAGTCCACATTTTGTTAGGCAGTTGGTTACGCATGCGTGAACGGGTGCAAGCCAGCTAGTCTAGTTCCCGACCTGATAATTCCTTGATGTGATGTATATAGAGTACCGAAGTGATGACGTCAATCAATGCAATGTTTGGAACCATACCGGTAATACATTCTAAACTGCATGTGTTTGGAACCATTGCCGCGGCAACTGACGTCAGACTTCGGTAAATTAGTAAATTATTCCGTTAATCAGGTCAGTGTTTCAGTATTGCTAATATATACTAACCCCCAAATCTATTCATTTTGAAAATTACAGCAAAAGCAAATGTTGTATAGGCCTACTAGGCCTACACCTTTAAAACTTTGAGGCAAAATACATTCATTTGATATATACTTGTCAACGATAAAGCCATTGTGTGAAGAAAACAGAAATAGAACACTCAATGGACGTTATTTTTGACTGTTGTTTTTGTTGAACAGTTATTAATTGCTTGCCTTCATGTTTTATGGGGCAAAACTTTGGGCTATATTGTTACAATGTATACTGGTAACTTTTCAGCCAACATTGCGAAGTTTACCGAAAGTACACAAATTGTAATATTTGTATATCTTGAATGCATAAATAAAAGATGACAGTTAAACATGATTTTGCTGGTGAAAAATACTGTTATTACATAATTGATTGAGTACAAATGTTGATAATTACATGAGGAAGACAGAGATCCCAACAATTATGTTATAGAAGTTAAGTAAAAAGTAAAAACAAAATTAATGGAACAGTGACCTAAAATTCTATTTGAAGAAAATAAGCCAACATTTTCCCGCCAAAAATCGACCCTGTGAAAAAGCACCCAAATTGGATGACATCGATTTGGCGCGCAAATGGATGTCGACCTAGACCCTGGTGGTTCAAGGCTAAACACAGCCATGGGGCATATCTCATCCATCTTCCCTAACAACCTTCCAATATTGACATTTGCATATTTGACGCGCAGCCTCAAAAGAAGAAGGGGGAAAAAAATTCGCGAGCGAAGTTAGCAGTTTCCTTGGCCACGGGCGTGTCAACACAGGGTTGGACACGGCCCGAAGCTCGTCCGTCATGACGGACGTTGCAGTGCCAAAAATTGGGTCGTAGCTTTTTAATTCCTTCTCTTCCATCCCCTCTCCCCTTGTCTATTTGAATTTCAATATGTTAGAAACTCGTGACTGACTGAAATTTGAAACCAGCAGGCCTGCCCCGTTCTAGCCAGGCACTTAATCCGGGTGAATACGGGCAAGGTCTCGACAATGACTAGCCCGATATTAAACGCATTCCCTTGTATGTCGCGCGAGGTTTTTAAAGTACCTTGATGAACGTGACTTATTTCCACATGGCGGCCTGCCCCGGCGGCGACGGCAAGCTGCAACCGGGGGCTGATGATCGACAAACCCTGGACTACGGTCCTAGCTCAACCCCGCACCGTGTGTGCCACACCGTGCGATGCAACGGCAGGCCGCAGCTCACCCCCATCCAACAAGCCACAAATATGAAACAGCTTTTTTTTCTCCCCCGAACATTTCTTTATTAAAAGTAAATAGGAGAGTGGCTGGCGAGCGGCCAATTCCCCGATGCGTTCACGGGCACGTCTCGCCCATTGATTGATCAGCGTAAAAAGCCAAATCGCCATCTGATCAACGGGGATCCCGAGCCTTAACGCGACAATCCATTCCTTGAAAATAGACCCGCTCAGTATCTCAATGGAGATCAGGGCAAAGGTTTAGGTTTCCCCGCCACTCAAAATCATCCCTGTCCTCAAAACGGAAAAAATATCCAGCCCACTGCCACATTTTATATGCATCTTTTATCGAGGTTTCCCAAAATACATAATAAGCCAATAACGAAATTCAAATCAGGCGATTTAAAATTCACTCCAAATTAAGAGGATGAAAAACTAACAAGCGGGCTGCATTTTGTCTGTGGTAAAACAGAAATGACAAGCTTTGGAGGCGCGAAGCAATTTGTTTTATACTAAAACACAGCACAGCATGAACGCATGAGAGCGTACTCTGTGTCAGCAGCGAGCACTTGGATTCTGCCGGTCCATCTCTAATCAACTTTGTGAAATTGTTGTCAGGATCGAGAGCGCAATAAGTACGTCTTATTGGAAACATGGCAGACAACTTCATTAAAAACACTCTCCCCGGTTCCTTTTCAATGGCCGGGCAGTTCCCGTGAGTGGACGCCCGCTGCTGCTGGCATCTCGCCCTAATTCAATTCTACGGAAATTGCGCTCTCTCTCCCCCTCTTTTCCCTACCCTATAGATGAAAGCTGGACTTGATGATTTAACTCAAAGGACGCGGGTTAACTTTGATAAACAAGAAGACAGAAATCGACCCGCAGTGGGTCGGTTCAAGCAGTTAATAACCAACGTCAACATTTTTCGGGGCCTGCGTGTATTAGCTGAATTCACAGCCAGCCGGCGCATGGCCCCGGTTGTTCATGGCTCTCAGACGCTCCTTCGAACCTCTCCCGTCTTTGACTTATTAAAAAAAAAAATCCACTGCATGCCGGCTATTTCAACGATATAAAAATGATGTTTACTCCAAATAAACAAATATATCACAGGCATGTGGGACTTCAGAATGCTTGGGGAAAGAAAACAAAACAAGGTGACCTTTCGACGCAACGTAAAACCGCTTCTACATGATCATAATTATCAGGCAATCGCAAGTTTCGTTGTTGTACCGGTAATTGAGAGCAAATGCCGATAAGACACACTGGACGTGTCGCTAACCCTTGACGACATGCCAAATAGGAAACAAGCTAATCAATTCCGTCTCTCTTTTTCTCTCTTTTCTTTTAAGTTCGTTCGAATTCTCACTGGGCTGCCTTTTTTTCAGTTCTATTTGCCAACGTTTTCCTGTTTCTGTTTTCGTTTCGTTCAGTTTCTGTTTATCTTGTATATCACACACCTTTGATTTGGGGGATCTTGTAAACACACAAATGAGGTTTGTTATCTTAGTATATTGATCAGAATAGCTTAATTATTTTCCTTTCAAAAACTGCTATTAGTCGGTAGGAGAAAATCATTTAAAAAGATGTCCTCGTTACTGTAAACAAACAATGACATCTATTGTTTTTGAGAAGCGTCATCCACCAAGCATAACGTCATAAAACAAACACATTAGAAACAAAACACCACGAGAAAATTGTCATCGAATGGCTGACATTCTACAAATGTCTTCCAAAGAAAACCTTTTTAAAAACACTCTATCCTTGTATTTCGGGTGGAAGTTTGATGCAACGACCGATACATTAATTCGTAGCAACGCGAGCTGTTACTCCATACAAGTCTTTATTCATGCTCAATTATCAAAACCGGTCGATGTGATAGATATTGCCAAACCATGTTTGAAAACATTATTACATAAATGTATTCTTTCAATCAGCAAATATGATGCATGATATAGTTTTGCAGAACAAAGCTTACATTTGAAGGCTTCGGATTGTTCGATGGTCACAATAAACCGTCACATGACATAGAAAACAATTTAAACATAACATTTCTTTTGTAGAGTGTGCCCCAAATTCGATCACGCAAAATCCTCCATCAGTTGAACACGTTAAATTGTAACTGTCGTTTTCATCCTTTTTCATCAATCATCAGTAAATTTTAAGCCAAACAATAGCTACATTCTCCCCTTACTTTTAAAAAGTGCAAAAAAAACATTGGCAGTTAAAAATGAATGTTTTGATATAATCCATATTACGATTCATTTCTTAACATATTTCATAACAAAACAAAATTCACATCAGGCAATGTCTAAAACCAAAAGTTTCATATGTATTATCTGTTTGGTGGTAACTTACTTTTTCATATTTTGTTTACAGCTGTTTGTGTTATTTTAATTTTCAAACAAAAGTTTCCGAAGTCCGTGTGGTTTAAATGCGACAAATACCAATACGCAATGGCGATTGCGCGTCAGAGCGCGTTTATATACCGGTATTCTTGCCCGACTCGGAACAAAACCAACTTTGGATTTCTTTGGGTATACTTTCTTTAGTATATTTTCATTGTAACGGTACTTTCCATGCCTTAATGCTCAGCTAAACATGTGTCCTGGGTTTTCAGTCCCGCATTTCGAAAAGTTAAATTGTTAAGATTCGTAATACAAAGAGTAACATCATGACAAGACTCCTTTATGTCCGTGAGCATGCAAATTAAAATACATTTTCATAATCACGAACCATGATTCGTTTCTTTATCATAATACGTTCCGTATAGGCCCTACTTATAAAGATACGTTAAACGTAAAATAGAATGTGAATACGTGTTTATGTTTTTCACCGAGTTAATCAGTTGGTTGGTTGGTCTTGTTGTATAGAAACATCAAAACCATCACATTTACACCAGTCGGGAAGAAAAACTGAGGTTACCAAAACCCTTATTAGGAAGAACGGTCTCCTAAAACTAACAATGTTAATCAGACCTAATAGGTTACACTAAAAGTGGCTAAATTAGCAAGTCTGAATTTGTTCCATTTTGCTTTGTGTTGTTTCTGTCTGCTGTCTCTGTCTCTTCTCCGTTTTCTGTTTGTTTGTTTGTTGTTTTATTGTCTGTCCGCTGTTCTCTACAAGTTTCGGTTTACTGAATAGCCCTACTAATTCCTTCCCTTATCACGTTGGTTTATTTATTCAATTTCTTGTATTAATGAGTTTTCAATTTTCATACAAATGGATGCATATTCCTATTTATAGAAATATGAAAATATAAGTAATATCGGATACTGAATTAAAAAAAAATGAAAAGAACATTATCTAGACTGTAGACATTGGGTACATGATGCTGTCATTCAGGCCTACAGGCCGAGAGTTTGAACTCTGACACGCGATTAGGCCTGATGTTTGTCAAGCTTGTTTGATCCCAGGTTTGACCATTAAACCTTCGCCCTTTCAAGCCTTCCTCGAGCTCGAGGCTCTTCAACATTTGGTTGTAAAACCTTTTCCCCCTACGTGGCCCATAGGCCTCTACGGCTGCACGTAGAACGGAACCAATCGTTGGATGAGCACGCTAGCAGCGGATGCGCCAGTGGGGCCGTGCGCCGGGATCTCCCCGTCTAACGTTGCTAGTCAACCACGGCAGGGGCCCGGGCCGGCCGAGATGCACGCTTGGCATCGCCCCAGCCCCTTTCGCAGGGGCCCACTCCAAACGTGCATTAGTGTTGTATCGCCGGCTGTAGAGGTTTCCTGGATGGGCCAGTGATAAAGCAACACACGAACCTCAAGATGAAGTCCCAAATGGGAAAGACAAGTCCACGACGAGACATTGCCGAAGGGTTTTCAACTCCCCCCCCCCCCCTTTCGCTCGGCTCGCAAGAGTCCAACAATCATTAGAATTCAGCGGGAATGGCTAAGCTCCCCTTAAGGGCCATTACACGTGGCTGCAAAACATCGAGGATGATATCAGGGTCTTGGCATGAAATCAGTCCGCGTGCGGAATGATACATCTTATAGATCAAACCTTGTATACCGTACATTGGGGACGAATCCACGAAAACACAATGCAGACATTACGATTCGAGAGCACATCCTATAAAACAAAATAGCAGTCCAATACTTACATGCGAGTTTGGAAATGTTGTGGAAGATATAATATTCAATGGCTGCATTCATCTTGACTATAAAAACTTTTGTCAAATTCCATAGTGAAAACGAATTTCGGATAGCCACTCAATTGCAGACGTAGCTACAGTCATACTATCGGTATATTCCTTTCAATCTTTCAACTATTATAATGAGGAAGGTCGAAGGTCAATCCCGCTCATGCTACGTAGTTTGTCCCTGCAATAAATCAGTCATCGGTTGGTATTTCTCATTTCTTGGCAGGAAAATGTGATTTTCTCCCTTACTCACAGTTTGCATTTAAATATTTGGTAATTCAGAGCTTTATGGAATTGTAACTTTTCATTACTGCACTGTCAACGAAAAATAGCACATTTATCACTGAAGTAATGAAATTCGTATCATCAGGTATCAATGAAAACAGATCACTGTTTTTCCTTATCGACTCTGATAATTTATGTAACCGATTTTGGGTACAATAAAATATAACTCTGGCTCGGGGCATTTTTACGGAAGTCTACACCTATAATCTAGTTAGTGAAAATGCGAGATTTTAAGAGGCGCACGAGAGTTGGCGAGAAAACAGACGTTCTAGAAATTTTTAAATATTGAATTGTATCGTGTAACTCTACAGTTATTTGCCCTCTCTACCCAAAATGTACGGTAGGTAAGTTATCGTGTATAGAAGCACCCAATTTATTTAATTTTGCAACATCTTGCAGGCTTTAAAATAAGGTGACGGTTTGTGGTAATATGCTTTAAAATGGTTAAATAATTTCTATTTTTCCTATTCTTGTGGCTTGTGTTGCTTGTGAAGTCTTTGCGATAGTCTTCGATGTATTGTATATTCAATGCAATTTATGTTTTCTGTTAACACAATATATTTGAATCTAGTTTTAATCCATCCTATTTTGGCGCATGCACTGTAGGATATTCTTGAGATAAATAAATATTTGAATAGATTTGACAAGAGCGCAACTGCGGGTAGCCCGCATGAACCACTGGTACGACTTTACACTGTCGGAGATCTTGACTTGGGCAGCCTTACAAAACGGTCCAGAAAGCGCGTTACCCGGTACCTGTTTAGGACGGCCATTTCCCGGTTACGTCACTGTACATAACTTCTGAAGCTCAAGAAAGAAAACCGGCATGGTGCCCTAGAAATTAAAATAAATATATGACCATAGGCTAATTGCACAGTGCCATGAAACAAACAAGTCATTTCTTCCAAATACAGGATTACAAATGCATTTTCTCTTATTCATTTTTTTCTCTTCCTATTCTTTGTTTTTCGTTTTGGCTTCTGTTTTGTCCCTTACTGTTTATTCGAATGTAGGCGCGCCTAAGGAGTTTTAACCAAATTATTATCAAACAAGCAGAATTAAATTGAGATTTGTCTTGAGGCAGAAAAGACTGAATTGATTATGAATTGATGATTTTTGTCGACCACCGTGTTCACTGATCTATTGTTGGTACAGGTTATATATGTTCTATTTCAATTTACAATTTTAATACTTTCGTTTCTTGATGTACAATTTGCACAATGCTTTATTTTATGTAAATTATTTCTTTAAATTGTATGTGTTTAATTAAATTTTTGGATGGAATGTATACGGCTTGTTATTGTAAATGAGATCGGATCGGATCGGATCGGATCGGATTGGATTAGATTATATTTCAGATGAAGGGTATAATATGCACCGTGCCCTGTGATACTTTTCAGTGAACCTCAAATCAAAAACCTTAAAGGGCAACCCACCCTCTCCTGAACAGCAGCAACGCCTTGAATAAGCAACCCAAGATAACAGACACAAATCCATTATTTTTGGAGTTGCTGAATTCGTTCCAATGTAATCAGTGTATAATGTGTGTTATACGGAAATCTCTATTGCACGTAAACCCCAACGCTGTGGTAATCGTTAAGACCAAACATAGTTAGCCTCAAACGAGAACAAAATCAAAACGATGACACAAAATCCTGTATTCTGAGTAGTAATTCAACAGTTACTTCGGAATAATTGAAGACGACCACCTACCCTGCTCCCCTTTGAAATTAGTGCTCTTTTTTCTACACAAATGTAAATGAGACTTGCTGAAAACTAATGTTGATTTCTGTAAAAATATTATCGTTTTTTCAAATCTGCATGACTTTCCTTCTTGTAGACTGTGCTTCAATTTAAATGAAACAAACCGTTTCTATCAAACCACAATAAAACGAAAGAATTTCATTCATAAGCTGGAAATTCGATTTCTTAATTGAAAACGTAAGGGAATAATTCATCATTTTTTTCAAAACTTTGAAGCTACCCCCTCCCCTTTCCGGTCTTGTGGCCCCGCCCTTACCCTTTGGATCAACTTTGCATAATAGGCATTGCACGTATCGCATTATAGAAAAACGCGAAGTGCGAAAACCGAATCGGTTTTGGGAGGAGTTAAAAAGGTAATGTAAGATTTTCTGTGGCATTATTTTGGAAGTATTTGACTATTTTGAAAGATTTACCCGGTACTTAAACGGTGCAACTATGATTTTGTGGACTAAATATTTGGAGCAAGACGACCATATGTATAGGGGGGCCCTGCATACCTAGCTCTGTCCTCCGCCCCATGCAATGCGACTTGAAACATTATTGAATTTGTTTTGTCTGATTTAAGCTATATATTTAGTTGGTTTCTTGACGTGAAAGCATACCTGTTTAAGATTCACCAATTGTTTTCGGAGGTATAATTTTATGAACGCTGAAAAATGGATTGTTGTTAAATTTATGTTTACAGTCTAAGGACAACCTCGAGTGTGTTTCATTTTTGTGAATTAACATAACAATTTATGTTTATATTTTGCTTTAAAATATTATCGTCCGTGAGCGATATATTACTACATTGCAATGACATTTTAGGCATTGTCCTCTGTATATTTCCGCCAACAAAGACCAATTCAAGTTTGCATTAAATTTTGAAGTTATTTTTGTTTAATATTGTAAACTTAAGGTTGAAGATCTTGCAGCTGATTTTTCGTCACCCAGTGGACATCCGTACCAAATGACCTCAATTCAAATTTCATTTTGGCAGGTTTATAATGACACAAATGTTATAAGGTTCTTGTACACAAAAAAACTTGGAAATAGCAGCATTGTCTGATTTCAAGAAAATAGGTATTTCTTGTAAATTAAGATTGTACAACCGCCCGTAACCCTCGTCCTAAGCACCCCTCATCATTCCGTCTGACCTGTCATTTTGTCAGCAGTATTAAAGGAGTGGCAATGAAGCAATCATTCCTCCATCATGGTCTAAACTTGCACACGAGTTCAGCCCACCCCATCGGGTTCATGCTTTGAAAGCGCCGTGAAGGATTAGTGTTTTTACACCTATGTGGTGCCGATAATGGAAAATTGTGTAAATTATTTACTGCGGTTGACATGCAGGATATGCAACCAGTATTCTAGACCACTAAGCATTGGATAAAAGGGGGCGATTAATTAGCAAAATGCTGAGTTTTTCAAAGAATTAAACAAAGACAAAAACCCACAGCCTTCGTTAGGGTATTACTCTATCCGGTTAATCCGTTCAGTTATTTCTGTTTTTCTCTGAAATGATTCACATGCTTCCCTGTTGGCGCATCATCATAAAGCCAAAAACAATGGAGTGAGTTATGATTTGGTATTTGTTTCAATTATGGGCAAACAAAGTGATATTCAGTAACACAAATGGCTATAAAAGATCTTGGTCCGGAAGTCTTCTGCCTGCCAACTTGGACATTGAACGCCCTTGTAGCAAGTTCTATCAGACGGCGCTTCGTTCACAGAATTCTGCGTGGCAATGAATACTTGTGTCAACAGTACAAAAAATGTCCGGTATCAGTGTCTGCATAGCTTGTGCATACACATATCGCGCTGTCTTTCTTTTATCTCTTCTAATTTTTTTTCTTCTTCAATTTAACAGGTCACGGAGACTAGCACAGACTGGTGAGTACGTGAGAAAGATATTGACGGCGAGCTTTGATGGAATCACGAACGAGGACGTCCGCTGGCGGAAACAAGACGGCGAAAGTCCGCCCCGTGAAGTCCATCCATCCGTGCTGACTGGAGGCATGACCCCGGGCCCATGCCGGACCGCCCATGACCGCTCTACAAGGCCGTCTTCTCCCTCAACGCACCCCAAATGAAATTTGGGAGAGAGGGTCCTGCGAATTCCTGCAATATGCCGCTTAGATTTTTCACAAGCCATGAATGCTAATCTGGATGTTATCGCGAGGCCTCTTGGACGGAGAGCCTCGTCCCGTTTTGTCGGCGGACGATTTTCCGCCCGAAGGCATCGACTGCGCACTTGTCTGTATTCAATGCTAAACACCGCGCGCCATTGTGCTGGGCGGATTTTTGGCCGACAGAGGCCGTATCGAGTGTGGGCATTACTTCGTTATTAGGTGGATGTGTAATGTATTATAATGTACTCACCGGTTTCTGTTTGGGCCAAAAGGTGGACGCAGAGAAGTCGAGAGATAATCTTGCCGGGGGAAAGGGAAAAAACGTAGCCGCATGCCGGTCCGTTTCGTGAAGAAATGGCGGCGATTTTCGAGCAGGCCGCGCACAGACAAAATGGACGGGGGGACTGTGTGTGTACCAAGTAGCTAAGCATACAGACTATGGGGAGGGAGTGTTTGCTTTAGGCCCGGCACGTCGTTCGCATTTTGGCTTGCCTCCAGCTTGCTTACTCGGAGCATTTCGCTTTTGTGGGATTCACGATTTGTGGTATTCATATCTGTTTTTTACTGCTCAGGTCCTATAGCGTGGCAGGGCCGGCCATTGTCTGACAATCACGCCAAACCCAGTTTTCCGACAGGAAACGAATTCTCCCCGAAAAAAAAGAGAAAGAAAAGATCTGCTCACAGAAACATGTTTTCTCCCCTTCATGAAAAGAGCTTGTCCGGTGTGCAGTGAATCTATGCCATGGGCACATTGTACAGGGCCTGTTATAGGGATGCTATGCATCCAGTGTTCCTAGACAAATTGGGTCTCCTTTTCTCATTATTCGTTTACTTTTCCTCGGCGGGTGTTTGGGACGCGACGCTCGAGCCAGGCGGGCCGGCATTCCGGCGCGAACTCCCCAACGGATTCCCGTCAACGCCCGCTGAAAGCCCTGGTCGTGGCATGAGTGACAAGGCTTTATAGCAGTTCCCGTTGTGCGATTCAACCGCTGAATTAGCGTGCAGCGTTGTGCTTGTGCCTGTTCCCAACATGATTTAATGGTTCATTTTTTGTTGTATCCCCAACACCCTATTTGTATTCTGAATAATCTGTGTGACCAAGAAAACAAAAACCCGAAAACGCGTTTAAACTTGGCCAGGAGTGATTGTTTGGCCGCAAAGCAATACCCTTTGAATCGCACGATTATTATTGCAAACAACATTTATTCATGTGGAAATAAGCGCCATAATGTGTTATCGAATTACTGTCGTTATCAAGTCAATTTTGTAAATCAATGAAAATATTGTAATCTAAGCAAACATAACTGCAAAATTGCTTGTGCATAATCGTGTTGTTCCGTGAACTCCGAAAATCTCATGAAAATAGTGTTCCGATTTTGACTGACAAAAATTGACATGCCCATAATTCTATAGACAACGATCATATGACTCATTACTGGATATTTTCAAGCTGGATGCAACCTTTCAAAATGATTTTGTTTAGGATGTTTGAACAAAATGACCCAAAATTTAACTCCGTGCCACAATAGGTCGGCTGTATTTCCTAAAACGTCAATACTAATGCAAATTATGAAGATTGTGATTAGACAAGTTTGAGTCCTACCGGTATTTATTTTGAATGCACTATGACGTCATCCGAAATGATCATTTAAAAAGGCCCTACATCATTGCTTCGAACTAACTGTAACGAGAAAATTACCAGATTAAAAACTGTAATGGACACGTTAATTTGACGACGTTCATTATTAATTACAATTTTTGCTTCTATTTCAAATTTCATTTTTGCTCTTATTTTAAATATAAGAGCACAATTTGGTTGCACATTGAAAACATTTTCGTAAGAATTAAAAATATTGGTTGAAAATGGATTACCTGCAAAAAAAAACCAATTCGGCCCCCCCCCCCCCCCCCCCCTAAACATGCATGCAAATCATGAGTAACTTTCCGCTGATTAAAAAATGACAATTTAAAACAACCGGTTATAGTGATAGTAATAAATTACGTCAAACAACATGCCAGAGCAAGCCAATCAGAAATAAAACATTCAGCTGGTCTAATGAAGTATTTGTTCTATCTAAAAATCTGGAAATAGACCATTAGGTTTAAGGGGGATCGGTTTACACCGCGCTTGTATACAAGCGGCTCACATGTTCATTGTTAAACTTTTCATCCCAAACTGAATGGGCTTTACATTTGGTGCAAAAAGGTAATTCAATAATGTGGTATACAACAATGCATTTATGCAACAAAAGACTTTTTGGAGGATTTCAGACGCCCAAAATTAAAGCAAGTATAGTTTAGTGAAAATCGGTCTTCAAATTGACATGAGGTTCGCAGGAGTTTGCTTGTTTATTAAAGGTAATGGTTTTGGTGAAGATCAAAAATAAACACGATGAATTTCAATCTGAAAGCTTACTCTTACTAAAGACGGTATACCAATACCAATTCTCAAGAGAAATCTTTCCGTCTGAAATACTGTCATTTTCGAGAAAATTGTGTCCGAAGACTTTCAATAAAGGCTTATTTTGATTCCAACAATCAAAATAGCACATAACGAACGTGTACAAAAAAAACACTGATAAAACAAACTTTCACAGGTTTGTTATTTCATGTATTGAATCACACAAAGTATGAACATTGCCTGCAACTGTTTTGCCAGCGCTGCCATTGCAGTATCGTATCTTTAAGAAACCGGCTACATTACATAGAGCTGAGTCTGTATGCATCTATGTTAATTGCTAACTGTACATTTTCACTTGGCTGAAAAAGATTGCGAAAAACGACAGTGAACCTACATTGTCTTACTGAATATTTCGTAATCGAACTGAATATTGTGTATTGCATTTTGCAGCGGGTATATCTATGAAAACCTTTGAACCTCGTCATTCACTTGGGGAACGTTATATGGAGGACGCTTCTGAAGAAGTTCTTGTGGTGTTCAGAATTAATTTGTTTATTTTTGAAGAAACAGACTGAACATGAAGG
This sequence comes from Hippasteria phrygiana, assembly GCA_037893225.1. NCBI lineage: Eukaryota > Metazoa > Echinodermata > Asteroidea > Valvatida > Goniasteridae > Hippasteria > Hippasteria phrygiana. The sequence goes on along the minus strand of JAZGUH010000783.1, from coordinate 91,010 downwards.
GAGGGGAAGCTATCAAGAAAGATGTGCGTCCATGTCATCACTCTCGAAATCGTAGCGAAAGCAAATTTTAGACTTAATGCATCTTCTTAATTCAATCACTCGCCTATGGTGCGTGTTGCTTCTTATGCCTACCACAACAGGCAACGCTTCAGTGTAGAATACGTGGAAATAAAAGTGATGTATAAGAATAGCCGGATATTATTGTCCGGATCGAAAATCGAAAGGTGGTTTTGTAAATTTGTTCAACGCCGGTGAGTATTTTTAGGAATCTTTTGTAAATCCACGGGGTTCTTGCTGCTAGTTATTGTCAACAGAATTGAAGAGGATTGGAGTCAGTCTGTAGACTGAGCCGGCAACGGTAGTTCCCGCCTCTTCTTTTCATGGTAATATTGAAACTGTACAAGGCGTGCGGACACTAGTAACATCATCGCCTCGGGCACGATTAATAAAATTACAGGCGGTTTGTGTACGGAGGCGGGAAGCGCTAGCCAAAATATGGAATTGTTGTGGGTGAATTGCGTTCCGCTATAGCCATATAGCAATGCTTCGGCACTGGGATGGTTCGTCTTACAAATTATACAACCCTCGTTTTCATGATTTTTTTTCTCAAGAGAAAGCTAGCACCGAGATTTTGCCCGGAGGCGAGTATCTGTTACAAAGTATCGTTTACGAGTGTGACGGACAGGTTTGGGTAATATCATGGAAGCTTTGCAATGCTTTACAATAAACTTGAGGTACGGCCGAGATGGATTGCGGGGTTGTGTCAGGCTTGCTATCACGGGAAATTGTCGTCGTCGTCGTCGTCGTCGTCGTCGTCGTCTAAAAGTTGGGATAAATATGCATCCGGCCTATTTCATTCACCTCTGTTCTTACGATAGAGGCTTGTAAAATTTGCGATTTCCATCCCTCTGCTTTGAGACGTTCTATATAGAAATACCGAGGAATAAACTACAAAGCAGAAATTTAGCTGACTGTGGGGAGAGAAGTCGTAATGGACCATCAATTGATATTACCGCCAAGTCACCTCGCAACCATTACTCACCGCGCCATTTTCACCCCCCTGGTGCCGCGCTGCATGGCCCTTCTGTAGTAGAATGATCCAGTCGGATTTGTCATTTGGTAAATTGCACGTTCATTCGACGGGAATTCATCAGATGATGCAGACTTGAAAGCAAGCCAGTTTCCTCTCCACACCAAATGGCAGGCTTTTTGGCTTAATCATTGACAGGTATACGGGATGGGTTCTTTCTTGTTTTTTTTATTTCCAAGTTGCATTTCAGCCGAAACCGGGAAGTCCACCGCGAATGGAACGGCTGACGGAGCCGAGACATGTTTTGATTGTTACCGCGCCGGGCTATAGCGGAGGGATCCAGGCCTTTGTGTTCCCGTCAGGGGCCCGACCGCTGCACCTGATAGATTGACTAGGGCTTAATTAAACTGATTGTCCGGTGTGCCACACATACAATATTCACCCATGATAAACTGTTTTCCAGATATCCAAAACTCCTGGCTGCGCGTGAAAAGCACTATGTCATTTTTGCCCTGATCGTGGTTGCAAAATAATGAAAGGTTTTTTTTCCCCTTTCTGTCTTTGGTAAGAATCCGCTGCCATATAGCCTTAACTCCACGGATATTAATGAAAACGAATTAATGACGCAAACTACAATAGTTATGAAAACGCACATCCACCCCGCACTATACGGATATCGAGAAAATTCATCCACATTTTATTCGCACAGTTGCTCTTCGGGCTCGAAAGGGCGCCACCAATCGCGCATTGTACGAAGTAGTTTTGGGGATGTATACCGAAGGTGTGCAATGCTTCGGGCGTTGTGTTTGCTTTGTCATATTTGTAGCTGTTCTAGCATCACATGCAAGTCTCGTAACTGCTCTCATACATGGAGAAGAAATATAGAAGCAAAGCTAAATATTTGCCTTTTTTAAAAACTAGTTTTTTGCCAAATCCAAAATAGAATTGACATAAGAAGGGGGTCAGGTTGACGCAGTAGACCTTTTCTCGCCTTCTGCTTTATACTATGGCCCGGATTCAAATCCCATAGGGTTAACGTGTGAACTTTTGTTTTCAGTCCCTGCCTGATTGCGTGGGTTTACTAAAAAGTAGACTGGGTTTGACAGACCTAATGTGAACATCTAGCTGAACTTACGCTGACTTTGTCCCTGAGTGTCCTCCCCTCAGTGCTCTCCACTGGCCACGCCCCTGAAGGGACGTGGATTTACAGGCTGTTTTTTACAAGTAACTGCGCATCGTTGTTATTATATCCGCAATTGAATAAGGGCGTGTCCTTTTTGCAAAGCACAAACACGATAAACATGTCACAAAGACGTCAATTTCGTTATCTTACCTGACATGTGGGTAAACAAACGAAAGAATTGGCGCTAAAAGTGTTGTATTTTTATTACCATTTCCCCAGGTGTACCTGAACAGTTTTCAAATGTCATGCTTATAAATCAGACAGACTTTTAGGAGTTAAAATACTGACCACAATAGTAATATGAACATGTGCTTTTCACTAGCGTGCGTTCCTTAATTTTGTTCTCTTTTAATTTGGCTGACTTTAAAAATGGTCTTTTTAAAATATACATGTAGACATATTTGCTTGTAAGAAACGTCTTTGAGCTTGACGGTGATATTGACCGCATCGAATATGACGTCATGACAATAATGCGTGCCAATATTATGATATGACTGTCACACAATATGGCGGCCTATTGTTCTTGCTACGGTGACGTGGGTGTTAGATACGGTCAATAATGTATAATCCATTTTTAATTATATCTGGGTCTGAGATGCTGTGTTCTCAAAACCACACTCGAAAAAAGAAAATAATACTATTAATATTGATGTGGTATATTCGTTTATAGATACCACAATGTCGTATCTACATCAAACGAGTAGTCCAATTTGGCGCGCGTTAACCTCTCGTTTTAGCAGTGAATGACTTCAGTTAAGATTTTACATAAGTTTACCTTGTCTTCATTGATACGTTCCACATGAAAAACATTCAGTTTAAATTGGCATTTCAGAAAACACGAAATATATAGGTTTTTCATTTGTTATTGAACATCTACAGTCAGTCGCGATTTAATTTTAATTTTTATGACGTGTACTTTTAAAGTTTGTGCGATTTTATGTGCAAGAGCTAATAACTACAATTTTGTATTTGAAATGAATCAAATGACAAAAAGTATTAGAGTTTGTGTATGAAATTGGAAATTGTTTGAGAGTGTAGGCGATTTGAAAACTATAAGAATCCCAGCACGTTCTGTGAATTCAGGGAAATTATAATCATGATGCGAAATAGATATATACACTCAAAACTTGTTAATGCACAAGAGGTAACTGCTGTTTGGTATAATAGGCACTTTAGATGACACAAACAAGTAAATCTCATTCATTTGAATCAGCTCAAATAAAATGAAAGGGGTTGTTTAGGGTGTACAGAATTATGGAGAGAAAACATAGGCCTAATCAAGACAACTTGATATGACCCCATTGGACCAAAGGTCAAAAGGGAATTAAAAGTTCGCTCTTGAAATTAAACAAAAACCGTTAAGCACGTTTCTAATTTTCTGGCCCTATTTTGTATGCTGGAAAATGCGGGGCGTGTTTGAGTTTTTCTTCCCAATTTGGCAGCGCCCCGAGACGGAACCACAACGAAAATCGATGCTAAATGAAGCTGCTTCGGCTTATAATAGCCGGGCCAGCGTAAGTCAGGGATGGTCTCTAATGCATGCCTACCGAGCTAGAATCAATCTGTTATGGGTTGACCGGGGCACATAAAACGCATAATGGCGCTTTGCAGCGGACTTTGGACCAGGGGATCGCTTGCAAAAATTAGTAAAATTCATCCTGTGTAGATTGTGCATGGCTCATGAAAATGTGCGCTGTCCGTCGTTGCTTCGTTTTCAGAATCGTGGCATCGTGTTTTCTTTTCTTCCTTTTTGCCTCTTTTTTTCTTTCTTTTAGTATACTCAATTTGCACGTTTGATTTCCGTCGAATCGCTGTGTAGAACGGCATAAAGGTGCACTCTATAACACATTGGTTGAAAGTAGCTAATAATATACAAGTACATGTATTGGTCAAATGTAACCAATGTGGTTGGTAGATATGTGATCAACTAAAATATTCATTTGAAGCAAGATATGGGACAAAGGGAACCCCCCCCCCCCCATCTTTTGTGTTGGGCATTGTGTTCCCGGAATCTCAGAAATTCCTTTCTGATATTCAGGGGATGTGTTAGGTACCGTAACAATAGTCTGGAGTGTGTATAGGGTATAGGGACAAGAGGGGGTACCCCTTGGTCCCATATCTTTCTGCGTATAAACAAAATATTGGTTAAAACAAATAAACTGATATGGGTTACTTTAAACCAATTCATATTGGTTGTAAGACCTACCAACAGTCCATATACTATACAGCCAAGATATGTATTGGTACTGTGCAACCAATTATATTAGTCAAATTAAACCAATGTGGTAGGTATAGTCGAACAAAGATATGGGTTTAAACGGCCACGTCTGCTATCAATACGGGTACCCTTTATCCAAGCCGTATTTGGTATAGCCTAAGAAGTTTGAGCCCAGATTAGCAGTTTTCCACTGAGTATTTCATATCATAGAAAGGTTCTAGAAATTAAATAGATATGTCTGTTACCTTTGATGTAACACAGTTGAAAATGTACTTGACTGACTTCATTAATGAAGAGCCAATATACTTTCCCGGATCTTAACAGGGAAAATATTCATTTCAAGAAGTAAGCTCAGGTGCAAATTTCCAACCAATTAATGTCGAATGTAGTAACTCTGAACAGAAACAACAGCAGATCTATGACCAAATATAATTCAGTTCCAAAAAAAAAAAAAATCCAATAAATTTTAGCTCGGTTGCTATGCTAGTCCTTCCATATGGATTACCGTGAGATAATGAGTCCAGGCGATAATACAAGGGGAAACGAAATTGTGCTGTACAGACCGTATGGTTATAGAATCGGTTAATGATTAACGGAATACAACCCAGCCAGTCGGCTTTTTACGGTTTCGATAAAAACTGCATGTGATTATACCTGTATCTCTCCACCGAGTCGTGCGATATACTGGTAGTAGTTGAAATAAACTCATACAAATCTTTCTTTTATCTTATTTTTAACAGATTGCAGCCGACAGGAAAATATTGTTTGGTAATATTGCGTGTGAGTAATTTTTCTGATGTCCGGAAAAGAACCGACTTGTATCCTGACCATAGTATGTTGTTAAACCCGGACCTGTAATTAAACTTTGCAATGGGGTTCACTGTGGAATAAATCCATTCATTCAGGATTCTGTATGATGTAAATATCACAACAAAATCCTTATCATGTGCAGAATTAGGCAGGACTATCCCCCTGCCAGATGTTCTCAAGACAAAAATGACTGAATAATAATAATAATAATAATAATAATAATAATAAAAATAACCGGCATTCAGAACGCTCCTTTTAATTCAACTAAATCACAGCGTTTACAGTTGTTATTACCCCTGTTCATCGGGCCCAACAATCATTCCAAAAACCCGGAGTATATAGGCCTATACAGTCCTCGCTGCAAGTTAAGCGCACATGGGCTAATCAAACACATACCGGTAACCATCACTGCCCTGCCACGTACTCATTTACTCCTGTGTGGAGAGAAGCAACTTGTGACAAAGTGTCTTGCTCAAGGACACAAGCAGCACGACCCCAGCCGGTCGCGAACCCACAATCTGCAGTATCACCGAGATCCTGAGTACGGTACACTATCAAGGCCACAGCACTCCACTTGTGTTTGGAATACACAAACATCACTGCTGTTATACTTCAAAGGGAAACTTTGGGGCAGTCGAAATACTTGCATCTTTACTCTTCAATTGTTCAAAAATAGAAGAATGCTTTCTTTAGAAACAAATTTCAAAATAAAAATTAACGTGTTTCTTAGACAGACAGGTCACAATGAGAAGACGAAACCAATTTATAAGGATATTGTCATAAACCTTGAGATGTTGAAACTTTAATATTTCAAATTAAATTGTATAATAATTCACGCCAGAAGTTGCTCCATAATGAGTATAGGCATTATGCATTTTCCCAACACTTTACATTCAATAATGGTTTCTATGGCTTTTTTGGCACACAGTTTAGGCCTACTGAAGGAGTCACATATTTTGATAAAAGACAACGGCTTCCTCGCCACAAAGGTTGTACAGGCAAGAAGTTATTTAATGAGTCATGCACGGGTTTTATTCAAAATCAAAGAGGGTAATTGAGCGTGAAACTCGGCTTTCCGCCTGCTGCCACCAAAAAATATACTCTAGCTAAAACAAAAAGCTACGGCAATAGCTTTTTCCCTCGTTCGGCATCGCTATAGAATTCTTACCTCGCTTTTCACTTCTGATCCGGGTCCGAATCCCACCAGGGCTGACATGTGGATTGGGTTTTCAGTCCCTGCCTGATTCCGTGGGTTTCCCCAGAATATAATTCTCGGGTTTTCCTCCCACCTCTAAAACTAAACATTTCTTCGCGTCTTCCCACAGGTTTCTTCAGGCTTTCGAGCTACAGTGCGATATGCGCTTTTGGGGAATCCTGTGGTTTCATTGCCACAAAGAATTAAAATAAAACAACATCGATTAAAACATGCAATAGATCGACTGGAAGGGTTTTGGGTTGTTTTGGAGAAAAGGCAAAAAGGCGGCGGTCTCGAAAAAGGAAGCGAGTGGAGATCCTAAACATTTTGTTTTACCTAGCCCGTCTATGAAAAGAAAATGGCGCCTACCCTTTACAATACCCAATCTACATTTTCCCATTGTCTATTAAGTTTGGCGTTTACTTTAAGCTTGGTGTGCCCTGTGCATTACCGTCTGCAACATAATCCTAAAGTCAAATTAACTAAGAGAACTCGCGCTGTTTGCTGGCTAGCCTGACGCGCCTGAAATCTATCAAAGTTAAACCGAAGTCCGATTAACAAAAGACCGACAAATCCCACAAGGTGGTCGTTCCTGACTCGTGGGGTGTGTCCCAGAGTTACCGAAACCCTTCTGGTCAAATCATTGTTTGTCTTAAGCATTAGATTATCCCAGCAAAAGGTTTGCCTAATGAGTTCCATCATAAAAGCAAACTCGTCCGTGTCCAGACTAAAACAGCAAATATCAGGCTAGCAGTCCGGTAAATTATGAAATGGAGGAGGCTATTGTGTGTGCGTTTTGTTGTTGGTCCTGCTGTTATACCGTACTTGGAAAAATCATAGAGTATGGGACCAAGGGGTACCCCCCCCCCCCCCCCCCGTTCCTATTCCTTGCTCTATGCTTATACACACTCTACACTGGTATTATCTAACACCCCCCCCCCCCCCGGATATCTGAAAGGAATTCCTGAGTTTTCGGGAACACAATGACCAAAACAAAGGAGGGGGGTTCCCTCTTTCTCTTTCCCTCTTGCTTCAAATACCTTTTCTTTGAAAGTTATTACTATCTTCGTAATCCCGCTTCTGCCAGTTTTCTTTGTTCACTTTGAACATTCATTCAAATTACCTTGTTAAGTTTCCCTTGTGGTTTGTTTGACCATTTTCTAAGTTAAAGTCGCATCCTCATTAAGTGATCCCCACAATGTGGCTTTCCAGGTTGTATTGTGAAGTTGGGATGTGATCCCTGGCTATTATGGCATTATGGGCTTATGACTTCTGACTAGCCCCCCCCCCCCCCCCCCCAAACAAAGACACTGAAAATCTGGGAGACCGCCAATGTAGGGCAAGATATCTCACTGGTACGGTATCCGGAGGTCGCAGGTGCAAATCCCACTCCTGCCAGTTTTCTTTGTTCACTTTGAAAACATTATCCTAATAAAATTAATATTACATGTATATTTTTTTACTATAGCTCGACCAAAATTGGTTACTGTCACGGCAGACTTCCCCAGCTAGATCAAAATCAGTCAAAATCAATCAAAATGTGAGTGAGTGAACGGTTCATCTTCTTTTGTTGACAAGTTCCGTACTTTAGGGCCATACACATCAGCGGAGTATTTATGCCACCTTTCCAAATATCTTGAGATCGTTTTAGTCCTGTCGAGCCTGTATTCTTAGCCTCTTGGATATTTATTCGACGCATTGAGCCCCATAGAGACCGAGTCAATCATCCTGTGACCCAGTTCCAAAAACCCGCGTAAGTTTAAAACCCAGGAGATGGGTTCGCACGGTCATGCAGCCGGCCCGGGTGCACTTGAGCGCACTTGGATGTTGTAAAACCGTTGTTTGTTGCAGTGTTAGACGCCCTAGGTGTTTTGACAGCTTTGGCGCGCGTTCGGGGGCAGCTTGTACCTGTGAGTATCTTCCAATGGTGAGATTAAATAAGCTGTCAGGCGTGGCTCTCGGTGGGTATCCAAAACAAAATGGCTGCCGCACCGGTGGACGTGTGAGACTGCTTTGTGCAGTTGCCCATGCACGTATATTGGTTTCATATGGTCCCTTTGTAACTGTCTCTTCATTTGGCAACATGCTGTTGTCTTATTCAAAATGAGAAAACATGGGGTGTAGAGTGGCAGGTTGCAACGGGGTGGAGATTTTAAAAGCAAAATTGGGACGCTAATAGAAGCAAAATTGGGACGCTGAAAATGGGTTAAAAGGGATGAAAATTGTATTTTGCAACATGAAAATAAAACCCTAGCTACGCGCCTGCGCAGTGTGACCTCACACTAAAATGTTTATACCGTATGGGAAGTCGTGTTTGGGAGCTAGGTTGGCCCAGTGGTACTTTCCTCGCCTTCCACCGCTGTGACCTGGGTTCGAATCCCACCAGAGCCGACATGTGGATTGGGTTTTCAGTCCCAGTCTGATTCCGTGGGTTTTTCTTTTCCTCCCACTTCTAAAACTGAACATTTCTTTGTCATCTTCCTTCAGGTTTCTTCAGGCTTTCGAGCTATACAGTGCCATATGCGCTTTTGAGGAATCCTTGATTTCATTATCAGAAAGAATTAAAATAAAATAAATAGAAGTATCGGCTAGATATAGGGTCTGAATTTACCAAATGCTGAATATTTGATATCTGAATGCACCGTATACGCGTCATGACAGAATTACCTCCATTTTTTGACCAAAAATCACTTTATATTTATATAGATTTCTTCCATCTCTTAACTGTATCACAGCCACAGCATAAATAATACAACAAAAACCGAACCAGAACCTCAGGGGGTTAATATGGGCTTTTTAAGGTTTATTCCAGTTTTGCTTATTTTTCTACAGTTTGAAATTGATTTGGTAAAACTGTCTTCGTGAAGAAGCATTACCTCCAATGTTTTCAACAAGATCATTTATCAGTAGAAATTATCTTAACTCTTTTACCTCGTCCAGTAAATTTGCTCAAAATAAGTCGATCTCCAGAGAAACTTTAAACTTCATAATAATGATACTTCATAATAATGAACATGAAGCTGAATTTGATGCACCATGTATCCAGTGCAGATCTTTTTTCTCGCCGAAAGCATGTCGTGGACATTCACCATATTGATCTCTTGCATTGCGGTGCCCATTGCGAGAGGGAATACCAATGAGATTCTGATGTCAAATGCTGTTCACCTGACATTACGCATTACAAATTCAGTGCAACATCTAAATATTGGATGACTCTCGGGCCGTCCTTACACGTTCTGGAAAGTCGAGAGAGAAGAAGAGAGAGACGGGTGAGTGCCTATACCCATCGTAATGTAGCCAGTAATGGAGCACGATTAAATATCAATGGAATTTCATCAGCCTTTTCAGTTTTCTCGATATTTGGGGGGGGGGGGGGGGGGGGGGTAAGGGGGGAACTGAATTCTCCCTGTCAATTATAGGTATATCATAGCATTGACGGAGCTGATAACATACCTGCAGACTTCACGGGATTCAGAAAAAAAATGAAATAACATACCTGTGAAAGTTTGAGCTCAATCCGACAATCGAGTCCCGAGCAAGGGCGGATCCAGAACACAATCTTTTGGGGGGCAAAAATTGTTTTTCCCCGAAAAATGGGTCCAAAGAAAAACGTGCACAAATCACAGATAAAACGGAGGATTATTGCTTCCCTTTCTTTTACTTTGTTTTATTTTTATGTGGGTGTACGCAGTGGCTGCGTTTTGTTTTGCGGGGGACCATGGCCCCCTCCCCCCCCCCCCCCCCCCCCCCGGAACCGCCGTTGGTCCCGACAGAAAAGTAAAAACTCATTCTGTTGTAATATAGTGATTTTGATGTTTATTATAGGTTTACTTCGATTGTTGACATTGAAATAAACCACAGCGTTTTGGGAGGTTTTCAGATGCAATTTTCTCAAAGATGACAGCATTTCTGATTTCTGATATTGTTCAAAGTGAACAAAGAAAACTGGCAGGAACGGGATTCGAACCTGCAAACCGGAAACCGTGCCGGCGCTCTACCAGCTGAGCTAGTCAGAAGTCATAAACCCATGCCGTATATAGCCAGGGATCACGCCCAATTTTACGTTGGTAGATCACCGGTACGGTATTCCGGAGGTCGCAGGTTCGAATCCCGCTCCTGCCAGTTTTCTTTGTTCACTTTGAAAATCTATTTAAATATACCTCGTCGGTTTCGCTTGTTGTTTGTTTGGGAAAAAAAACATATTTGTGACCATAACCAAAGCTATGTTATACATTTAAGAACAGTGGTCAGTGTCACGGAGATGCTGAGCACAGGAACGTTTGCAAAACAGGTTACCAACCAAAATGTCGTACAGTGTATAGACCTACTGTTTGTGGCTGGTACTTGGCTTAGCAGCGCCACGTTATAGGGTCCTAACGGTTAAAAGGTCCTTCGAGTGGCTAGATGACAAACATGATAACATCATCAGGTCAGAGCTAATTGAGAAAAAAATCTCTAACCAGATGAAAACAAAGTCCCACCCATTTTAGTTTGTAGAATTTATTCTGGGATTTCGTCAATTTCTGTGCTTCTTCGTTCAGGTATTTAAAGTCCTTTTTGTAAGAAGAAAGCAGAAAGTTTTAATAACGGAGTGGTGGATCTGGGGATTGACCCTCCGGTCTTTGTCGGGTTTTTTCTTTCACGGTAACAATTACAAACCAGCAACTCTTTTTGATATGTTGTTTAATTTCCCTTTAAGCCTATAAGTGATGAAATATATAATAAAGTGTTGAGCGGCACCGCCAAGTACCAGCCTCTCCCCTACACCCCCCCCCCCCCTACAAATTAGTTTGCGGACAAACAAATAGCAAAGTTTTTTCATTGATTTTACGTGCCATGTTCTGCAATGCCATAATGGACGGGTTCACAGCTATCGAATTTAGAATAGGTTTCCTGGCAAGAAAATGTTATAGTCTTTATAATAAGGCCCGCAATGCTGTAAAGCCTACATTGGTGATTATTATTTTTTCACATACGCTAATTTTTGCAATTTTATTAAATATTTTCTGATTCATGTTTCTGTATTGTTTCAGAGAGATGGCCTGATTAGGACAAATCTGTTAATCAGAATTACCATTTCTTAATAACCAATTATTGCATTCTGGAAACACATTGGAATACATTTGACATGCAGTGTGCAGAATAATTAGGTTAGAAATCGGCGATGTATAATTTTTATTTAATGATTCTTTCTTTTTTCATTCCGTTCTAGTTTTTGTTTTAGCAAGCAATTTGTGCAAATTCCTCTAATAATTTTATTGAGAAACGACTAAGATAAAACTGACAGATACCGTATGGGTACATGACTTAAAGGGTCACACATGGCGGAGTAATTTTACATTTCTTTGGAAAATGGTATTATTTACAAATGAAGCTCTTTCAAATGTGTGGTTCCGTTCTGCTTATACATGTATATGAAAGCCGCCAACACTATATGAACATCTAACAAAAGAAAAACGGTGCACTAACAATGAACATCCATTGTTACTTGTTCACAGTGTAATCGTTTTATTCACTCAGCTTATGTGGGTTCATGGCATTACACATTCTCTTGATGATTTATACCAGTCAGCCCCCCCCCCCCCCCCCCCCCCAACATATGACAAATTTGTACGAGTGGCAACTTGCCTTAAAAGTAAATTAGAACAGAGATGTTTTCTCTTTTGCCATGTCCCGACGTAATGTATGAAGCACTATATACTCAGTGTTTTCCGAGAGCCTGTGTGAAAAAATTCACAGGCTTACTCGGGCAGGACTCGAACCCACGACCTCCTGCTCACTAGTGCAGACGTCTTAACCACTCGACCACCGAGCTTGCCGGGGTCGTCTGGTCGACTCGAATCCAATTTAAAAGTTTTGTTCTATAATTGATGTATATAATCATGCTTAGCTACGTTGAAAAGGATGCATTTTCTCCGATGCTATGAAATGAAAACTTGTAAATTTAAAAGAACTTTGGGGGAAACCGTTTTGTGCGCCAAAACACTTCAAGAGGAAAGCCTATATATATCTTGTTGTTAATGCGATGGGGCGCCGCCACGGTTGTAGAGCGGTGCAGCCTTTGTCTACGCCTATAATGCAGCAGCTGCATCTTGAAACGTGTACATGACCTGCGTATGCAATAATATAGTCATGCAATGGACGGGGAAATAATGAACGTCGTATTCAAATCACGGCAGCCCCGTCCACCATTTAGGAGAAAAGTCCAACTTTTTTTATATTTCGACAATGAACACTTCTTACCTGTGTTTTCAAAGCTCCCGGTTTGTTGTTGTTTTCCCGGCTTTATTGCCGTTGTTCGTGCCGACCTCTGGTGTAACAGAAACATAATCAGGCTCTCTTATCTTGATAGTACGCGAATTACAGCAGGTCGTATCGTCACATCAACGAGGTACAATCCGTGTCGATGGCACTCCTAGCCCCGCGCGTCTCGCCGGCCGTGCTCGGTCCATTGGTACGGGGAGATCCGGAGGTATTTTTTTCGGGGAGTAAATCCCTCCGATACCGATCTGATGGCAAGTTTCATCCCAGCCGGCATTCTGCGCCCGTCCCCGCCGTGTGTGCGACCGCGGCGACTCGCCACTCGATTCTGCTTGATTTTCCTCCCGTTGCTTGCACTTTGAGACCGTATATCAGAGCATTTACAAACAAAAAAGTCAGTCCAATATTTAACATAGTCTCCAGAGCAAATGACACCAAGCACTTTGTTATATATTACATTTTTATTTGAAGTTCAGCCGTTCCTCTGTTGACTTAGCCAAGCAATGCTTCAGAAGTGACTAGTGCCTATATGGTCTGCAAGCAAATTGGCCATATTTATGCTAAAATGTGTTTATCGACCCTGCTGAAAAATAAACCCCTCCAGAGTAATAGTAGGGAAAATAAGAAGATATGGGCGATGAGTCTATATAATTAGGGAAGAGGGTGTACAGACCATTTTCCTATCTATATTTATAAGCTTGTGTTTTCGTTTTCCACAAGTGTTTGTTCGCGTGGTTTATGGGACCGTGTTACACCACACCTGAAATTATGACACTGACACCACGACGCGATCGAAGCACTTTGAGGAGCGGGGCTTTGGGCTGCGTTTCGTCGGCCGGAGATCGGATGATATTTTTTTCTCCCCGTTCCTCCTCCTTCCCCGGGTCGGGAAGTTTGTTCTACCTGCGGGGCAGTCATCCAATCTGCAGTCTGCAATACGATAACATTCCCCCGTGCTTGTATCCCTCATTAATAAGGCTATCGCTAAGTTATCAATCCTCAACCGAGGAGAAATCCAATTGGGGTGGGGTTTGGGAGCCATACGCCCTCCTTTCTCATTATCTGTCAGCCATTTTGTACCCTTTTCAGCTTCATGTTGACCGTGGGCTTTCTCAATGGCGTAACTATAAATTTTACGGCACTTATCCCTTATATAGGCCCTACATAGAAGCCAAACAATTGCTGAATTCCCTGGAATATATTTCTAATCGCTGACAGGAACACACTAACGGGAAAGGGAATGATAAAGTTTCCCATAGCGATCTATCCAACCTAATTTGCCTCTACAACCCTCCCCACGGAAATCTATGTTCCTTCCTCAATTTAAGATCGACATTGATGATTGTCTTCCTATAAGGCAATGTCTTGGATCACATCAGAGTCACTCAATTTTCACAATTACATGCCACGCACTCACTAAAAAGTAATTCCATGCACAAGAGCTAAGTAATCTGATTTTGTTCAGGTTACTTGAGACATGAGCAGATTTCCTCGTTTGTATGAACACAAAGTCCCACATTCCAGAGTTTAGTTACTACTTGTGCGCGGAATCGAACTTTTTGAGTGCAGCACCAACTACAGAACTTCTCCATGTCTCTCTCTCTTCCCAGATCCCCATGACGTGAAGTTGACAAAGGTCCCAATGGTATTACCACTCTTTCCTTATCCCACCGGAACTCAGCCGCGTCTTTGCCTCGTAATTAGCTCATGAATGATTGAATATTTTGCCAACTGATGTCAACGGACATCTCACAACATTCCCTGTGGGAGTTTCTCTCGTCTGGAATCTAGTTCTTGGTGTGGTGATGCTGTACGGATGGAGAAATTGAGCCACGGTTGGACCAGTTTGCCTTTCACGCTTAAAATTGGAGTTGGGAAGCGAATAGGCCTATGTATTTTTTATAGCGCCCCCGAACAAAGACACTGACAATTTGGGAGACGGCCAATATAGAGCAAGATAGCGCAGTTGGTAGGAAGTCGCAGGTTCAAATCCAGCTGCTGCCAGTTTTCTTGTTCACTTTAAAAATGTATACAATTAATGTAAGATAAGCCGTCTGTGGTGGTCAGTAGTTATAATCAGTGTTGGAGGTGTTTCCCCAAATATTTCTATCCTCTCCCCACCTCCAATTTTATCCCCAAAACCACCCACCCCACGCCTCCACTGGCTCAGTTCCCACGTCTCTGTAATAACTTCACACGTCTACCCCGACTGATTTAACTTCGAATCCCATGTCCATCTTCTAATTCCTTCACTCAGCTCTGCCCCACCCCGTGTGTCCACCCATCTGCGCACCCCTCTCAGCCCTTTCACCTCCCGTGCACCACCTTGGGTGGCAACATATTAATTAAACGACGAGTCTGGCTGCGCGAGCTCGATCGAAACTCCCCGCCACCACCGGCCTTTAGGCAATGAGTAACCCCGGCAATAGTTTCTCATTAACCCGGTCCGGGTTTTCATTAATTTGCCGTGATTAATAAATGACACTACATCCCACTGCTGGGTGATGTACCGTATTCATTTCCTGGTGAGGTCTCGAAGACTATGCCAAAGTGCCCCCCGTAAATTGCTTATATTCTGGCTTTCCAGTGCATCCCGTCAGCTTATAAGCAATGTTCAGATCAAAAGCATGCATGCGTGTCAACACCTTGCTAAGTGATAACCCTTCAGAACCCCTAAAGATCTTTTCTTCTTTATTATAGCACGCTCTCAATACTCAATGATATACGTCAATATGATGCAAGGAACTGGTGTCAGTTTAGTTGTCATACCCATCTTCTGTGAAATTGTCATGAAATTTTCCTGAGTAGATATGAAAAGAATGAATTTTTGTCACATTTTCCCCTTCTTTTTCAGGATCCGCTGCCTGTTAGGTTACTATGGGTAATCACAACCGCATGTAACATTTCATGAATTCAATCATTCAGGTAGAGCAGACCCCATTGACTCTTTCTTATTTGTGAAACTTAGAACAACACCAGTAACACTATTTTAACTAATTAGGCCTGGCGTTTAATTCAGGAACTTATTTTCCTTTGCTACTTTGACTAGTTTGTACTTTTTCAATATTGCTTATAATGTTTGTAGTCTGGTACCTTTTTGTGTTTAATGGTGCTGGTCTTACCAGCTTTTGAATTCGCTGAAAGCCTGATATTTAGACCTTAGAAGAATTGTTCACATCTTGATCGTTTGGCGAATAAGAAATTGTTTGTTTGTTTGTTTGTTTGTTTGTTTGTTAAATTGTTTGTAAGGAAAAACAGTTTCGATAACTGTTCGAATCCCGCCCGAGTAAGCCTGTGAATTTTTCACACATGCTCTCGGAAAGCACTGAGTATACAGTGCGTCACATATTACGTCGGGACAGGGCAAAAGACAAAACATCTCTGTTTAATTTACATCATCCTACGACGCAAACATTCCATCTTCTGACTGTCCGAATGTAAACGAAAACGAACACATCGCTGATTGAAAGTGTCTGTATCGTTTTCTTAACTTAAATTGGACAAACTGAAATGTTGGGATTGACGTTACCTCATTAATAGGTTTGGAAAAAAAATTGTTTGGTTTAACATTTACGTACAAGCCACTTTAAGCGTCCCCGGGCAGAATAAATATCGGAGGCATAGGCTAATCTCTTATTTGATTTAGTTGGAAAAAATACCTTTTGACACCTTTTTAACAATAAGGTGAGAAACTAAATTAAAACAATAAATATCACTGTTTATTCAGGGGTAAGAAAAAAATGATTAAACAAGCAAAAAGCCGCACTGCGAACTGGAGGGGAAAAAATAATCGAAATCAATATGCGCAATTGTTGGAAATGATAAATGAATATCATAAATCGGCCCCGTGTCCATAGCTCGGGGGCATTCCGTGAGAAACTCGCTCGCTGACGCTGTTTGTACAGTGTGCTATAGTATGCCCTACCAACAACATATTACACAAATGCTCCACATTGCTGTCAGAGCGCTGCCAAGCATAGAACTGCAATTACAGATTTCGAGTTTTCATTGGTTTTAAGACTGAACCCCACCCCCCCCCCCCCCCCCCACCCGAAGAAAGAAATCTTCTATTATCGGTTGTTGCACGTGTATAGATCGGCCCTGTGTGCCCGTCCGCTTTTCCCCGCAGTGTCAGCGTGCATGCACCCTTTTCTCTGCCGTACAGCTAACAGCCACCCCAGTTTAAGATAAAACGAAGGGAGGGGGGGAAACGACCGTGGGCCCCGCCAATACACATGCAAAATGGGTGCGTAACCGAAGAAACCATGAAAAATTTATGTTGGTTTGGGCGACTGCACCGAGGGTCCCGGGAGACGGGGCTCTGAAGCAAAAAAGAACGCCCTGGCTTTTTGCCCGGCGGCGCGGGCCGGCCCGGTAGGCCCCATCCCCCCAAGGTACGACAATGGAAACCAGGGGCCAAAAGAGTGGAGAGGTGTGAATCTGTTAATTGGGCTGTATTTGCCCGAGTGTGTACTGTTTTGCTTATCATGAACACCGAAGTAGTCCCCCCGCTGTGTTGGGAGGGTATACTCGTTAAAAACCACCAGGATCCGTTGAGCCAATTCACACTACCAAGGGGTTATGGTAGGGTACTTTGCCGGTTCGCCTTCCACCAATCCGACAAGGCGGGCCGCTTGTTTTGATCGTGAGCGCCTCTTAGCACTCAGCTGATATTGTTCTTGTTTAGTAATCTCCTCTCAAGTCAAGACCAGTGCCTTTGTGGTCGTGTGCCGCTAATTGCCCGGCCGAAATGAGAACAAAGTCCACCGACAATCGGGTGGGACTTTTTCGGAGTGTTTACAACCAACGCTATATCCCTCTGCCTGCTCCGTTGTTGTGATTCCCCGGCTCACTGCCCCCAATAAACTCACAAATTATCCCCCCTTCTTTTCTTAAATTACCCAACCATCTCCATTATATCCTTTCTGGTCTGCATCCCACGGTGATGTCTCGTGAGGCGAAGTGCTAAACACAAACCATTGAGTTCAGTGAACTCGACACAGTTTAGAGCATTCTGCATTAAAGATTAACCCAAAAAGTTGTCAGTTTAATTGGAAATTAATAACTTTTCTTTCGCTTAAACCTTGCCATAGTTCGATTGTGTGTTCGTTCTGTGACCATTTACGCTCTGTTCTACTGCCATTCAAACGCTTTGCCATTCAACGCTCTGCACCGCATGAAATCTAACCTCGTGCACTGCTAAAACTTCTTGGGAGCTCTATTCATTGCATTGATCCCAGCCGGGAAAAAATGCTGAATGAATGATAATATAAAAGCAAGTACAAGCAACCGTTCAATTATTCAATCGTTCAGTTGCATCGGGAATCATTCAATATTCAGGTTAATCAATTAACATACAACTGGTGACACGTTTTGAAATGTATACGTTTTCGAGCCACACTTTACGATCGCAATGCATGCGTGTACACTGTACAGGTCGAAGCATTTCACCTTTTTTTATGGTGTACCGAGGACCGGGAACAAACGACTGATTTCGGAGGACAAAAGGTCTTAGGTTAGCATGCCGTCCTCAGTTAGAAATCGTGTACAAAACCAATGAGAGGACTGCAAAAACAGTTGAAGTATACACACCAAAAAAGGCACCGGAAGGAGAATGTAATATTTACACTATTAACACGCATGTGTGCGTTTTTCTGTGTCAAGGGGGACGAGATTTATATTCAACAAAGATAATTTGTATCCATCAGGTTGTGCATTCATTGCGCAGGTCACACAAAGCAATCCGAGTAACTCAACGTGATACACAGACAGGGCACATCACGTGGTCATTTCTATTTTACTAAATCAAAAGTGATCTCGCGTTTCCCAGGCGTGCAAATACACTGGCAGTGTGTACATTTAACTCCTAATATTTGGGTGTGTAATCACCAACAAATTATAGTGGAAAGCGCGGGCTCTTAAACGTTGCCCCAGGCCCTACAGCAATCTTAGATTGCTGGGGAAGACCGGGAACTGAGTAACACAGCGGCAACAGTAGACAAGGGTTCTCACTCGCGCTGCTCAAGAGCGTAATAAGCGTACGGTTCGCCATGACTGTCAGAGTACGAAGCATGAGGACAATTGGAAAAAGGACACGGGAATTATTGCATCTCATTCTTTAAAGGACAAAATTATATCCTGCCACACAAAACGTGGCATGTCTTGCCCTAAACCGAGGCCTCCCCTACCTATGATGTTTCACGGAAACTGCCCGATATAAAACCGCATGATAAATCCCTTGCTATAATTTACTGCGCGCCTGGTCGGGATGAGTTGGTAAGCCCCGCGACCAAATGAGAAAATGGAGGTTGGGGGATTTTGTTTCCCTAACCCCTGGCCCGGTTGATACGCTACTATGTTGACCTAGCCGCTGAAAGGGCCAGCCTTTAAGTTGCGATTGACCCACCTCGACGTTACCTGACACTCGACCGCCATTGCCTGCTGAATGGACGAATACGCTAATATGCAAGCCCCAGTTTTTACAGCGAGGCAACAGCGGCTCTCCATCGCCGGCCCCGGCGCGCACACGGCAGCCGGGCCGTACTAATGCACTCGGATTCGCTCTTGCGAAACCCATGCACGTTTTCTAAAAGCCTTTACACGGGAATCGAAATTCTGGCGATAATAAGTAACCGGGTGTTATTTCTCAAATTAACAGCTTCTCGAATGTCCAATCTTCACAGGGACGTGTTTTCATGCACATATTTTTAGGACCAAAAACTCAATATTGTTATCTTACAGATGGCTACATCCTGTTCAGCGATACACCATTATTACATTTTCTCTTTCTTCGTCTTTAGATGGAAATCTATACTGAGCACTTTTGCCTTGTGATCTTTCAAGCACTCGGCTCATTTTGTGCGCTGATCTCGCGAGAAATCCTTGCATACGTTGTGCTGCAAATTTAACACGTTGTAGAATGTTAATTCAAAAGGTTGTAAAATTAAATAGAAAAGTTGTACAAATGAAGAAAGCCTGGGCTCAATGGCTAAAAACGTTGGAAAGACGCAACAGACAGAAATGTTTACTCACGACTTTCATAAGTAGGCCTAGGCCTATAGGTTTCAAAATGTCCCATTTCGTAATCAAAACTTGCCTACAAACCTTTTGTTTACGCAACGAGAATACAGGTGCATGTAAATGTATAGTCGTTTTCCAAGTGGTATCATGTCACTACAATTCGCAAATCTTTCTGTTTTAGTACCGTACTTAAAGGGGCTAGTTATTGTCGCACAGACAGATACCGTGCATAATGTGCTCTCTACCCACGCTGTATATAAACCCACATGTACACGTCATGTTATTCTAATCACATACCGAGCCTATTACGATAGTGTTGGTTTTTGTTTATAATTGCATTAACATCTTGGCATGAAAATCACTTGTGAGAAACATCAGGGGAAACTACGTTCGTAGATGAGAAGTGTCGTAGATAAAAAGGATTTTTATATATGTATACTTTTCTATATTTTGACTCAAATTAAATGTGACAGAATTAACGAGATAATTAAAGGAGGTATAGAGGAAGGTGACCTTGCATTGTTATCCAGATTAGTAAGAAATGGTCATGGGAGATTTTATTTGGGCAGAATCCCGGACTTGTGTTATCGCAAATATGTCCAAAGATCGCATTGGAGAACCCACACACTACACGCTCTGCCGACAAAAAAACCGGGAAGCCTGCCAAAAATATTGGCGGGTACAAGGTCCACTACTCAACCATTATCTCCCGGCCGTGGGATTATGGCTTTTGCCCCGTACCGCCTCCCTGCAGAAAGACGAAAAACCTCTACAAATGGATGACTTATTAAATATCGGACCCGCTACTGAACCATAAGCGTAACAACCTGTATCATCCGTTAAGAAATTCACATTAGTGATGATAGAAAATGATACGGACTACAGCATTAATTTCGTTAGCGATGCAGTGGAGGAAAAAACACATATATGCAGCTTGCAACTTATAATTTTTTTGCAGATAGGCCTAGTAACTAACTCAATGATAGAAACGTGTGGTTCTTAGACGAACCGGAGGTATCAACTCGACGTTTCGGGCAGCATGCTATAACAGTCATCGGGACGTTTCTCACTTGGTGTACATGTACGTGTATCCGCAAACGTTATCTGTGGTTGTACTGTCCACCTAAGCAAAGCCGCAAATCACATTTTTGTTGCTTTCAGTTGTAATGTATCTTTAAAATAGAAATGCGCATTTGCGGCAGCGTTTATAGAAAGGCGAGCCCTGTTCTTTTCAGCGCCTGATTACGAATTCCTGTCGCATGCTTGTCCTTGTCGGGGAAAATACGGCGCGTTCACGGCGCTGTCTGGCTGAACCCATGAAGCAATCGGTGCCCGTCTCCTGGTGTAGTTACAAACACTCTGGAGATCTTGTGTGGTTGGGTTAGCATATCCCACTTCATCTTTCAAGTGAAACTTTAATCAAGACGAGCACGCCAAAGCCGCCGTTTATATCCCTAGCCCTGCGAGGCATATGCTTCAATGTAACAACTGAATACATGTACACTCACCGCTAGGTAATTTCATTTCTTGTAATCGTCTACCCAAGCTGTGATACAGTATTTAGTTGCAACGCTTGACCCTAATGCAACGCGTGACCTTAATATGACCTGTACAGAACACGATCCATTTTTGAAGAGCTTAAAATCATTCTTTTTTATGGAACTCTGCCAACATGTCACTCCCGCCACACCAAAAACTACCAAAATTATTTCAACAAGCCAAACTTACAGTGAAATAGTCTAACATCAAACCTGATTTTCTCCCGCCAATTAACATCGACAGACATGGAAATAAAGTTGACTTCTTTTCGATATTTACAGACGGGAAAAATGAGCGACCGATTTACCAAATTTACCGTAAATTCTCCCCGGCATGATGGGTCGGAGACCCGACCGGCGAGGTTTCACCTCGCACGCTACACGGTAGGACAAATGGACTTGTAAATGTGATTTCAATGGCAAGTGATCTCTGGGACTGGCTAAGGCTCGACTGTATCTCCTCGGGCGGGGAAGGGCAGAAACGCTCAACCTAATCGGTTGGAGAGCTCCGGGAAACCCGCTGGATTTCCTCCATCGACCGGTCCTTGGTCGATCCCAAGAAGATATACCTTTCAGTTTTACTTCAGGGCAAAAAAGGAAGAAAAAAAGTCATCAAAGAGGAGAAAATTGATAGACTTTCTCTTATCCTTGTTGATTGCCGCCTGTTGCAGCTGAGCTCAAAGTAACAGGAATACGCTACAAAACCTGTGGTGTTGAATCAACACCGTGTAGATCTATATCTAATGACTGGTTCGATAAAGATATCACATGGTGTCAATTTAACACCACAGTTTTTTTAGAAGTTAATAATTGAAGTTTGGGCACTATATTCATGTGCCCCTGACAAGATTAAGAAGTCATATGTGTCTGACCATTACTTAACCAAAACGGAGAAACTAAAAGTAGAAATGATGGCTTCGGCATCATCACTATACCACGCAACTTTTTTCACGGTAGACTTGTAAAGGAAGAATATTTGATTCAAGCAGTATCAAATTGTGTAGCCTTTTGTGTGTTAAAGAGAAGATTGAACATAAAATTGTACAAGGAAATAGCTTCGGGGAGGCAGGGTGACTGGTCTACAAATATAGAAACAGGATTAGTATTTTTGTCATAATAGGTAGGATACGATTTCGTTCAGTCATGTGTTGCTTTTGTACTGCATTCAATAATCATGTAATCTCCATTCAGCCATGTTTTGGCAATGAATCATAATACCTGGAACGATGTGGTGTTGTTTATTCTTAAGATCATATCAGACCTGCTGAAAATACACAATAAACAACGATTGGTTTTTTTTCGTAACCTTTATAGTAAAACACCTCTCCAAATAAGACAAAATGCTAAAGAAGAATTTGGCATTGAAAATTTGTGATAGGAAAAAAACGAGTTATGTGAAATTGACTTTAAAAAAATGCTAATTACAATTCGTAAACCTGCATGTAGTCCACAAGGGTATATCGATATGGTTTTGTTTTGGGGTTCGGTTTATTTTTCTTACAAACTGTTTTTGGAGTTCGACTTTTGTTTTGTCAACACCGCCAACTGTCTGGACACAAATTAGATATCCCCAATTCTCCTCGGATAGCAGAAAATGGTTTGTATCCCCAGCCACAGGCCTGCGGGCTATGGAAAGCAAAGCAATTGAACGTGTACAAGATCGGCACAATGGAATCGGGAGGTGTGAAAAACCATTAGGCGGGCGGGGTATAGGCTGCATGGTGCATGCTGCTTGGGTCTGTGTAGCGGGTCCGTATACATTACACTCAAAAGCACCGTGCATGCACTGCGGTCTGTACCAACCAAGCAACCAAAAACCTACCAACGCCGACGGAAAAAAGAAGAACAGGAGACCACTGCACAAAATTATTTTGAAATTGGTTAAGGTTTGTTCTCTATTGCCAGCTACTATACGAAAAAAAAAAATGCATTTTGAAAAAAGGAAATCAATGACAAAAACTTTTAGCAGTTGTTGTTATGCGTGAAGTGTTCATTGTCTCAAAGAATGAGACAAAATGGAGACAAATTGCTTCACTACTTCCACACACCCAAGCTTTAAAAATGCACTAAGGAAGCCCCCCCCCCCCCCCCCCCCCCAAGTACAAGCAAAAGACATCAAACCAATTAGGAAATAACCAAAAAACAGCACTCATTTAGAAAGAAAAAATAGATTAGCAATAACACAACTGAAGCTCACTTTGAAAACGGATTTATTCAGCGAACATGATGTTTCCCCTCGGGACAGGTTTCTTAAAACTTCGAGGGAGATTCAGAGAAATGTGGTTGTATTTTGCATTAATCTCATTCATGTGTTTCATTTATACAATAAACCTTTATGTGTACAAAACGGTGATTCTCTACAAACGCCAGAATAGCTTTTGGGTGTGCTGGTTTCAATGGAACGGATGGAAACGCTATGGGAACGCTGTGACTAAAGCGCCCCGAGGCGTTTGTTTGACGAAGAGCAAACTGGCACGGTAAACTTTGCCCGTGTTTCCTTCAAATTTGAAGAGCCATACTAACAGTTTAAATAGACAGTGTGTTTATTTTCCGTACCTGATATTTCTACTGGTAATACAAACACACTTTGGCTCTACTTTCCAGCACAAATTACGTAGCTATAGTTAGCAATAAAGTGTGAAAGAGGGAGGAGTTACAAACGAGGTCTTTACCCAAAGAACTCTAGGCCTACCACTAAGAATAATAAGCAAATATTTATCATCAGTAAAATGATTTATCACATAATCACCGTAGTATTTTACAAGTGATTCAAACTTATCATCAATTATTTGGCACTTCAATCACTGAATTTTCCATCACAAGTAAGTTTTTTTGTTTAAAAAAAATCAAGAAATACTACATGACATATAGGTGGTGAGACCTACAATGCTATAGAGAATGTCTCTTTAAAAAACAAAACAAAACATTGACGAGTTCTCTCACCAACTGCAAAATTATTGCAGCAATATACACGTAAAACATCAGAATTGAAATATTGAATATTCTGGGGAAGGTTGGCCCCAGTTTCAGCCAAGAGGCACGTTCAAAGAGACGATTCTTGATTTAGATTTTACATCAAATCGATTGAATTTCTTGCAAATGTACACTCCATTCTGCAGCTCAATATAAAAAATTGCAACACCTGAAAGTTCATTGTGTTTTTTTTCTTCAAACAAAACACCTCAATTTAAAGATAGCTTTAAAATCTCAATGCAAACAAATTGATGTGGAGAGGGTTTATTTGTAAAATATCTTTCTTTTGCAAATCATATTGGGCGAGGATGTGCATTAAATTTGAAACTCAAATCACAGAAAAAATGTGATTGTATTTGGATCAAGTAATCTTGCTACGAAAAGGTACGCCACGGTTTGCCGAA
Source organism: Hippasteria phrygiana (assembly GCA_037893225.1). Lineage (NCBI taxonomy): Eukaryota > Metazoa > Echinodermata > Asteroidea > Valvatida > Goniasteridae > Hippasteria > Hippasteria phrygiana. Next base: position 66,378 of record JAZGUH010000783.1, on the reverse strand, counting down.
TTCAGTTCAATGATAAAAATCAGCAGACACTAGCATTTTTGCTTGCAGTTCAGATTAAGATGGAAAATAATGTGAATATTAACACAGAATTCTCCGGACAGTATCTTTTTAGTATTGCAGCACTTTAAAACGCCATTGTCTCGATCAGTCAAGGTGTTGACAACCTGGTCATGAAACAGCTTTACATCAGCCAATAATAGCATTGGCGGCAAAAGTGTGAGTTGACTCAACCACTCATAACTAGCTATTTGAAGAAATCAAAATAGTCTGTCCATTCACAATGATCCTTGGTCTTTTGTGATTTGTACACTACCCTATCTAAAATATATTGACAAAACTCCAAGCCACTAGTAAAATATAACAATATCAAATAAATAAATATCAACGAATCATATCTGCCTTGAGTAAACTCTCGCACACATCGGTGCCGCACGTAATGTGTACACATGGTTTTAGGTAGTCATTCACGATCAATATGGTGGACATTTCCGAAGCACAATTTTTGATTTAATTTACAACATTTGATTTGCCATGACATCAACCAATCATAAGTTAATCAACATTAATAAAATAAAAGTCAGAATTCTTGGTAATGATTGTCCAGCATCTCTGCAATAATACATACAAATGAACGTTCGAATGTTTTAGTTTGTTTCTGTCGGACGACGAGCAAGATGACAGATTTAGGTATGATTTGAACGTACCAGTTTTGTTCTGTTTACTAGTTGCACAGTTGTTGCTGTTTACATTGTGTGGTTTGCTGTGGCTAGCTGGCTGTAAGTGGCTTCTCCGCTCGTTGCTGGTATCGTGTAGTCCATAGAGGGTTTGGCCATCGGGCTGGTCATACTGGGCATGGAGTTATATGGCGCATAAGCCATAGTCTCGTAGCCCTTCATGTCTAGTTTGTGTTCCGATGAAATTATGCTGTTTATGGAGAAGGGGTGGGTAAAAGAGGGGTGTTGACCCCCTGGTCCAAACATGGCGGCCGGGTAGGTACCAGGCATGGCTGTCATTGAGGTCATTGAAGCGGCCGGGTGAGCTATGGGTCGAGTCGGGATACCGGCACTTGCCATGCTCGCCGGGGGTGGTGACAGCGACGGCGGCTCCATCTTGTGCAGGTCAGGGTGGTGTCCCGGGTGATGGTGGTGTTGCTGCTGCTGGTGATGGTGCTGCTCGTGGTGATGTTGGTGCTGGGGTGGTGACGCCATCTGGTGGTGAGACTGCAGCGTGGTGTGGGGATGCGGCACTTCATTGGTGTCGTTGCTGACCGGGGTGGAGGCGTTGGACACCGTCACGCCGTCAGCGTGCCCGTTTTCTCCGTGCTCGTCTTCGTCGTGGTCGTGGTCGTCGCCTTGCTGATTCATGTTGTTTTTCTGCTCCTTCCTGAGCACCTCCCGCTTGGGGCACTTGAAGCGCTTCTGCCGTCGGAGATAGCAGCCGTTCTCGAACATGTTCCCAGCGTCTGGGTGGAGGGTCCAGAAGCTGCCTTTTCCCGGCCGATCGGGCGTACGCGGCACCTTGACGAAGCAGTCGTTGAAGGACAAGCTGTGGCGGATGGAGTTCTGCCACCGCTGCTGGTTCTGACGGTAGAAGGGGAAAAGGTCCATGATAAACTGATAGATGTCGCTGAGCGTCACCATCTTCTGCGGCGACTGTTGGATGCCCATGGTGATGAGAGAGATGTAGGAGTAAGGCGGCTTAGCGTGAGTGTAGGACCGGCGGTAGGTCTTCTCCGCCCGTACGCGGTTGAGTGTGTCGGCCTGCGCCTGTGCCTGAGCGGCCAGTCGCATGCTCATCGCCGCCGAGTTGTTCATGCCGTTCATACTATTCATCGTGCCCATGCCGTTCATCCCGTTGAAGCCGGTCATGCCAGACATGGAGTTCATGCCGCTCATGGAGTTCAGGTTGGCCGGCATGCTGCCCATCCCGCCGTTCATGCTCATGGTGGACATAGTGGACATGGAACCCATGCCTCCGGCCCCTGCGGACATCCCGTTGGTGTAGTTCATCTGGTGGCCCATGGTGTTCATGGGACTCATGGAGCTACTCATGGTGCTCATCGGCCCCATAGCTCCCATGGAATTCATGTTCTGGAGCGTGGGAGAAGTAGCAGGATGGTAGGCCGACTTGGGCGAGATCATGGCGCTGTTTGCCATGGGTTTCCCTCAGTCGCTGGGATATCCTCTTTAGCTCGGTGTGTGTGTCTCTTTCTCACGGCGCAAGATACTCCAATCCGTGTACCGTACGGGTGTGCGTGTGTATTCAAACTGTCACCCCTCACCAGTGCATGGGTGAGGATTATATGCGCGATGCTGTAGAGCCAAGTGACCTATGTAAATACGCACAACGTCGGCTAATTTGTAGGCCACGCCCCCTGGTTGTGTGCAGGCAAATCAGCCGCACCATCCGTCCGTCGCTGACAAATTGCCCTGACGGACCACCCATTTATAGACGTTTTTTATTGAACCACTACAAGTGTCAATCACTTAGAAACAGCCAAACACGAGCAACAACAGAACTTCAACCGCACATGATAGTTCTTCCGAACACCCCGTAAGAATACTGCGCCAACTATGGAAAAGAAAAAACTCTGACTTGCTCGTACCCCGTCAAATACACAGATGAAAAACACTTTTGTTGTCACGATTATCCGACGGGTTAACGTTTTTGTATTTTCTATTATTGCTTCCTGAAAACGATGACATGGCAGAAAAAAATTATCAATGGAAATCGGCGAGGGTAAAGGGGTATGTGTTCATACCTGAGCAGGCACTGCGTGACAGGTCCTTTAGGGGACTGCCGAAAGTAGAGTCATGACGTCACCTTATTGTTAGTATGATTATCAACCCCGTGCTATGCTCAGACACGTACCATAATGGAAAGAAAAGATATGATCAATAGACATACAGCAAGCAATAACATTCATTCAAGGTTTCTTGCCAGCGTTTGAACCGAAAAGACTACCAGTGGTCCTCGGTCGCACCCAGCGGTTCATGACACCTTCGCCCGTTCCCCAAACCGAAACCTTCTTTCCTCTGTTGTTACCGGTCTTCTGTTGCTCTGTCAGACCAATTTGTCAGAGGCCGCAGCACCTAATTAAAGCCGTCAGCTCTCACCTTCTTATGGGGAACTTTTCTCTACAGGACAAGCCGACAATGCAAGTCGCACCTAGGTGCGAAAATTCCAGTCTTTGAAGGATCCGTCTACCATATAGAAAGCTTTTGATCTGCCGTGTGTGTAGCCATACCCATTGTGGAATATCCAAAGTGGTACAATGAAATAACTATTCGAACAACGCTGAAATCTAGGAAAGGAGAGTCAAAATGCAGAGTTTATTTTGGTGAACAAATTTCTGGCGCCGCGGACATACGTGAATTAAGCTCATTATGCAAGGAACCTTCAAAATATACGAACGGTGGAGCTTGAGCTATGACTAAAAAATGTTATGCATGTTATCATTAACAAACTAGAATAGAGAACTACAAAACTTCCTTCGACCTACTTCCAGACGTGTCCGAATTTTGAATCAGAAAAATAGTCTTGACAAAAGTGTACAGCTGTTTACAATTATATTCTATTTCCAGGTACATTTTCCGTTTGTAAGAAGGAAAAGTCATTTGAATTGTAATAAAAGCGCCCGCGGCAAGTCACGGTTAGCATAAAATATTTCAGAGCGAACTGTCAATCATACGATGGTTGGCTCGGTTCGTTGTCGTCACTGCATGTTTATTTATGAGGCACGAGTCACGATCGACGGCCGAGGAGACAGTCTTAGTGAGGCCCGTGGAAACCGCCCTCTACGGCGAGGAGAGGGGGATTATGATGCAGCGGGGTTTTTATGAAGTGTGAAAGTGTCAAAACAACTTGGGTCACATGTCTGCCATCTTTGTCTGGTGTCCAGATGTCAAAGTGCCCATCCTGGAATATCCAAAATGCTACCAGACTCCCTTTTTTCGCAAGCGTCTCTGTGAATCGATTGATTTAAATATAAAGAAAGAGGGATGTGGCGTCATGAAGGTTAACAAGCAAGAACAATGAAACAATTTAGAAAAGCACTCAACAGTCCGCTTAAGGTTTTGATATACAGGACCGTATTTAGTACTTCATACACTAGATCGGGAAATGGCAAAAATCTCTCTTGTCATTGAACTTGTATGTTGGTATGCCGGATAGAGTTGGAATAATTTATACACAGACGCTGTGTTGGGTAAACAAATTCATTTCCAGCCTGAACAGTGTAATTTTGAATTCATTACGCACTTTACAGCAAAATATAATCAAGCACTTATAGGGAAGTATTACAATAACACAAGGTGAGACGTGGTTCCCGTTTCTTTCCCCATTCAGTGCCTCAGCTGAACGGCCCGCCTAGCGAATGAAGGAGGGCACTTTTGTTAAGAGGTAAAGCCGCGCATTAATCGAACAAAAAGAGCATTCAACAGTATTTAGCTGTGAAAGCATGCCGACGGAAGGTTCCAAGCCAGAGCGTAGAGAGCCCCAATCACCCGGTCGACCCGGCCGCCCCGGCCGCTTTTGTGGTGAGCTCAGGGGTGAAATGACGGTTACGACTCTTTCCCGTAGGGTGCACAGAGCAACCTGTCAAAGCATTAACCCACAGTAGAACCAGACAAATGGTAAATTCTATGCTCCACTGACGCCTTTTCGCCTCGCTTTGCCTTTCAAAATTCAATGTACATGTATTGCTTTAGGCATAGTACGGTAGTTGATGTGAATATCGCACTTGTTCACGACTGCACCACTACGAGTAGTGCCAGCAAAATTCAGCCAGCTCTTGAAAAAAGGTCCGATTCTTTTTAGAAAACAGTATTTTCAGTTGTGGTTCTACATTTTACGAAGGGTGATATTAGGACAGATACACCGTAAACAGACTGATTTAAAGGGGATACATACAATCTCGAAATAAAAAAAAAATGCCAATTTGGAGAATTCTTCTTAAACACTTTCGTACCCATACAAAATACAATTCCTAAAATGAATAAGCACTTTTGACAAACTTTGGAGTTTGGATTAAAGTACAAATTATGGAAAGACAATGGCGTAAAATCCGTGCCCTAAACGTGGTTGATGGTCACTATTTTCTAAGGCGCCACCCCCCCCCCCCCCCCCCAAAAAAAAAAATGACACCACAAAAAATAATTGGCAAAAACGCGGCAAGATCAGGAACTTAAGGCTGTATAATACTTAATAGGCGAATTCCAAATTGGCGAAAATATCCCCGATCTGCACACTTCCGGGTTTGTAAAAGAGGCTCTCATTGGAAATTGGAAAGTGGAAAATTTCTAATTTTGAATAGTTTCAGCTTCAGCGCGAATCCTGCACAGTCTTCCCTGGCTAATAGTCCGAAGTCAGACGCGAAAGCGACTCTTCCAACGACGGCATCCACCGAGGCATCTTCGGGTGTATGGTGCTACCATCCACATAGTCCCAGTCACCCACGACATATCAACAGCACTCAGGGGCGGATCCAGGATTTGTTGCAGGGGGTTTCTGAAATTTGCTCAGAAAGGTGACTCCCAAGGTAACTCCCAAAACAATTTAAAAGCGGGGGGTGGGGGTGGGGGGGTTTGCTGACACACTTTCTCACCGTTGGTGGCGCCATTTAATCTCTTTGTTTTGTTCTCACCCATACAATGTAGGCAAAATATGACCTGTATTTGCAAGGCGTAGGCCCCTACAAGCAACAAAAATTTAATTTTTTTTTTTTTAAATGGCAACGAGCGGGGGGGGGGGGGGGGGGGGGTTTGACCCCAAACCACCCCCCCCCCTGGATCCGCGCCTGCCACTAACGCTAGAAAATGTTACCATTGGGTGGGGGGGGGGGGTGGGGGGTGGGGGTGTGGGGGGGGGGGGGGGTTTGGGGGAGGGCTGACACACTTTCTCACCGTTGGTGGCGCCATTTAACCTCTTTGTTTTGTTTTTACCCATAGGTAAAATAAGACCTAAAGGGTTTCTGCTTTTCTGGTTTGCAACTTAAGGCGTAAGCCCCAACAACCAGCCAGCCGGGTTCCCGGGATGACGTCACAGCGGCGTTACCACTTGATGGGCGGGGCTCACCCCCTCCCGACTTAAAATAATATTTTAAAATGCTTACGCGAAATAAAGAAAATACAAACAACACACAGTTGTGTTTCAAAAACTGTATTTCATCGATATACACAATACAAATTCCATTGCACCCACCCTGTAACATAAGCATTCATTTGTCATTGTTCATCCCATGTAGCTTGTGAGCTGACTTGGGATGTGACTTGTGATTGACTTGTGTTAAACTTGATTACACTAATTAGTAAATTGTTTTCCTAACCCGTCTTTTTACGGGAATAGCAGGGTTATTTTAAGGGACAGTAACGTAAAATAGCAGTGTTCATGAGTCGTTCGTTATAGATAACAGCTTGCACCGCTTTTTACGGGATGGTACTTGCGTCCAAACTGCCAGGAAATTCCCGTGAAAAACTGTGGCTTTTTTTGTATAGTGTATGCCAATAGCTTTTTCCCTCACTCTCTATGGAATTCTTTCCCTGGTTCATGTTATCTTCAATTTACCCTGCGATCTTTCCTGCTTCAAGAGGAATATTATTTCTCTAGTATCTTTGATATTTTCCCCTTTGTAGCTCCATAAGTGGCTTTTGACCTTTTTCGGGGCGAACTTTCACCAAATAATAATACTAATACATGAAGTAGAATAAATACATAAATAATACATAATAAATGAAATAGTGTATAGCACCATAGAAATAACGCTGTCGGACATAATCCACGCCATTAAAAAAAATCTTATAAGCATGCTCCCTCTAAGTTTGTCATTCTGTGGTCGCTGGGATCCAGGAACTTATTTCTAAATCGTATCCGGTGTCATATGAATATCCGACTCCCATGAAAATCGGACTGCATTTCCCTATTATTGGTTAAACCCTCTCACGTGACTGGCCACTCTCCTAATTTTCTTCGCTCAGGCATGCGCGAAACTACCAATGAGCCCGTATTTCATAGTGACTGAAATTCACGCTACACCGGTCCTCCTAATTTTGCAAGTTTTCTTCGGCTGATCATGTATCCATAAATCATTTTTCTCTATTGTCTCCCAAGCATCTGCCTGCTGTGACTATTATGTCTGGAAGTCAGGTCATAAAAGGGTAAGGACAATGGCTAAAAAAAGAGACACAAAACAAAACTGGAATGCAGTACACCGAAAAGGACACAGAACGGTATATTGATTGGGCACTTGAAACACCTGGGCTATTGTCGCGGGAAACGTGTCTGCTGAAATACCATTGTGGCTCCGGAAGTGATATATAGTACGACAGATTCATGGCTCGGTATTAGCAAGTGCTAAATTGGTGATTTTTTTACACGTCAAATGTTCATCAAGTTCCACAAATGCCCCCAGGTATATTTCCAAAAGTACAAAGTATATCTGTCTAATAAAATGTGACCTGACATGAAATGTTGGTCCCCTGCATTTGATGAAAACAGATAATTATATCAACACATGAATGTCTATTCACGTCGTACTGGGGAGGAGTATCACGGCATGCATCACCATCTCATGAATGGACAGTCTGCTATACTACAAGCATCCTTATGGAAACCGAAAGGACAATTTCACACGCAGTTGAAACATTACATTTTTGGTAACAAAACTTTTAAGTGTCTCTGATGAGTTTTCATGGTAGTAAAGCTTTCATATGGGCTGGACGCGCTGTGTTTTATTCATCGTTTACAACAAGTGATTACGCCCACTAGGCTAACCTCGCAACACTTACCGCCAAAGATCTTCCCACCAATTTTAGTCGGTCGATCAAAAATGTGAAAAGACGGCTCATTAAAGGCTGGATTTATCTTTATACAGGACCGATGCGATTGATGCGACTGCAAGTGTTTCCGGCTAAAACAAGGTGTGAACAACTCGCACCCCAGGCCATTTGTTCTTGTACGGGCTAGCGTTATTGTATGTAAGCTTTAAAGCTCGCCCGTCCCACAATTATACATCAACAATGTGGATTGTACCTTGTGACGGATGTGTATGACGACATCACACCTTGTAGCCGTGTGTTTTGTTATTGCGAAGTGGCGCAATCCAAAAATACTTGAGGAGAAGTTTTTAGGTCAAGAATTGGTATCTATAGGGGGACGCCTGAAGTGCTGGGTTTGGGGCAAATACGTTTTACTGGTCAAGATCGTGCCTCAGCTTCTCTGTCGTCGTCATCCTCGTCGTCGTCGTCCATGTCCAGGTCCAGACAAAAAATCTCAAAACTGTCATCAATGATCACAGATGTGTGGCCACACTGAAGTTAAAACAAAATGCAATGTATTTCAAAATACAATGCAAAATTGCTGTTGTTACAGTAAACCATGCATTTCTTTGACTGTATACGCGTCGCACAAAGAGCAGATCAGCTCTATTTGTGTGCTGTTTCTACGTCACGATTGAAATTAAATCTTCAAATTTAATGCCATTAATCCTTTTATATAGTCTTGAAAAATGCTACCTCCAATATTTATCTGTATCTAGTTGACTAACACGGCTGTAACCAACATTGTTCCTTATATTTCGTAACGGGAGAGTAAAACGTTTTGTTTTTCGATTTTCCGCCCTTTTGTCTTGTTCTTGAGATAAAGAATTGGATGTAGCGGGCCATCCCCTCGGCCAAAGAATGAGTATCGACTGGCCATTGGCACCGAAACACCTGTGCTATTGTCTACGCAAAGTTGTCTGCTATGACACCACTGTGGTTGCGACACACCACGTGCAACAAAAACAAGAAGATGGGAGCAGCGCGAGACGGGCCAAATTTAACCCGTTAATCGCTCTCTTTTGTCGGCCTAGGATCGCGGTGTGTGTTGGCCCGCTGGCTTCAAACCCCATGGGTGTAATGGGTTTCTTCGGTGTAAAAAAGTGGCACTATATGCTAATGTACATTGAAAACGCACGTATAGGGCTTTATGGTTGTAGGAAGAGGACTGTAATCTCCTCAAAGGTGCACCGGGGATAAGCTGCTTTCCTTCCACGTTTAAGTATACGGGGCGCTTAAATCCTTTTAGCGAGAGGAAGGGGTTCATTCCGTGTATATTCGATTGTGCCGAACAAGCAAGATCAGCCGTCGACTTGTATGCAAAAAGAGCTCCGGAAACTCACCCACGAGAAATCTCGAGGAGTGTCTAATATAGGCCTATTCCCCGTCGGCCTTTATTAAAAAGAGAACACGAATACGCAAAAAAACATGTAATAGCATGTAATAGCAGTAATAGCATGTCGGTGGGGCTCGCTTTGAATGGGGTAGACCCGCTATTGCTACGTAATTACTGCGCTATAAGTTATCGGCCATACTCATACTTGGCCCATTGTGCTCGCTAATTGGAAAGTGAATTTGGGGACGATGGGGATGAAATATAGATAATTTGGACCAATTGTCGCCAGTAAAGCTCAGAGTGTCCGAAAAGTGATTGTTCTTGGTTTTTTAGCGCAACACCCGAGGTGTGGTGATACATCCATCCAAACAAAAAAACATAATAGACACATCTCTCAGAATGGACAGAATGGTTTTGTCTACCAAGGTCATTTGTTTGTAAGCTTAAAGGGACACATTGCCTTCAAATGTCATGAAATTTTGCTGTTTGGAAATGTTCCTTATCTTTTATAAGAGTTGTTCATGCAAAAAAACACGTATAATGTGTTGTAATTAGTGAGTAGTGATTACAAAACAAAAAATTGGCCTCTGATCCCTGACATCTGACCCGCGAAACATAGACTTATTTCCAGTAGTAAATACCACCTTCTGAATAATGCGCAAAATACGCTGTAGGTGTTTTTAGGCTGGCGCCGCAGCCAGTGGCCTTGTAAACCTATCAGATGATCGCCTGGTACCATTCTCTACCTCGCGACACATATCGCCAGTGCTGCGCGCCGCGTGCCACAGTACATCAAAATGGATCAACAGAACGTACTTCAACCAGCTGCGACTGGAAATACGACTGGTGAACATGGTCCGCCATTTTGTGGAGTCAAAAATTTGGTTCTACAAAATGGCGGACCGTTATTTGTCACGAAATTAAACAAAAACCACGCAATTTGAAGGGATAGTTATGTGAATCTTTATATTCTACTTTTAAAAAAGCTTCCCAACCATATCCATTTCAGTTTTATAGCCCAAATCGCAAAATCCCTTTAAGTTCTTTTTCTACACGGCCCCTTGAAAAGCAGCACTATGTTGAATGGGCTACCGTGTCTAAAAAAGTGATAATAATAATAATAATAATAATAATATCTTTGGGACGGGCTATAAAATACAATATGCCGGTACTATACTTCTCTTTGATGATAAAACAGAGTGTGTATTATTTCAGGGTGTCTCTTTTCATGGGAAATGGATGTTATCTTCGCGAATTTTATGTTTTAAGAATACCCGGAATTGTATATCTATACTTGCAGGTAAAGGGTGCTTCACGTGAGTTTTTATTTGAGTATTATTGAAACAAACGATTCTTCAAAAGCGTGTGGAATTGTAACTCACATTTTTGCTGGTAGCATGGCATCATACATTGTGCCTAACATTAGAATAAGAAGATGATTACTTCTATAATTGTTTAGCAGTTACCAGTTCACACATTGACTTATGCACAAAATCAAGCCATCTTTATCCAGAAGTGACCTACTGCGCATGTGCCATACAGTCATATTTGGAGTTCCGATTTAGCTTATGGAATGTTTACTCTTTTTGAGCCACTATACCATGAATGATTGTGACTGCAAAAATGAGTCGCTTGTTGCAAACTCTAGCTGATTTTTGTTATCTTTGTCAGAATTAAAGTTTGTATTAAATGCGCCATTGACATCCCCAGGATATTTTGTTTTAGAGATGTGACTATTTTAAATGAATTCCGGGAAAATATTTTGGGAAAAGGAATAAAACTTCCATGCAGATACAAGGCAAAAGTGCACTGAATATCTTAAATTTAAACGATTTTTTGGCTTGTGGTAAATTCTCAATGAAGCAAATTTATGTGTAAAAGAAAAAATTTCCAGCAAGAGTTCAATTTTTTGGACAAGGGACTCAACTTTGCAGTGTGACAGATTATAATATGAAGTTTAATAAAGGTTTAAACCGTTCCAATTAATTTTAAATGTCTTGGTTAACGACCACATGTGTGCATTTTGATTTCTCTGAAAATATATGGCTGGTTTTGTTACTTCAAAAATATATTGTAAATTAAATTTATATGCTCTTATAAAAAGAGAACAAAACACTAAAACAAATCATTCTGTATTCGACTGCAAGTCTCATTGATACAAATTTGTTTTGTAAATAAATAAATAAGAAGACGACGTGCGAAGTCAATGTCGTACTCAATTGAATGTATATTTAAGATTCGAAACCTGCTGAAAGGGGCCTAAAATGGGGCTATATACAATAGACCTAGGTATCGCGGTCTTGAACAAAGCGTCGAGTGATGTCCAGTACCCCCCTCCCCTTTCGATTTTTCGACGGCCGGTGATTTCTCCCTTTGCTGCTTTTTGGTGAGTGCTTTGCCCCCTCTAGAAAAAATCATGGCGACGCCCATGCATGGGACATATTATTTCCTTAATTAAACTTCTCCGTTTGACTCTTGACCCAGATTTTGTTGACATCAAAGATTTTCCCGGTGCAGAATATAGAAGACTTATAAACTGCCAGACATAACTAGTGCAAATCGTCGAACAAACAAAACTCCGCCAACAAAACTCCGCCCGAATGGAGCACCATAGATCGCCGGGGCCGGCATTATGTACCGTACGGATCAGCGAACCGACTGGGTACATTTTAGGGGGACTTGTCTGCGTAGGGTTTGCCGCATCACAGATCAAGTCAAGCGGAAGAAATTTAGCAAGAGTACGGCCTAAAAGGGAAGAAAACACACTGACATTGCAGGTTCTATACTCCTTCTTTTATGGCCTGTATTTGCTAACCAGTTACCGGTAGAATGTTGGACAAATATATTGTTTGATGTGGCCCATTGTGCGACCAGCCAATCTCTTTTTTTGGGGGGGGGGGGGGGGGGGGGGGGGGGGGGGGGGGAGGGTGGCGTGTTATATTGTGTCTCGCGCGGTTTTGGGTTAATCGAGCTGAAAGTCAAATACCTGACAGTGTGGGCGGAGCTTTTTTATGAATTTTGAAGAGAGGTGTTAAAAATCTATCTGTGCATGTCTTTTACTTACTAAAGTGAAAGAGCTACAGGGTGGGCCTCAAAATTTAACAAACAACATGTACCGGTATATCTTCTATGGGCCTGTCCTTTACGGATTAATTGATTAATTGATTGATGGATTTATCATTCTTTTAATAGAAAAAAATGTAGGGCCTATAAACCAATAAATTCGAGAAATGTTGGTAAAGCATAGTTGTGAGTTTGAGCATGGAGTAAAGAAACTTCCTCCATGGTTTGAGTGACATACAGTTTATGCACTCAAGTCCGTTTTCATGCTCATGTTGTTTTGTTTTGTGTTTGTTTGTTGGGGGGTTTGTTGGGGTGGTTGTTTGTTTGTTTGTTTGTTTGTTTGTTTGTTTGTTTGTTTGTTTGTTTGTTTGTTTTCTAACCACCCAACACAAGGCTAAAAGTCACTCTAGGGCTTACGATCAGAGGTGGTACGATTGGCGACATTTTGAATTGCCACCCTTACGGTTTTTCTTGGCCTAGATCTAAATAGAGGATGATCCTTCAATGGATACCAAAGAAATTATCCCAATTTTCAGACCTTTAGACCCAAGCGGGGTAACTACCACCGTCAGTAGCTCAGCTCCACATAGCTTAGATCTGACACTAACCTGTGTCACTTAAGATAACACAAATGAGCAAATTTCTTTATTTTTAGGTTTAACAAATATATATTATTTACTTCGAGCGCATGCAATTGGACTGACACAACAAATAGTGGGCTTTATTAAATAATACATAAAACTATGGAGTTGGGATTGTTGCCAGAACTACCACGCAGCTTCCGAGCTATGTATATGTTCCAAACGCCCCTTTATATTCACTCTTGATGTACTCTTAAAATGTGACCTTTGCGTCAAAAAGCATCGCATCATGGTGCTTTGAATTAATTATGAACTGTAACATGTTGGTAATTAAAGCTGCCCTTACGCCCAAAGTCTGCCACACGTGCACAGCGTGGGGACCTTCATTGCCAATCACACAAAATGATGCCGTATAAAGTGAGAACATACCAGACAATCTATCGCGCTAAAAGCACAAAAGACCCCACCATCTCCAACATACATCACCAAATTATGAAATAATTAACTCGATTACAAATAACCTCCGATCACAAGCGATTCCGTTTTGGCAAAACGTGTCTAGACCGGGTAGAAGCGTTATTAGATTTTTTAGCAACAAAACGTCCGTTCTTCTGGAGACGTGTTTGAAGGCGCGGGCTATTTTCGTTAATTAAAAAAAAAGACAAAAACAGTTCTATTCAGCGCTTGGAATGCATTCTCTGTTCAAAGCAGATCCTGTTGAAGTAGTGTTGATATTTTATGCCACTTTTGGTAAAGGGCAAAAAGCAGTGATATTTCAACGTTTACAGTTCAGGTATAATCCTCTATCACTTTGGGGGATATTTTGTGAGTCCTCACCCGTTTTACCGTATTTTGATATCAGACTTATTTTCAGATAATAGAACAACTTGTCAACCAAGTCATCATCAACCTTTCACAAAATGCTACACACGGTATAAAATTTGAAGGGATGTTTTCGATATAGGGAGACTAGATGTAGTTGCGAACCAACGACGCTTGGGGGCGCTTTACATTTCAGACACAATATGATGATGTCTAGTTACAGTAAACAAGACGCTGGGTGGATTTGATATTTTTTTGCACAAAAGGGAAAGGTTAAACACCTCCCCTCGTTCCGTGTGCGCTAGTCTTTGATTTTTCATCTTGACACTGCGTTTGAAGAACAGGCAAAAAGACGCCCTCTGTCCAGTTGAGTTTTAACGGCATGACCCGGCGTGTCGCACGTAGTAGGCCCTCTGGACCAAAATGAAAGTGGCATTCTCAAATATCATACACTTCAAAAAAGTAAAAGTGCAGGAAATACAATCATTGGAGTTTAATTTTTATCAAACAAAATTATAAATAAAGTAGTATAGTAAGATGTACTGGTTCTCGAAGACAGGCAAATTTGTTTGAAATGACCTATGACCTACATAAACTACAAGAATCCAAACTATCAAAGTTGCATTTCTGGTATATAAATTAAGACTTCAGGCGCAAAAGCCACTAAACGCCAACAAAAAATATTTGATTATTGTATACTAGGAACTGAGAGCTTTCATTTGATATTGTTTTGTTTTTTCATGGAAGTGGCGTTTAGCGGCTTTTGCGCCTGAAGTCTTCAAATATAAAAATCCTAATTAGCATAAACGTTTATGCTAATTAGCATACCTGCTACCGGTCCCCATAATTGAAATCAAAATAGCGGGACCCGGAAGCAGTCTGTAGGTTGATGGTGGAAGGAGAATTTACAATGCCACGAGCTGGCCAGAAAACCAATTAAAACGATGCCTTCACAAAATGCCAAAAAGGGACCAGAGATCCCTGTGTCATGAAAAACATCAATTGTTATCTTTAATCCACAAATAAGGCAATAAAGGTGACCAATTTACACCAAACCGCGAAAGCATACATCTCTCGACTAGTTAAACTGTGCAGCAAATCCCCAGTTTATGATTAAAAAAGCAGCCCACCCCTTCTTTCAATTCTTGTGAAGGGACCACTGCATCCTTTACAAAGTCAACAATAGGGTGTGAAGAGGTGTGGACCCCGGTCAAACTTCAGAGGTGCCGTGACAGACATCCTTATTGGATTAGTGTCACCTGTAAATGAGCCCTGCCTTATACCATGGAGGAAGGATACCTCCATGCTTATACCCGTGAAAGCCTGCAGGGTGCATCCCCAGGACCTTGATGGGGTCTCACATCTTTCTAGGATGGATATAGGATAACGGGATGAAAGAAGCCAGATTCCACAGATGAGGACAAGTGAGATCATGTCGGGAATTGTATGGAAGTGGGGCTCGGATTAAAATTGTAATGCTGTAAGAATATAAAGGTGTCTGCCTCATACTCAATGGACTGCATGTGTTGCTCTTCGCGTATGACATTCTTGGTGCTATGCAGGGCAGGCACAAACTTTATGTTTAATCGAGATTGTACCTACCTAAATATACCCAGCAAGATATGCGACCAAGGGGTACCCCCCTCTTGTCCCTATACTCTATACACACTCCAGACTATTGTTACCTAACACCCCCCCCCCCCCCAGATATCTGAAAAGAATTCCTTTTTAAAATATACATGTACTTCCAAATACCAAGCTTGAGATTGAACGAATTCAGTTTGGGATGGAAAGTTTTTCTAACGAAAATCATGAAAATGAGCGATTCCACCACAGTCGAATTTGTGGACAGCTTACACCTACACTTACCTAAAATGCAAACTAAACCAAACCAAACCAAACCAAACCAAACCAAACCAAACCAAACCAAACCAAACCAAACCAAACCAAACCAAACCAAACCAAACCAAACCAAACCAAACCAAACCAAACCAAACCAAACCAAACCAAACCAAACCAGTAAGTGACCACGAGGGCTAAATTGAGAACAGATTCCACGGATACATACAGAAAACAGGGGCGGATCCGGTATTTTTTGCAGGGGGTGTTTCTGAAATTTTGCCAGAAAGGTGACTCCCAAAATGTTCCGTCTGCGAAATATTTTTACAACCGGGGGCTGGGGGGGGGGGGGGTGGGGGCGGGCTGACACACCTTCTCACCATTGGTGGCGCCATTTAACCTCTTTGTTTTGTTCTTGCCCATAGGCAAAATAAGACATGTAGGGTTTCTGGTTTGCAACTTTAGGCGTAGGCCCCTACAAGAAAACAAAAATGGCAACGAGCAGGGGAGGGGGGGGGGGGGGGGTTCGACCCCCCCCCCCCCCCCCCCCCCCCCCCGGATCCGCGCCTGGAAAAATCAGGCAGCATTCTTCTTGTAGTGGAAATTCCTCATTTTTGTGGTCGGGGTGCTTCGCTACATCAAATAAACATAAACGCTTTCTCGTTCTCACCAGCTTCATGAAAAAGGCTATTATGTCTGTCAAAATTCTTGGCGGCTCAGATGAAACGATTCAGGTCAGAACGAGACGTGAGTCACATAATACAACCCATTGCATCAATGCCAAGTCCCCCATTGTTTCTTAAACGACACCTTTTATTAGTCAACGTAAAATCAATGGTATTGTTCGGTGTGCCTATTGACCAAATATTAATGTTTGATAGTGGCTTGGGAGAATTTGCAACCACGTGCAGATGGCGCGGCGAGAAGGCTGCAATTTATTGAGTCGGCTCTGTCTGTTCTGGCGCCGTTTACGACTGCCAAATGGTGCATGATGATTTTTTTTGGTCTAATTAATGCAAGGGAAAAAATGGAAGGATTTTTATTTTATTCTTAACTATTTGTTTTATGTTGTGTATTGCATTAGAGCTTCGATCTTTCGATATATGTCATGGCTCTTGGCCTCTTCTTTTAGGCCCTTGGTCGGCGTCATAAAAAAAAACTTTTCCCCTTCAGTTGGGAACCAAAAATTAGGTCGGTTGGAAACGAGAAGAAATAAAAAGGGGACGCCCTTACCTAATTGAAAAAGTAAATTCCTTTTCACAGAATACGAAAATTGTACTCCTGAAAAAGAATGAAAACTGGGTTCTGGGAGAAACTGTCTTTTGTCAGAAAGATGTTGCTGACGATAGACCGTGTAAGTCTCGCGCATGAAGGTCACGATTGAACTTCCCGGCACCTCCGAGCCGCCGGCTATAGGACTTTTACGTGTGGTTGATTTTGTTTTCTATAATACTTTGTTTTACGAAGATCTGAACCATAAAACGGCCATAAATATGGATGATAAATTTAAAATTAATTTAACAATATATGAAAACATGCATGACTGTCTAAATATTGAAGAAAAGTAGGAAAAAAATGCTTGACCTGAGCGTCAGGTTTGCAACGTGATTGGCTCATTGTCGGGAAGAGAAAGCCCGGCCCCCAAAACCCCTGTACTGCATGCGCCCGCTGCGGACGTAAGTCAAAGTACGTACATATTATGCGACGACCGCCTTATACTGCATATGCTCTACGCTATTAAGACTGGCGCGTGAACTACCAGAAAAATGGCGAATGACGTACGTATGACGTAGTAGACTTTTTCTTTCTCCTTTTCCCCAATTTGAAATATCATTCACATTTTGAAAATTGAAATGAAAACAAATATTTTGCTAAAAGTTGTTATCTGCCTTTCAGTAAAAAGAATAGCGTCAAAACAAATTATTTCAAGAAAACTACTCGCTTTACACGTTGAAGCTCCTATTCGAGGTGCCCAGAAGTTCGGTTTCTCGTAAACTCTCGTACGTTCTCGAGGTCAACTTACACGCTCTATTACTGATGTCGGATCAAAGATGACATTTGTGTGTACTATGGGTCGCGGGGTGGGGGAGGGGGTTGAGGGCCGTCTACACCCCCTGGCTAAAAAGACCAACCCCGTGATGCACTTTCATGTGTTTGGTCCGTCTATTTCAAACCCCAATTGAACACTTTTGGGATACTGGTGACAGCAGACATACCGGTCCTTTTTGCTAGTTCTGAGCATGTGCGCGTGGTTCTGAGCATGCGCGCGTAGTTCTGAACTAGTCTGGTTACCAGACCAAAATATTCTGACTATTTATGATGAATATAGACGTCAGGGAACTAAACTAGTTCTGAGCATGCGCACGACTGGTGAAAACAATGGAAGAGGACCGGTATGTCTGCTGCCACCAACGTCTTAAAAGTCTTCTATTGTCCTTCAGGCCAGGCTCCAGATTCGTCAATTCTATAGCGCCCTCAGCCTTGTGCCAGGATAGAAAACAAAAACACAAATTCAGTAGTCTGGTTTCCAGACCAAAATATTCTGACTATTTCTGATGAATATGAGGCCGGATACCCTGCACGATATGGGGGGGAAGGGTTACCCCCCCCCCCCCCCCCCCCTTTATCCCTATACCCTAAGCACGCTCCAGATTATTGTTATCCAACACATCCCCCTAGATTTCTGAATAGAATTCTTGAGATTCCGGAAACACAATGACCAACACAAAAGAGGGGGGGGTGGGGGGGGGGGGGGGGGGTCCCTCTGCCCCATATCGTGCATCATATGCCGAATTACTTGGCTACGACTTGAAATGACACACATGTCTATGGTAGTGGCTGCAGCCACATCACATAGACTTGTGTGTAATTTCAAGCCGTAGCCTAGTCATTCGGACATGGCCTTAGGGTCCGGTAGCCGCCAATGTCATGTGCCGAAAACGTGAGGAATTCCTCCCGTTTCTGAAAATGTCCCAAGTTTTCCGGACTTGTTTCCGGTAACATTCGGCTGTTAACGGTGATGTTCGCAATAACAAAATACCTGTCGGGCCCGTTACAGATCCTGGAAATTTGAATTCTTAATTATACATACAAACTGAAAAATCAATGCCATACTCGTTGCAGTATTTTGCCGACCGCATTTTGCAAGAATATTACATTTGAATGATCCACTGGCGTTACTCGGACTAACACTGCACGTTATGATATATTTTAAACCGTGGTAGCTACCTGACCTAAGATTTAGACGTCAGGGAATCTTCAGGTCAGGGAACCAGACTACAAATTCGGTTGAATCTGTTCTTGCGTCCTTAGGCCTACCGTATATGAACATAAGCGAAGATAGAGGGGACTTAGGTATATAAACTAGAAATGAGAAACTGTTTTAATAAATTGAAATCAGTGTGAAACATCATTCACATGCGTCATTTATGTTGTATGAAAATGGTTTAAGCAGTTATAACCGCCTTGCAAAAAGACCATATTCAATCCTACTGCAGGAATTACTGCAGGCTATATATATTCTAAAACTATGAGGTGTTTTTTCGTGTGTATCTTGAAAACCGTTTACAGACTCGAGTGGCCTGGCGGACATCGTGAGTACATTGTGAGTGCCGAGTCTATTTGGGAATTAAACAAGACCCAAAAATGTAAATATTATATCTTCCGTAAAATACGGATAAATTGCCAAGTGTTTGTTCAATTTGCACGGATGGCTATGCGTATAGGCCTGCATAATGGCAAATGCCTCCGTGTGTATTGTGAGCACATATTGAAAATATAATTTATGAGATAATGCCTACTAATCTGTAAGTTTAACACCGGGGCGATGTTGACTCCAGGCAAGCCATGCTAAACTAACAGAAGAGGATTCGAGTATTTGTTTTGCGGAGCCTTCTGAATGATGTGCAACACTAAATGTGACTTTACTTGGCACGCAGTCACGCATAATATCGCGAGATTTTGAAATAGACTAGTTCTCGGTGGTTTCTATATTCACTTAATATGGGGACCGGTAGCGAGTGATACTAATTAACGGAAACAATAGAAATTCCTCCATGATTTAAAGTTTTTGAACCAAATTCACAAAACTGAAAATAGCATCCCGCTCTTAAAATGTGATTAGTACAGCGCTTGCGCACACGAGGGCAATCAAAAGCGCCATATCCACTATACTGGTCCCCATATACATTTATATACTTTTTAGACGGGAACCAGTCAATATTTGAGAGTCTGCGCATTGTAGTATACGCCAGCAGAGGGCGTACTGGACTGATGGTTCTGACGATGTAGTAGTCTGGTTCCAAGACCAAAATATTCTGACTATTTTTGATGAATATTAGGTTCGGTAGCCGCCAATGTCACGTGACGAAAACTGGTAGAACCTGCCAGTTTCCGAAAATATCCGAAGTTTTCCGAACTTATTTTCGGTAACATTCGGCTGTTAACGTTGATGTTCGCAATAACAAAATATCTGTCAGGCCCGTTACAGATCATGGAATTTGAATTCTCAATTATATATACAAACTGAAAAATTAATGCTACACTCTTGCAGTATTTTGCCGACTGGATTTTGCAAGAATATTAAATTTGAAGGATGCCGCTGACGTCATCGGACTAACACTGCACGTCATGATCTATTTTAAACCGTGGAAGCGACCTGACCTAAGATATAGACGTCAGGGAATCTACAGGTCAGAGAACCAGACTAACGATGTAGAAAACCATAGTTTCGTCTGCAAGGACGACCCAAATGGTCAGAGGAACACTCCTTTCTCTTTAAATCAGCCATGCATAAAGTACCTCATGTTATACTTTTAACCCATCACCACTTCTAATATGGCCGCGTATATACCACTCCCTCGTTAGCAACCTTAGATATCCCATATACATAAAATGCAAAAAGGACAGTTTAGTAACATTTGAGCATCCAGGCTTATACACAAAACTGCTCTAAATGATGAGATAAAAACGCCACATGTCACGATTCTTCAACAGACATCAGTCCATCTCGAAACAGAAAGAAGATCTTCTTTGCCGTAGGACACAAAAATGGATGTGACTGCCAAATATGAATATTCATTTTGTCCGGTGCAGATAGTTTTACAGGTGATTAACAGCCTAGAGATTGTCCTTTTTTTCCGAAAAAAGAGAAAGTCTTCATTTTATTGTATTAATGGATCACGGCCACTTAGCAGGCAACGTATGTCGCCTTTGGCCAATTTTTTTCAGAGCGAAAGTCGACGATAAAAACCAGCCGGACTCTGTGATCAGATTTCGCCATTTACATCCATTTTACCTCCGATAATGAGACCTACTCTTCTTCACAATCAAAGAAGGCATAGCCGGTACAGCTCTCCCCCGTCACAAAACGATCAGGCTGAATGGTATTTAGCCATTAAGCTATCAAGACCAAAAATTATCTTGAAGTTCACGCCCGGGGAAAGGAGGAGTGCCGAAGGGTATCAGAGACGAAATATCATATTGATCGCCGGGGTTGGGACGACATAATGGGCCGTGTCTATCACGGGCTATCCGAGCTCGGTCCGATCACGAGAAATCACAATAGTCCCCCAGACCCGACTCGGGAGTAAAGTGTCCGGAGGCAGTGCCTATTGTAAGTACTTGGATCGTGTTAAGTTCCGATGGCAGATCAATATAGGAAACACAGTCATGCAAATTCATGAACCAGAGTGACACACTCCTCGCCGGATATTCAACTGTGACAATTAGGTTTTTCCGCAAACCAAAGCGAGCAAGCACCGCGCGCGACTTTGCAGAGCTTCCCCCCGCAGGCTGCTTTTTCCCCCCCTTCACTCACTCAAACCACGGCGCATTGCAACTGGTCATTTTGATCTCCGAGACGAAAATGAGCGAGCGCTGATGATGTTGTACCTGTACCCTGTCGGTTCCCTTGCTCTCCAGAAATCGCCTCAAAGCTACTTCCCGTGGAAATTCCGAGTGGTTTTATTTCTGAATATTTCATGGCCGTTCGTGCACGGCAAGAGCGATTTTGAGAGGCCGATAGAGCCGGCAGCAACAGCATCGAGCGAGACCACAGCCGACACGTGTAGTCTTCCCACACCGCCGGGTCGTCGCTCGATCGATGGCCGCAATTTCGTGTTTGACGTTCTAATCGTGGCCCCGAATCAAAGAGACCACCAACATTTGGATGGGGGATGTTTGCGGAAAACATCATGTCTAGTTAATTTGCAGTGGGCAAGTGGGCATGGAAAGTATAACACAAACTATTTACTCGCGGCCGGCGGCAGTTTGTCCTTGCGGCGCAGGCAATCTCCCAAATCCGGTAGGTAATACGCGGACTGTCAAGTTGTACTTTAATGTCGCCCCCCTCAAATCGACGAGTTTACGTGAGGTGGACTATCTTTGATTGCTCGAATAAATAGAGGTGTGTAAGGCATCAATATTGGCCACGGGGCCAGTGGGTTATACTTGGACACTCTTGACCTCCCCGCTATGTACCTGGTTCGGTGGCACTAAATGGTGATTTAACCGATTGCAACGACTTAACAGACACCTCAAGTTCACACACAGTCAGCCATAGGCCTAAGGTTAAAGGAAAAACGCAATGGATATCCAGTTCAACTTCTCTTCACGCATATTATCATGTTAAAAATACTAATACATAATATATGAGCTAACGGCTTGTCACAGAAAGTAAAAAGTTAAAAGCAGGAGGCGGTCTTTACATTCTTAGACAAACATCACTCCAGTTTACGAAAGAGGGAACATTGTATTTTTTACTTGGCGTTCTTTTTTTGGTACCGATAATACAAGGCACTACTTGTCAATGAGCATGGAACAAAATTTAAATCAACCCTTGAAAATAACTCACCGACAAAGTTTTGGAGAAATGGTGTCTTTTCATGGAATCCTAACAAGCTGTTTAACATAAAAATCAAGTCAAACATAAAAACTACTGCAACAAAAATATAGAAAAGTTTGTTATTTTTGTAGACAAAGCTATGGAGATACTCCTTTAGTGTTTTGCTGACATCACACTTCAACTCTAAAATGTTGAAATTACTCCCTATAGGCCTACCTTTGTTGCAAAGGAGGTGGACATTCATAGTAATATGAAAAGAAAGCTGTCCCGCATGCATTAAGTCATACAAATCCTATTGCATTGCTCCTTATATATAGTTTCCCAAAGGCTTCAGAAAAATATCGAGCAAGAAACTTTTGAGACGCTGGATGACAGCACACATACCGGTCCTTTTTGCTAGCTCTGAGCATGCGCGCGTAGTTCTGACCAAACAAGGGAAAAGGACCGTTATGTCTGCTGCCACCAGCGTCTCGAATGTTTTCTATTGTATCATGCCAACTATAATCCTCAGTTCAGATTTGCCAGTCCGAGTCCATAGTGTGGAGTTCTGAGTCATGTAGGTTGAGTATGAGTCCGAGTGATATGAGTCACAAAGGCCGGGTTCTGGTCCTAGTCATGCCTACGTCATAATACTACCTTAGGAGAGTCCGGTTGGCGCAGTGCTCCTTTTCCCGCCTTCCACTCTGCGAGCCTGGTTTGACTATGATTCTCCCTGGGGTCAATGTGGATTGAGTTTCAGTCCCTCCCTGATTCCGTGGGGTTTCCCGATAATATCATTCTGAGTTTTACCCTCCCACGTCTAAAATTGAACTTGCTTTGTCATCTTCTTCCCACTGGTTTCTTCAGGCTTTCGAGCTAAAATGAATTGAAGAAATCTCAACATTTAACATTGTATTCCTTCAACTTCCTTTTTCAAAGGCAAGTTCGAGATCGCGATTTTTAGTCTAATTCAATTCAATTTAATTTAATTAGAAAATTTATTGCAAGCACGGGGTGATGTAAAATTAACAAAGTTAAAACAACAGATAACACGGCAGAAATCTAGTTTATTTTTATATTTTTAAAATACCCCATGCCGTCCAAGATAGGTATGCCGGAATGGTCGAGTGCCAGTTTTTTTTTACTGGGCCATAAAAATAATACTGTCTCTATTTCTTTAGACATCTATTTTGAAATATTAGATGTAGAACAAAAAGCAAGTTTTCCCTCGATATGTGTCCCTGTGGAATTCATTGCCTGGTGCATGTTTCCCTTCACTTCACATAACGATCTTTCCTGCTTCAAAAGGAATATTATTTTATATACCTCTTGTCCCTTTGAGTCTTTTTCTTTTTATAGCTCCGCCCCCGAGTGGCTTTTTTAGCCTTGTTCGGGGCGAACTTTCATAAAAACTTAACTCATAACAAGAAATGAGTCATTTGGAGCAAACATTGAATGATGCGTTGTCTTCTTAGAGCTAAAACACTTCTGTAAGGACAATGACGTTAACATTCATATCCGCTTGTTAGAACATTCCTTAAAATGTGGACGACATGAAAAGTGGAGTGCTAAACTTGTACAGCGCACGCCAGCAAGTTCCTTTTGGCCTGCAAAATTTCGATAAAAGACGCCTCAAAAAGAACGCAGTTGGAACTCATGGAAGAGAGGCAGATTTTAGAGTTGATAATGATGTCCGTATAGTATCTCATCAGTAATACATAAGTCCTAATTGATATAGCGGGTTATTTCCTGTCGCAAAAGACGTTTCTGGACCAAGGGACCAAGGCAAAAATATTTTAAAATAGCATCATGTATTTTAAAAGGATTGATTGCTTGCTTCTATTTCAGACTTTTTCGAGATGGTTTCCCAGACTGTGGAGTCTATCAATCGATTCAAAACACGCAATAAATTGACCGGGAGGAATTTTCTGCACCGGTACCTTTCTGCTGCATTTTTGATGGATTATTTGAGAGAATTATAGGCGAAAAGGAGGCAACCTCGACAAAGGGAGTGGGCGGAGACGCAAGATATTAAAAATGTTTGTAGTAACAATTTTGCGAAATTATTCCACTCATTGTCCAACAAGCGGAACTCTGCTGAAATACTAGATGCGTAGGTTATTTTATAGAGTATTGAAGTCTGACGTCAGTTGGCAGGACAACTGGCTCCAAACAAATGGAGATTTGGGCTGTTCCTTTGTTAACAGCCAGTCATGCAAACACATTGACACAAAATAGAAAAGTATTCCGGTTCCCAAACAATGCATTGACGTCATTACTTTGGTACTTTATACACTGACCTTTGGCACAGGTATCTAGACACGTTGGGTGGTGCATGTTGTTGTGGTTCAGGCACACTCGAGTAGTAATAAATACAACACAGTTCTTCCTAAGGTAGCATTGATGCCCTAGAACACCAACAATGACTGCCTACGTGATTTGGACAACACCTCAGTTCCTGGCAATGGGTTGGTTATAAGTCGGTCCATCCTTGGCACCCACCTCATCTGTTCATCTAAAACGGTCGATCTGTTCCCCTAATTTTGTGCGGACACACACAAAAGAAAGCCGTTTAAAGTTGTTTTCTGTGCAAGTGTGAAAAGTGGGCTTTCCTGACCGCACGTGAAAGGGCCGCATTTGCTCTTTAATTGACCGGATGAATAGCGCTCGACCGGCGAATTGTTGCGCTTTTTCCAACGGCGCTTCCCGCCCGGGGCGTGTCTATTGTCATTCAAAATTCCGCAACACAATGTGCATCATGCATGCAAAGTAATAAAAGAGAGAGAGAAAAAAGAGGGATGAGTACGTACAGATGACGGAGACAAGAGAAACCTAATTATTTCGAGCAAGGCGGAAAGCTTTTTCTCTGGATTTAGCAATGGGGAGACGTCAATCACTGAAGACGGTAACAAGGTGCGCAATGGAAGTACAGACAAACCGTATACCGCAAAGCTTTTGTTGCAGACGGAGGAGGTTGTCTATTTATAGCCATGACTTCGTTCGATATGCACAGGCCCATTGTTTCCTTGAAGTATTTTTTCCTCGAAGTGGTGCATTTACATCTCTGCTGAAGAATAATTTAGCCAGCTAAACCAGGGACTTTTGTATAATTTATAGCCTTGGCACAAATGCATGGTAATGCATGTCCTTCGAGAGTTTGGGTATTTAAGTTTTGGTATTTACCACCGATGCCATTAAGAGAAAATAAATGTATGCGAAAAAAAATGATATTACAACAGACTATAAATATATTTTAATGAAGACTTGCATATTATAAGACGTAGAGGTGATTACATTACATTACTCAAAACGAACAAGGAAAAGCCAAACGGAGCACACATACAAAAAACTCCGAATACATCGGTGGTAAATACCCAAACTTAAAAAGAACAATCGCAAAAAAAAGAAAACACGCCTTGGTTACTCAACTACACACCAAAAGGAAGCTTGGCTTGTCATGTTTCAATTTCCTTTAACACGTTTATATTTAACTGTCGTTTTTCATAAATACTTTTCTATTGTTAGGTTACTCGTGGTTTTGCATGCATGTCTTATTTGGGGCCAAATTTGAGGCTACATTGCCTGATATCGATTTTTAGCCAAGACTTTTCATTTTTACGGAAAAGTAGCAACATTTTGATCTTATATCTTTAAAAAGTCAAAAATGAAAATCAACAGTTAAATATGAACGTGTTCTTTCTATTAATTGGGGTAGGTTAACTGATAACTTTTGGACCATATTTCCCTCAAAAGAAGACCACGTTTAAAAGTAGGATTAATCTTACCCAGCTAAGCAGCCATTTTGAAAAAGAATCATTTCACTCTATGGCTGCTACACATAGCTCATTCTCATGGTCAATTTTCCCAAAATGCTCGGAATTAGAAGCTTGCAATCATGGAGTGAGGTAGGGCCTACTCCCCGTCTTTAAATTCCCTCAACTGCATAGGCCTCAAAACGAAAAAGTATTTTCAGAGAAGGCAACATTTTACTTTCTTTCTCCATTCTTCCGAAAGAAAATTCTTTTCTTTTCTATACCTTCCTCATGTGAGAGACAATAAAGAACACAATTTGAACAAATTGGAGCACATTTGGTAGGAAGAGCCGCCTACCTTGTTGAGAACATCAAGAATAACGGAGCAAAGATCATTGGAGTATGTAATAGACCGCAACAAAGCGTATACGTGATGCACGCAAATCGGCATCGTAGCATCGACCATAAAAGGCCGGAAACGCAAAACTGGAATAAAAATCCGCAATTTGCTCATCTATCTTGTTGCATGCTATAATAATGCTTGAACTGCGATAAGCGCACCACGGGCAAGTGCCATGAAGTACCTTACTTATCGAAATGCTTTGCACGCATGGTTACAACCCCCCCCCCCCCCCCCCCTCCTCAATGTTATTCTTGGTGAGAATTTGCAGAGGCCAAATCACAAGATTTATCGTCGACCCACACATGAACATTGTAGGCCTACGGGGAATGTGGGTGTTTCAACAATATTTGCACGGAATTCTAGTTTTACATCATCTCGAAAAAGTCAAGAGCTTTTATATTTTTGGGAAACCGTTTCGATTTCATGTTCAGTCCTACATAGGTTGTAGCCCTCAAAACTACAGAACCCCCCCCCCCCCCTTCCCTTCTTATTTTGCACTTTTTTCGTATTTCTTTTTCTTTTTCGAAAATCTCAAAAATATGAACATTCCCGAATAATTTCCAATTTGCAAAAACTCTAACTCTCAAAAATGTGTGTCAACTTCCGAAAAATAATTGTAGCACTGCTAAAGTGTTCATTTGGAAACCACGCCTCTTTGGTTCGTTTGTATTCCTTTCCGAGTGTAAGAATTTGTAGTAATTTCGAAAATTTAAATTCAACCCCAATCCCGATTTCTAAAGCAGAGAAACCAAGAGCGTACAAGTCTTGATCACTAACACGTTTTATAACTGGATAACGTCTGGGTACCAAACACTGACTATTGTCTATAGGGACGGACTTTTTAGTCTATAGAGAGTACGGTAATGCGAGTGATAGAGTTCTATTTTTTTTATGGAAGTCGCCCAATACAAGGCTAAAAATCAATCTAAGTAAAGGGCCACAACAGAGGTGGTGGGGCTGGCCGCATTTTAGGTTGCCAGCCCTATACCACCCTTACGGTTTCCCTAGGTCCAGATAGAGGATAAATCTTCAATAGATAGGCCTACCAACGAAATTATCCCAATTTTCAGACATATAGACCCAGGCGGATAACTTCCACTGTTGGTAAGACTACCGTAACTCACCCCCGGAAGATAAGGCCAAATTTTCATTTGGTTTTAGTCATCAATTTGCAATCTTTCAAAAATAATGTCAATTGAAATGCCTTCCTTTCTTTCTTTTGTTGTGGTTTCCATGTCAACCCGCTCAGAAAACAACAGTATAAAATATGACGCAAGTATAACGGAAGTACGGGATTCTGGACAAATCTCGTTGGATTTTGAGGTCGACTTGCACGTTCTATTGTCTCATGTCTCTGCAACTGACAGGCTATTTTGTGGATTAGTTTAATGGGGAAAGATCATTATGACACCTCGAAGCGAGGCACACGAGAAACCTTGCCATTTCTATTAATCCGATGCCAAAAAGAAACCAGATCGTGCTATAGGGAAGGACAAAACACCATGGCTGCAATAAATGAGAGGTTTGACACAAAAGTCGTATACCACTCGTGATTATCCGGCGCGCGGATACATGCCCATGTTTCCCTCGGGTACAATCACTCAGTGGTAATTGTAACGAATCTTGTTACGCGTGCTCGTGAGGTATTTCCCTCGACTTGGACGTCGAGACAAACTGCCCGTCTTGTCATGATCGCTGAGCGCGCGTTCATCTTGATTATGCGCTATCATGAATCCACACGACAAGGACTTGAGGCTGTGATAGTGAAGCAGAGAAGTTTCCAGTTGTAATGGGGTTGAATTTATTTTTCTGTTGAAAAACATTTGGCTTCCAAATCCATTTTCCCAAGAGTCACGGCCTTGTGGAACTCTCCCCTTCTGTATTTGACTTGTTTTCATTCAAGAGCAATGTTACCAGATACCAGTTTAAAGGATAGCACATAATAGCTGGTATATAATAGTCTGACTATTAAGTTGGAGCTAGGACTGTGATTTTAATAATGACTTTTCATTTTCGTTGACTTTTCATTGGCTTCGGGCCTTGTGTTTGGCCACATTCAATAAAAAGTTTCCCTGTGGATGTTATTAGACCATGGATTAGACTGACATCCTCAAGTGATCTTTAACGCACGTGTAATAACCTGATTTTGGTTTGCACCATAGAGCAAGATATACGATTTCATGTAGTTTAGGCGCTTGGGATGATTTTACGCACCTTCTGCGCATGGGGAGGTTAATGTTTAGAGCTATTTTCTTTTTTTTTGCAAGTTCGCCCCCGAACATTTCTGAAAGCCACTCGAGGTACGGAGCTATATACAAATGAAAAAGAACCAAAGATACAAGAGGTAGGAATTAATATTCCTCTTGAAGCAGGAGAGATTGTAAGATGAAGGGAAACATGCACCAGGCAAAGAATTCCATAGAGATACAGAACAAGGGAAATGGCTATTGGCATAGCTTTTCGCTCATAGGAAAAGCTATAAGAGTATATTGGTGGGAACAGGCGAAAAGCCGAGTTTCACGCTCAAACACCATAACTGGAGGAACCAAGCTGAACAAGCCGGTGAAACATTTACCATGAAAATTAAAGACGCTTTATCTATGCATTCTTTTAATTTTAATCACGTTAACTTTTAGCCCTTTATGACGATTTAAATTATGCTTCTGACAAAAATGCTTCTGACATGGCTTATTTTGTATTAAGAAAGACAAATCTCATTCGTAATTTTGCAAGGGACTTTTATCACAGTAAATCGTTTATTAAAATTACAGGTTCGTGAGGCAAATTAAAGTTCGTGAGACAAATTAATGTCAAGCTAGACTAAACTTAGGTTATATCTCGCAAGGGTATACTCCTATAGGTTTACAAATCTGCTTGTACAAATGTATAAACACAACGCCGACTTGTCTTCAAGACTCGTATATTTAGGTCCATAAAAAAGTGTTGCCCCACAGTTTTGAATTATTTGCGAGTCCGTGATTCTGCATAAAGTCACGATTACAACCGTGGGGAAAACGACGCTAAATCACCGGCAAACGCCTACTCTCCGCCCCGCTACCATAAATCGCGTGTTGGTGAATTCCTCCCTTGCGGACACTTCCATGGCGTTGCCATAATTTTTTTTTCAGAGGGGGGATAAAAAGGCAACTGCAGTCAGAATTAACTTATTTCATTCAATTGCTTTCGGTATGGTATTTTGTCGGATTCAATCAAAAGTAGGGGCTGATTTTTCATGGCCTACAGTCGCTGGTTCTCGAGACCGAAAGTCTTAGCAATGTGCGGGAAAAGTTGATTGGTTTTACCTCACCAAACGTGATGGTGCTCGCTTGTCAATCCACCCAAGCCACTCGTTTTGTACCAGAAATTTGGCCCTGGGGTCACAATGCTACTCGGTCAAAGAGGTAACTTAAATACAATTTGCTAAAATGAAAGCAGGTCTTTTTTGTGTTACAGATTTTTTTCCTTTCTTTCCAATCGTGACAAAAGGCTGGAACGTGAGGCCAGTTGTGGCATACGGATTGACATGTTAAAGTCGCACGGCATATGCACACCCTTTCATCAACCCCCTTATAGAGATGTCTCTAAAGTTTTGCGTCATATCAATAAATGGGCAAATACATTTTTTTTCCTGGATCCTAGATCCTTCAAATGCAAAGAATGAAACTGTGTAATGTCTACAATGGGCTTTGTGCCCCCGGCACTAAGGGACCACATCACAAGAAAGACTGCTATTTACAGTAGTTCTTGATACATGTTTGTGTATTTCTCTCTGTGTTTCTCTCCGTATTTGTGTTCCTCGGCGGTATGATTTTCTTTGTTTGTTTGTTGGTTAATTTGTTAGCTTGTCTGCTTGTTTGTTTGCTAACAACCTAGGCATATTTATCTAAGCTTCCCTGGTTACCAAAGTCTTCAAATGATGGCCGTGGCACAGTTCCTTTCCTATAGTTCAGTGATCGTGTCTGATGGCTCTACGTGAACACCGCTCGTGTTTTGTTCCGAGTGGGCCTGCTAGTAAAGACAGATCCTATCCAAAGGAATGTAAGGGCAATAGCCTACACCATACAATTGTATTCTGCAATTGGCAGCCTTTTGCTCCCCAAATGTAATTTTGGAGCCTTTAAAGTGCTACAAGTGACATTTGAATACAAGTAGGCCTACAAACCACCGGTTTGTCTAACTTTGTTCCCCCGGTTAGGGTGATAGGCCCCGTTCTCACTTGAATGATTTTCTACGCGAATGCCGTGCGACTATACCAAATCGCACAGGGCGTACGGGAGTCGCACGGCAGTCTGTTGATGATTCGCACAGGTTGTAGGGGTGTCGTGTGTAATTCGGACGGGTCGCATGCCCGTGCGAGTTTTTTCAAATGTTGAAAATTTATATACGGCTGTCGCACAGTTCGCATAGTTCGCATTGGTCGCATGTGGGTCGCACGGCAGTCGCACGGCGGTCTGATAGGTCGCACAGGAGTCTGAAGGACTCCCAGCAGACCCCGTGCGACTCCCGTGCGACATCCATCAGACTGCCGTGCAACTGCAGTGCAACCTGTGCGAATCTCATGAGAGCCCGGTGCGACTGCCATCAGACTGCTGTATAAGCTGTAGGAATTTCATGCAAGTGCGGTGTGACCCCATGCGAGCGCGGTGCTGCTGCCGTCTAACCTGGGCGGATCTCACCAACAGACATATCAAAAGCGGCCTCAGCGGCCTGAAAATCATTCGCCACCTGATGTTCAAGCTGTCCACATCAAGATGGAAGACAACCAAAGAAGACTGAGAAACAGGGAAATTCGTACGGAAATCGCACGGCTGTACGATCTTTCAGTCGCACCGCAGTTGTACAAAAAATCGGTCATGTGAGAACGGGGCCTTGGAGCGTTAAAACGCTCCTTTCCACTTGTTCTCACCAATACACTCCAGGTATAATACTGCGTGTTAAAACATTTCCTACTTGTGTTTTTCAATCATAATTTTAAAATTACTGCATGAATGTCTAATGCTTTGAGTATAATGTAAAAGAGACGTGTACAATTTTCTGGTGCAAATTTGATTACGTAATCATAATTAGTTATTACGCAATTGGCTATTTTCCAAAGAGGACTGGTTTGCCATAGATGACCTAACCACCTAACGTGCGCGTATGAACGCGCAAGGTGATCGCACAACGCGCACATTATAACACTTCATAAACATTCATGCAGCAATGATCGTTCCACCTGAGATATTAAAAAAACTTAATGCGGTTCGCAAGCCAGGAGAGGGTGGGGTCCATACACCCAAAATTATACATTTAAGTTTTATAATGAAACCAAAAAAATGCCAAAATATTGTGCCAATGCGCCCACAGTGCGCCTACAGCCTTGTACGTTCAATTTACTTGCCGCGACCACTTTCATGGCTGCTAAGCATTCTAAATGTGGTTAGCATGGAAAAAAGGGTTACAAGCCAAAAATTATATCTTGCATATTTCTTGGATTGATCTTCAGCAGAAAAAAATGCTCGACAAGATTTCCCTACATGAAAATAATTGGGTCCTGTTTTTAAAACGATGCAATGGAATCCTAAAAAGTAGAATTAGCCACATGGATGAGTGCATAACCAAGCACTGTCCTTCCCTTTCATTAATGCACGCTCTCACGGGAGCGGATCCAGGATTTTCCAAACAGGGGGACGTGAAATCTACCAGCTGGTGTACTCAAACTCCTTCAAAATATCAACATAAACAAGGCCATGGGACCAGATCAACTATCAAATAGAATTTTGAAACTAACTGCATGCGAAATCGCTCCAGTCTTGGCAGAAATCTTCCAGCAGTCGATTGACACCGGCATTCTGCCAACAGATTGGAAAAATAGCACACGTCATACGTTATTATAAGAAAGGCTCACGAACTGATCCAGCAAACTACAGACCAGTTTCACTGACGTCAGTTTGTAGCAAACTGTTAGAGCACATCATAGACAGTAATCTAATGGCTCACCTTGAATCAAACAACCTGCTCATCAAAAATCAGCATGCATTCCGGAAATACCGTTCATGTGAGTCTCAACTACTGCTCACTGTACACGACTTCGCAAACAACATGGACAAATCGAAAACAACTGATGTTGTTGTTCTCGACTTTTCAAAAGCATTTGATGCAATACCTCACCAGAGACTACTTGCAAAACTGAAGTCATACGGCATCTGCTCACAAATACTCAAATGGATTTCGGGATTTCTCAGAAATGGACACCCATCTACTTGGCGTAATGTTCTGAGTGGCATTCCGCAAGGTACAGTGCTAGGACCCCACCTGTTCCTCATCTTCATCAATGATATAGCTGAAAACATTAATGCCACCTTGAGGCTCTTTGCAGATGACTGCTTGATCTATGACACAATCAGTTCTGAAACTGATGAAGTAGTCATCCAAGAAGATCTCAACAAACTTACAATCTGGGCAGCTATCTGGGGAATGAAGTTCAACACAAATAAATGTCAAACTATGAGAATCAGCCGGAAGAGAAACCCTGGTTCAACACCGTATAGGATGCTTGGTGTTCAACTAGAAGAAACAAATGAATGTCAGTACCTTGGGATCAAAATTCATAAAACCCTAAGCTGGAACAGTCAGGTCAACTACATATCGGTAAAAGCTACCAGGACCCTCAACTTTATAATCAGAAATTTCTCAAGATGCTCCAAGTCTGTGAAGGAAAAACTCTATACCACACTAGTTAGACCCGTTTTAGAATACGGATGTGCCGCTTGGGATCCATACACAATTTAAAACATCTCCGAACTCGAGAAAATTCAGCGACGGGCAGCTCGTTTCGTCACTGGAGATTACTTGAAAACATCCAGGATTACCAGCATGATCTCTACACTTAAAGGGACACATTGCTTGGATTTGGCGATTTGGGCTATAAAAAGTAAATGGATATGGTTGGTAAGCTTTTTAAAAAGTAGAATATAAAGATTCATATAACTATCCCTTCAAATTGCGTGGTTTGTGTTTAATTTCGTGACAAATAACGGTCCGCCATTTTGTAGAACCAAATTTTTGACTCCACAAAATGGCAGACCGTGTTCACCAGTCTTATTTCCAGTCGCAGCTGGTTTAAGTACGTCCGGGCAATTATTATTACAATAACCGTCTGTTTGTGATATTCAATTACTTTTTGTATAGTTAATAAATAGAAATGTTGGAATACTTTTGTTATTCCATTATGGTCAAGCCGCAAGCCTTGTGAGGAGCTTGTGTAGCCTGGCTGGGTGAAGCGAAGCCTGCCCCGCTTCTTGGGTGATATATGGTAGGGATATCGGGACTGTCTCGACGCGGGACACGGACGGTAGGCCTACTCGTAAATGGATGGCCGCGGGGCCAGCCTGGCGCCAACGCATTGTGTGATACAAGAAGGTCTAGTTCCCAATGCTGTTTTACTACTGGAAATAAGTCGATGTTTCGCGGGTCAGATGTCAGGGGTCAGAGGCCATTTTTTTGTT
Source organism: Hippasteria phrygiana (assembly GCA_037893225.1). Taxonomy (NCBI): domain Eukaryota; kingdom Metazoa; phylum Echinodermata; class Asteroidea; order Valvatida; family Goniasteridae; genus Hippasteria; species Hippasteria phrygiana. The sequence continues at coordinate 32,458 of JAZGUH010000783.1, read as the reverse complement.
TTTTAATCACTACTCACTAATTACAACACATTATACGTGTTTTTTTTGCATGAACAACTCTTATAAAAGATAAGGAACATTTCCAAACAGCAAAATTTCTTTACATTTGAAGGCAATGAAGGCAATTGGGATACATTAGCCAGCAGAAGACGCGACCACCGTCTCATGTCATTCTACAAAATTAACAAAGGAAGCATCTCAATCAAACAAGCTGACTACCTCACACCAAAACCGATTAGGCAACGAAGAGGACACAACAACCAGTTCCAACAGGTGATAACAAATACCGCAACCTTCGCCAATTCATTTCCTTCCCGAACCACCAGAGACTGGAATCTTCTCCCACGGCACATTGTTGATTCTCCCACACACCTGGTCTTCCAATCGTTACATTAGAAAGTGACCGCTCTCATCACCAGAACCTCCTAGTTATTTTCCCTCGCGGAAGGATTGTGGAGGAAAACAACCAAGTACCAAGTACCAAGCAGCTAATGGTGAAGGCAAGTTGTGGCGCCTACGCCGAAGGCGTGCCTGCCCCCCCCCCCCCCCCCCCTTGCTAGAGGGGTCTGTGTGCATTTTTAATCTCTCCCTCTTTTTTCTTATCTTTTTCAGTCTCTCTCCCTCTCTATGTCTTTCTTGAAGGAAAAGGGGGGCGTGCGCCCCCCACGCCCCCCCCCCCCTTGGATCCGCCCCTGGCTAATGCAAGTAAATAAACACCTGTAATTCCCCCTTGCACAATTATTAACCAAACTGGCTCTTCGTTTCGCATCGCTTCCCCGCGTATTTCATTTCCTCGCCAGTCCATTTTCGCCTTACTGTCCACTGAGTCAGTCCATATTACAACCTTCTTCATTGACTGACGGTCGTTATTTTCACCGACAGCCATCCATCAAGGATCGGCCGGGCCGGACGGGCGACCGCCGATATAGCCTCTGGCGACCGGCGCGGTCTTGAATAACTTTTGCACGTCGCTTCGACAATTGCCGGTAATTTAAAATTCATAGTTTGGTCGAGCCGTCAACAGCTCGACCTCACCCTCCTTGTGTTACCTTCTCGTGTTATATTGAAACGGATGATTGCTTGGACCGTTTAACCTCAATATTTCAATGACGATTTCTGTGGGTATGATATTTGGTATATTGATAAACCGCGCCACTCGCTCAATGACATCAGCTTTAAGGAACCTGTAGGGGTGCGTTCCACTCATGTGACGTGAACAACGCGAACAAACGTTGCGCAGCGTTCGTCAAATTTCTGTCAAATATCCAATGGAAAATTGTTTGGCAAACGTTGTCAACGTTCGAGTGAATAAAACACACACAATCAATTTTTGGAGGAGCAGGTTTTTCCCCCTAAAAGGTAAAATGTCTTAGACAAGTGCTGGTAAATTGGATTAAGACTACCTGGAATTGTGCAAAGACGACATTATGATGTGATCAGCTGCGTATACTAGGGTCCAATCACTGATTGCTAGGTAGATTGGATAGCTCATTGGCCATTGCGAGCTGTACGAAAAACTGAGGCCAGCACCGGTCATACACTTCCATCGTATGAGATTGTTTCCGTATTGTGAAAGGAGTGAAAGTAGACTCTGGGGACAAGGTTGTCAAACCTATTGTATTAAGAGAACTAAAATGGCGGACGGCGGCTTCAACTCAAACAGTTGTCGCGATTTCCAGTTTACACGGAGATCAATGGTCCAATTTGCAGCGGTGCATTCTGGGTACACGAATATAATTAATTGCAGCGCAGGCATGCATCGGGGAGGGGTAGGGCTGTGTCTCTCTCGTAACTTCTGACATATCGCCACCTCACCCATCACCACGCCGTGGTAACACCACTAAATCATGATGGTGCATCTCAAACTTTCAGCTTTGTTTCCTGAAAACGTTATTTTGAAAGTAACAAAAACATTAAAGCGACACATTGCATTGGAGGCGCCCAATTGAGCTACAAACAGCGTTCGTCCTAATCAATTGCTATGGCTGGAAAGATCATTCAGAAGTCAAATATAATAATTTACACGACCACCGCTTGAAAATGCGTCGTTTGTCTAAAAATCATTGACGAAAATAATTTTGGGGACGGCAGTTTGGTTCGGGAAAAGTCGGACCGTTTAGACTGGTGCCCTTGGTCGAGAGCACTTTGGTTGCGTGAAGGCTTCACCATGCGCGGCGCCAGTCTGAATGTCCGGATGTCAATGCTTCGGCTTTTTCCCTCATTGAATATTACACATTCTGACCTTGAAGATAGATTAAGTATCTAACCATAGAGGGGGTCAGGGCAATGTGTTACTTGGGAATATTCTAATATAGATTTCTCTCAGCTCTGCAGATTTAACTTTCAAAGCGCACTAAACTTTAAGGTAACTGAAAGCTGGTGTCGAGCTGGAAGTGTTACCTTGCAAAGAAAGGCTTGCCAATTTGCAAATAAAAGAGGGGGGGGGGGGGGGGGGGGGGGTGAAATAACACACTGTTGTACTAATTGATTTCTGCTTCCAAGCAACAGAGGGCGCTATAATAGTAAAGTGGGCAGAGCTCTGAAGTTGTCTTTTTCTTTTTCCCCAGCTTAGATCAAGTACCGTTGTTTCTACATAACTATAAACACCAACATGGATGATTCGAGTTACATGCGTGTGTGCTGCGTATACGTTCAGTTTGTCGTTTATTTTCGTGTAGCACATGGAGAAAGTCACCGGCCAGAGGTTGTATGCGTCACACATGTAAAGGGCCGGCTGAACCCAGTGATAAATGATCAAAATTTAAATGGTAAAATAATAGTAATCAGCAGTTGAATTTAAAGTCTCTTAGTTGTGTTTTTCACACTGTGAGAAATTGAAAACATTTTGATCTGCTATGTCACTTCCAATTTTCAGCTGATCACCCTTTAAAAAAAAATCAGAAATTTCCCCTTAACACAAATCAACCAAATAGTACTGAGTTGCCATTTCATAGAGTAACCCGCTGCCCCCAAAAAATCCAAAATTGCTCCCCGTTTGCTCTCCTGATGAATACTCACAATTTAAGAATACTCTCCCAATGTCTTACGTCAATAACGTCCAATGCCTGAATTTCACAATTCTCTAAGAAGTTTGTAATGTTGAAGGAAAAAAAACTGTTAACGTTTATAGTCAGTTCGCGGGAGTATCGAGCAAACCTTGATGTTTTTCGATGCATGAGGGCGCACTTACTCGTTTGTATTTTTCATGTTTTCCGTTCCGTGTGGAACTCATGTCTTGAGAGTGTGGCCCCCCTGTGTTGGCAAAAGGCTGTATCTCAAATACATCCCTCGTTTGCAAGTATTGCCAAGGCATTGCCCACTCTGGATTTTGGTGTGTAAATAACTCCCAATGTACAAGTTCTCTTAGAACTTATTACAAATGCTTATTTAAATAAGTTGATTTTCAAAAAAAATAAAGATAATTTTTGTTAATAACTTTCAGGGATATTCAAGCGTTTAATACGTTTGCTGATTTATCACGTTTGAACGGCGTCCAGATATGGCTATCGTACCGTGGTCCTGAAGAAAGTATCCACTAAATATTTATGTAAATATTTGGAACATTGTGTACGGCACTGGCAGCGCATCCGGCCCCCATGCAACAGAACCACAGCGCCCTCTACCGGTGACACGAGTGTTAAAAAAGAATGATCACATTACTCTCAGCTGCCAGAGTTGTAATCAGTCAATCGCATATCAATCACAAGTCATCACAAGTCACTTCACAAGTCACTTTACAATTCTGGTCTCAAGCCATGCAACCAGCTATTCAAACACACTATATAACAAAAGCATTCCTTTGTCATTGTTCATCGCACTTCTGATTGACTTGTGATTGACTTGTGATTGACTAGATTACAACTCTGTCAGCGACGACAGTCGTAATGAGTTCGGGCAAGAACTGTAGTTACAGTAGTTTGACTGAGTCAATCGCGCTTTGACGCCCTGTCGTGAATCAGCTAATAGTTACTTAACCAAAATAATACTGGTTCTTTCTCGAACATGCTGTAGATGACTTCCCAAACTTAGGGAGAAAGGAAGATATTGCCATGTGCGAGGGAGTCTTTTCTAGCAGCACATCGAAGGGATGCTTAAGGACAACTATGCCGTGGCATCGTCACAAGTTCACCTAAATATTAAATCGTCGTTGTCATTAAAAACAAAATTGTCTTGCCTTAGAGTTTTAAAAAATCAAGTCCGATCGAGTATCCACCCCACAATATACTGCGTGTTAAAAAAAAACATTTCCTACTTTTGCTTTTTTAATAAGTAACTTAGCGAAATTGACATTCCGTGGGCAGGGTTCCTTTCAGGATTGTTTTTGATTTACATAATTTTTCTTTCGGGTTGTGTTGATTTAGGGACTATGGGAAGAGGGATTCTACCAATATTCAGACCTTGCCTTGTTTGTGGTCAGTGATTGCAGTCATGTTTACCACAGAGCAAAACAAATTCATTATTGTGATCTCTTTTTTTCGCATCAAGAAAGTGTTGTTCTAACCCAGAGAGCTCGCAGAGAATACAGAACTCTCCCATCCCGGAAGATTCTGAGGGTAAATTTCAGTATCCAGTTTATAATTTGTGCCCACAGACTTAAACCAGTGGATATTCAAATCAAACAGTCATAAAGTCAGGAGAAAACCCTGAGTAATGCCATTCACCTTGGTAAAAACTAACCTCAAATTCAACCCCTATTACATCATAACGAATGAAGATTACGCAACCATATTTGCACCAACAAATGTTACAGGTCTCTTTTACATAATACTCAAAGCGTCATAATTTTCATGCATAATTTTAAAGTGATTAAAAAACAGAAGTATAATTTTTGTTTTTAACACGCAGTATGTTGTCTGCGAAATGGAAAAGCTGACATGGCTAGCAGATTGCACTTTATGTTGATGGTTGAAGGAAGCCACTTCCGCCGTGACAGGAGGCCAATTCTACAATTATGTTCCAAGAACCAACCAGACTTTCATGTTTCTACAACTCCTCCACTTTCCTACGGTGCGGTATTATTTTTTCTCAGTATGCCTGCCGCCCGGAGTCTGGATAGACGACAATAAAACAATAAACACCATCCACCGCAGGGCGGAATATTAAACCTTTTTGTTTTCAGACAAGACTTGCAAGTGGGTTCGTGACGCTCCGCACGTAAGCACCTTCGGTACTTGTGTGTTCACTAGCATTGGAAAACACAAAGTTCGTAGCTTTGTATTATTAGGGGACTGTGCCACTTTTAACTCGACACAGATGAGAAACTGCCACTGTTAAACCAAATAATATAAATACAAGTGTAAGTATATTAAGAAATAACCGGTTGCATTTCTCTGTTGATGAAGTTGTTATGCTCTTTTGACAAGGGTTTGTTATAGGCCTATTACGGAACAAAAAAAGCACCCTCTCGTGCATAAGGTGAAGTAAAAACAAACATGTTTAGCGTCCCCGCCCGCTTCCTTTTTGGGGGCCGCCTGGATTATTTTTTAATGTTTACCCAATAGGCCTTATGTCAACCGATCCATCGGAAAATAACATACAAGCTTAATGAAACTATTAAAACAACTGTAAACATGTTCAATTCTCTTGTCCAACATGTCTCTTCCTCTTTTGTATCTTTAACAGTTAAAAAACCTAAAGTTGTCGGACATTTTAAAAAGCGGCCATCTTGAAAATAAAAAATAAGAAGCGCCTCATATCCTTCCTTTTTCAAAAAAAACCCGGACGCTAAACATGTTTTTTTACTTAAACTGAGGGAAATTAACATTTTCTAAAATTTAAAATACCACAAACGTCTTTTCAGTCCCAATGAAAACAAGGATTTAGATCACGTTTGAATGTGTTTTTTTGTAACACATAGTAATGTACGTGAATTCTTACTTGATATCATTGCATGTTTCATATGCTACCCAAATTTACTGCAAAAATGAACCCTCACACATTTAGACAACATTCGACAAGTCTATGAACGACCACCTGTAGTGTTGACGTATGATATTCATGTATTATTTCGGTTAATGTATCTAGGCAAAATGTCAATCATTGCTGCGGGTAGACCTATCCTAACATCCATGAACGTCAGACTTAGTTTTCTCGTAAACGTGACTATATCAAGGTCTTGGAACTGCGGGGTTCAAAAACTAATGTTCGCGTGTTCGTGAACTCTCAAAAATACCTCTTTGTTTATAGAGGATTTCTAGGCCATTAGGGCCTATCCGTCGAAACTGTCACATCTGATTTCATTTTTTATCGGCGTTCTCCTTGGAATATATCAAAACAAAAGTTATTGGCATTTTACGATGCTTGGTTGTACGTGATGTTATGGTGTGGTGATGCAGCCTATATGCCACCAAACAGTGGTTCTTGAACTCATCGAGAACTAATGTTAAAGAAAATAAAAGGTGTTGTACTCTTAGCTTCAGCCGATTTCTACTTGCGTTTTGGGAATACAATGATACTTTTGATGCAAACAAGTTCTTGCTCCGTACAAAGATATACGGGTTGTCTAAGCTAGGCCTGCAGTTCAGACGCATTAGGCCCCTATAGTGTGGGTGATCTGCACCACGAATTGGGCGGTAGGCCCTAAGTATCCAAAATTTAGATGGTATTTATGGTATTTCCTGAAAGCACAGGAAATGAGCAGGCTACTCTGAGTACATAAAACAATCACCCAAAATTGATATTTTGAGATGGAATTTAGTTTTGAGATGGAATTTTGAGATATGATGAAAGGGTTTTTCAGATGTCAACATTTTTAAAATCCCAATTAGTTTCCACTATAAATAAAGACTGACGTTTTTTCTCTGTGTAACTCAAAACGCCATAGTTCGACTTTCCATTCATTTAAATGGGTCATGTACAGTTTGATCTGTTGTACGGACTGGGGGGAAATGTAGGGCGGAGTCATTTCGGGTCATTTGTATAGTTTTCTGCCCGGTAGGCAACGTTTTGTGCGGCTTTGATTTTCTCATTTCCTAAAACTGACAGATTCTTCGTCATCTTGCATTCTTTTCTCCTATATATATAGAATTGCGCCAGAATTGCGAGCTATAGACGTTTGTGATGAAAACGCAATCGGGCCTGGCAACGAATCGGAAATGACGTAAAACTAAACTTAGAGGACCCATAACATAAGTTGCACTTTTTCCAATTTAGTCACGCAAGAGGGCGCTATTTCTGTTTAGTAATAGAAGGAACTCCTTGTCAAAAGGGAATGATAACAGTGCAACAGTTAGTCCTTCAAAAGCACCCCTCAAAAAGGTTTTGAAGAACATTTATGTTGGATAGAAAAGCACTCCAAACAGACCCTTATATATGGAAATCTACCAAATCATGGAACCTATACCCCAATATAATTAGAAACGTTGAAAGATAAGTACTCAAAGCTGTGGATCAGGTGCGGCGGGACACTTTGGAAAGAGGGGGCCGGAGCAGCGCGCTGCCGGCGCCCTTTTCCATGTTTTTCTTGTGCGGAACTGCCAAAAGTGGGGGGGGGGGGGCAATTTCCCCAAGTAAAACAAACTGAAAAGTAAAAACAAGTGGGGGAATGGCTGCCCTGTTCCGCCGCCTATGCTGTGGACACTCTGCCGTACGGGCTTTGACGACATAAAGCTTGGAATATGAACATTTTCATTGGGCATAAAATCCAAAATGTTGAAACTATTCCCTAGAATTGCAACGAAGAAGTTGGGAACTTATAGGAACGTAGAAACAACGCTGTCCAACAAGTATTCCTATTGCATGGTCCCTTAAGTGGAGATTCCTTCGAGAATGCAAGTTGCTACGGTACTTTATGCGTCTATAGGCCCTTATATGGCAACAAGCAGGGGGGGGGGGGGGGGTGTTCGACCCCCCCCCCCCCCCCCACCTCTGGATCCGCCCCTGGGTTTAAACGAACGATATTTCGTATGGTTTTTTAGGTCTATAAAAATAACAGTACGACCCCCCCCCCCCCCCACCTCTGGATCCGCCCCAGGGTTTAAACGAACGATATTTCGTATGTATTTTTAGGTCTATAAAAATAATAGTAAGCGTATGACTGCGGATTTTGGGGGTACAGGTGGTACCGTGGTAGGGGCCGTGTAAAATACCGGCAATCGCGGACCTCCTATTGTCTCTCTTTTGTTTATACTTTAACTTTTTCGGAAGGCCTCCCCTATATAGTACACGATTTGTAATCGTGGACGTTCGGTCAATCGTGGACCCTTTGTCTATACGCCCTAACCCTTTTGTCCCTAGTTCACGATTGCCGGTATTTACAAACGCAGCCTTACACACGTATACTTATGGGGAAGACCTTTGTTCCCCTTTTCTTTGTTCCTATTGAAATCTCAAACTCCATAGCGTTTTTACTCTGGGGAGGATATATTTCTAAAGACTTCCTTCCGGGGCTTATTGTTCTATTGTGTTTTCTGCCCCACAGGACTCCCTGTATACGAACAACCAGTCGTGTTTTACTATTCTACTGAGGACTTGGGGTGTTTCCTTCCATTGTTCCCTTTGTTTGTACTTTTTCTCAACATGCCCCATAAGGTTTGTACATGAATTCTACCAGGAGTTGGGCTCAGGTCCTCACTTGTATTATTATCACTAATCCCCCATTGTCCCAAGTCCTCAGTCGTAATGGATAATCTGTACATCCTCACATATGTATACCCTTACGGGGTACCTCTATTGTAGACTTTACTTTCCGTCTATTATTCTTCTTTGTCCCTATTGAAATCTCAAACTCCATAGCGTTTTCCTCGTGGGGCACCTAGATTTCGAAAGTCTTCCTCGTCATGCACCATTTTCCCCATTGTTACCAACTCATTGTGCGAGTTACTCCTAAGGCAGTATATGTAGGAACACAAGTGCGCACACCCATTCAAGAGGGGGCCTACAAATCCTCCTATTGTTCATACTTTAACTTTTTGGCAAGGACCCTCATTGGCTTTGTAGACGGTTTTCAAACGGGGACCTTTCTCAACCATGCAGGGACCCTATTGTCCTGTATTGTTAAAGGTCGCCTATAGCTATAGAATGCAAAAATCAAATCCACACACATAGAAATGTAATCAAGGTTTTGTTGAATACTACTTAGGCCTAGACGTAAATTGTGCACCCTGTACATCCAAGTCCCATCAATTTCAACCTTTGGTTTTAATTCTGAATGCATTTATGTTTAATAGCAATCTCTTAGATGTTATGCTAATTTTAAGTTACATATTCATGAGCGCATGAGTGATGTCATCCAAGGGGAAAGATTCAGTATCATATCTGATTTACAAACCAATTTCTTTTACTTTAAAGGAAACATGATTTAGGATTTATATTGCATTATTCCTGCTTAAAACAATAAAGTATTATCTTGACAATGATATTTTGTGTCCAGCGTTATGTAGCGACCACTTTGAGCCGTCGTGTTTCGATACTGGTATTTTCAAATCCTTTGGGATGACCATTAAAAATATGCTCAAGTCCACTGCCATCCCAACAAAGTTCCCAGATGTGAGTAAGATATAGGCGAAAGCAGTTAAACGGCCCATTCCCCGAGGAGCCTTTGCTAAAAGGGAGAAAATCAGGGTAAGTTCGATGTTAGTTGTTGCAACTTACGAAATTGCACGTGTAGACCTAGTGTGTGTATACGGGCCGGGTCCAGACTATCGAGTCGATCCATGAATTTCGGTGCCTCGGTCTACGTCACGAACAGCGCCCTCAATTTGAGTCTCAACAAATTTCAAAAAGGGGGGGTCAATTTTTGAGCGGCAAATAATCACACTAAAACTTCACTTGAACCAGTTTGGCTTTTAATTCACATTTAATACATATAAATGAATTTATTTATGAAATAAAATGTGATCCGGTCAATTTGAGAAACATGTTTCCTTTAACCGAGGTCAATTGCCTAAAATGTGTAGCGAGTACCTTGATTGATATCATAGCAACAGTGCCCTCACATGTCAGGAAATAGCTCGAAGATTTTGAACTGTGAAAAAGAATCCTCGTTTCAAGTTCAAAAATAAAATTCGTTTTGTGCTTTCGCAGTTCAAAGGGGTTGATATTTGTTCAAAATCCCATTGAAAACGATGTTCAGCATGGATTTGTTCTGAAAATTCCATGGCCCTGCGCATTTAAAACTACCAGCCGAAGGGAAATTTACTTAGCGAAGCAACACGAGCCAACCTTGTAACCTTGACTAAACAAATCAAATCAGAGATAATTCCTGTCTCGGTTTGAACTATTCTGACCGGCGCACCAACCTTTACCTATTCACCCCGTCTGTCTCGGTGACCCTTGACACAGATCGGCATCAAGTGTTGGGACGATAACTCGATCGCAGCAGGGCCATTTACCAACGCGTAGTTGATGACATGCTAAAAGCCCAAGCCCGGCAAGGTCTCGGGATGACATACACGATGATAGGGGCTGATGGAAAGTTTGGGGCGCGAATTCAAGCAGCAAAACAATTGCCATATATATCTATTGGGATGTGACCGTTTGTAATCTACCTAACCTTAAATTTGAGATTGTTATTCTGAACTTACACCCAACTGCGCATCAACCTTGCTGCTGAAAGAGAAAACCCTGTTTATGGAGACGATAATAATAAGGCAAACCATGCAATATTGTTCCTTGAAAAAATACAGGGGAAATTGAATTTTATAAAAGACCCGTGGTTAATAAATCACATTTTGAATGTTTTATTATTCCAGGGCCCGAATATACAGGGCACTCATGCAGGATTTCGGGGGAGGAGGGTTTCACTGGCGGACCTAAGTAAAGGGGACCAAAGGCGGGGGGGGGGGGGGGGGGGGGGTGTCATTCCCCCATCACACCAAAACCAGGGGGGGGGGGGTTATTATAATCGACGGTGCCACATTTACGTGGACTCTCGTATAGAAAAATACCAAATGAAATCCTCCCCCTCGATCAATTTATTTTCCGGTCGGGACATTTTTCGGGGGGACCTTTATGGGAAAATGTTTGCTTTGTCCGTGTTCTTTTCGCCAAAACCGTCGCTCTGGAAATGTTAGGGGAGGGGGATACTGCGGTATCTGTCTCTTTGTGGGAGGGAGGGTTTCCTAGGTGGTGTTGGTTAATGATACGGCAATACAAAGACGATTTACTGCGCTTCGAGTCGCCGCCTTTTTTGTAATTTGTTTAAAACCCACAAAACTTCACAACGGCATATTCCGGCGGGGCTTGTGTGCATGCAGCTACCTGCGTGTATCTTGGCCTATAGTTTTGAGCAGGGATGTACAAAGTGCATGGACCTTTTGCAGCAAGTCAATGCTCCCACTCTTCAGCATCTTGAAAATGTGAAGTGGGCCAGGTCGTCGTCCAACTGACACCAATACGTTACCCGTGTCACCAAGTCATCATTTTTTGCTGAGCTCGAGCATCTATGATTGTGTATGCAGTCTATGATGATACCGTGGGGTTGTAAGAGTCAACAGGCTCCTTCTTGAAGTCCAGCCCCACCCCAACGATCAGTGAGGTGTAAACTACGGAGAGGGGATGACATGGGGTGTAGTGTCCCCAAAACGGGGCATGTGCCCACCCCCCCGGTTGCCCTTCCCTCTCCACGCCCCTGCTGGAGATTGAGCTAATGCTCACATAATAAGCCAGTTCGGTATCTCAAAGGTCAAAGGTTATTTGGAATAAAATTGCTGACGTAATATCACGCCACGTTAGGCGAACGCCCATTGAATTTAACACATATACGCGTTGTGCGACCACCTTTTGCGTTCACACGCGCGCGTTGGGTCACGCGGGTCATTCGGGATAAAAATGTCTGCACATGTGCAGTTGAAATACCGAACTGGCCTATTGTTAAAGGCATACAACATTTACTTTTGCTGTAAATAAATAAATATATTTTGAGGTCAGTATTTTATAGCGTGGTAGCAAATACTGTAGGCTATCACTGACCTGTTTAAAATTTTGTGTGCATATGCTGGGAAAACAGCGAAAAAATATGTTCTAGTAGTCTGGTCCCCTGATCCTACTTTAGACAAAACGGAGCAATTTATAGACGTCAGGGAATTATCAGGTCGGGGAAACTAGACTATTTCCAAGGATTGTCGGCCGACAGTCGTTAGAAAACGATATACATTTCAACTTTTCTTGAAAACGACAGCACACCAGGTGCCATGATTTCACAGGATGCTTGAAACTGCTGGGCCTATTTACTTACAGTCTAGTGCGGTATTTCGTAATATTTTGTTTTTTTATGTTTGCAAATGTCGTATACAACCGGTACCTTTAAGCCCATGTGGCATTCACTTCCAGAAGTAACCCCATAAAACTGGTGCACCGCGGGTACCCCTGCGAATTGGACACCTATAGTCGATTCAACCTCATATGACCCGTACCATTTCTGTGGAGATAGGAGCTAATACCTCCATGCTTCAAGGAAGGGGGAATTATTTTGAGGGAAAAAAAATATTTTAAGGGGAGGGAAGGGGTTACACCGGTTGTGATGTTTGGCGCTTCCACTTAAAACAAAAATACAAAAATTGGAAAGACACCACAAGGGCGGGGGTATAGAGGGCATGCCCCCCCCCCCCCCCCCCCCCAAGCTTCACTGGCGACACAGGCAATGTTTTAAAGCAACCTGGAGGCAACTAACGACACTCCGAGCTAAAAGAAGAATTGTTTCAGTTGTATACAGACGTCTTTTGCATCAACATTCGTGAAAATTGAAATTTGAATGTTTTTCGCCATGGAGATCGCCTGGCAATTTACATCGTGAATTGTTTTGTGTGGCATATGCATATAGTTAAAAGTAGTATACACCTTGCAAACATCAAAAAACAAAACAACTGAATTATTACAAAATACCGTGCTAGACTGTCATAGCAGTCTCAAGCATCCTGTAAAATCATAGCACCTGGTGTGCTGTTGTTTTCAAGAAAAGTAGAAATTTGTATCGTTTTCCAAGGATTGTCGGCCGACAATCCTTAGAAATAGTCTAGTTCCCCGACCTGATAATTCCCTGACGTCTATAAATTGCCCCGTTTTGTATATAAAGGTATGGACAGGGAACCAGTCTAGAACATACTTATTTTTTCTGTTTTCCTAGCATCATATCTATGCACACAAAACTTTAAACAGGTCAATGTTACAGTATTTGCTAGCACGCTATAAAATACTAACGGGCAAATCCATTCATTTCTGAAAATTACAGCAAAAGCAAATCGTGTATAACAGTATCAATAGCGCATTTGGAGTAAGTCGTGAGCGGAGATGACTTTTGAAATTAGTAGCATTCCAAGGGGATATAAATTTTCTCTTTTCCCCATTTTTGTCTCTGCCAATTCTGCGACTCTCCCCCCCCCCCCCCCCCCCACCATAATGATGCCAGACTAACTTTCAAAATCCTGTGAGAATTTCCGAATTGATTGTATACGTCTTGCTTCGTCTGGAGAAACGCGTCTATGACCCGGCGAACTGCATCTCAAGATCGCGTATAACAAGCAGACGATCCGAAAGGCACAAGACCCATTCCTCTCCCCAGCTTCGTGCAGACCTACCTACCCGTCATGTCTAACCTCTTGACATCCTTCGACTTTTCCGGAATCGGTCTCTTTAAAAATTATTTGAAAGATTTGTTGTTGTCAAACTGTTGATAATGAATATTGATTCATATTCATAACATCCGGGTGCAACGAACTAGAATGTTGCAGAAAACCAAAACAGCTTTCGAGTTCACACCCTATTGCAGATTTGGAGTTGTATTATGCTTGGGGAATACATTCTTCTCAGTCTCCTTTTTTTATTTAGAACCAATAGAGACTTCAAGTTTTAACGATAAGGAATGCGTGCAATCCCTTTCTTGGAAATCATGGATTATTTTTCGTCAAATATTTTGGGCTTTAGTATAGTCGCAATGTTATTCACTGATCAGTCAAAAGGGGACGTTGGTTTGGTTTGGTTTGGTTTGGTTTGGTTTGGTTTGGTTTGGTTTGGTTTGGTTTGGTTTGGTTTGGTTTGGTTTGGTTTGGTTTGGTTTGGTTTGGTTTGGTTTGGTTTGGTTTGGTTTGGTTTGGTTTGGTTTGGTTTGGTTTGGTTTGGTTTGGTTTGGTTTGGTTTGGTTTGGTTTGGTTTGGTTTGGTTTGGTTTGGTTTGGTTTGGTTTGGCAGCAGTAGTTTGTGTATAATGGTTACTGGGGGAATCGTGGCTTTAGCGCACCAAGCAGATGGGGAGCACTACTTTCCCTTTTTTTTAATTTTCTTAGAATTGAAAGCAAAATCACTTCACAACCAGTACTAACAACAACACCCCCCCCCCCCCCTCCCCATTTTCAAAATATTTTTGCTGCCACTTACAGGCCATGGATGCGCCACTAGCTCCAAAACAGGGATATCACGTTGATGGGGGGCACATCTCATGTTTTTGAAAATAGATTATCGATTATCGAAAGGAATTTCAGACACAAGTAGCCAGGTGCGGCGGAACACTTTTAAAAGTGTGTGTGTGTGTGGGGGGGGGGGGGGGGCAAAGCAGCGCTAGTGCCGGCCGGATGCTGCCCTTTTCCATGCTTTTCTTGTGCGGAACTGCCAAAAGTGGAGGAAATTTCCCCCAAGTGGAAAACGTGGGGGATAATGTCCCCCGTTCCCCCTCCCCCCACCCCCACCCTGTTCCGCCGCCAATGCAAGTGGATACGTGATGTCCCTTCCTTCCCTTCATGTCAAATGGTGTTTCTGACGCACTGTCTGAATCGCAGCCTGGGTATACAGAATCCCTAAGTTTTTCGAATTTTATATAAATTCTAGAAACAGCAAAATAATTACTCCAGATTAAAATTATTTAGGCCCTAACCGAATGATGCCATTTTGTGAAATTTGAAATTAGACAATTCCTCTTTTTTTTAATGTATCTGGCAGGGATGGAGTTTTAACTATCTCTGCCGAGTTTGTATGTATCTGATGTATATGGTGCATAATTCCGCCATGATTGCAGCCATGAATCCATAAAATAAATAGATTGAATTTGTCGTGTTTACGTGTGACAGGCAACCAGTCTAGGGAAGGTCAAAAAGGTTAACTCGGGTGTGGGCCGACGCGTGCGATGTGGAAACGAACACAATCTGCTGAGATAAAAGTCATTGTCTGCAGTCTGTTTATTTGGTTTAATCCGGAAATTATACAACATAACAGAATTGATCTGGAAATTCGATTACAAGACTGCTTGTAAAGTGTATTATTATCAAATAACATAGCATCCTCTAAGTTCAATTTCTATTTAAATAAATTCAGTTATTTTCTTTTAGATTCCTTGATTCAGATAAAACTAATTCGTTAATTGGAATTTTAAAAATGAAAAAGAAAATTGATGCACAGGCCTAATGTAAAGAAAAAAGAAATCACATCACATTTTGCTTTAATGATCAACTTACCATTTCTAATATACATAAATATTGATATTATGTAAGAAGATAATGTGAGTATAAGTTGTGTAAAAACATTTGGAAGTATATTTATACCAAGGATGACTTTAAATAGAAGTTTTGCGAAAATGTTCCCAAATCCACTGCTATCGGTGGTTTCGCACTGGAGGATCTATTTTGCGTTGTGTTACTTCTTAGATTGCAATCGTTCACTGCAAAAACTGTGGTGTTAAGTTAACACCACGTGGTGCTTATATTGGGCGAATGGTTCAATATAAACACCACATGGTGTTAATTTAACACCACAGTTTTTGCAGTGTTCTGTTCCTAGTTTTCTAATAAACAGACCTGCTACGCCCAATCCTTCTTATTTACATCAAAACTATAAAGTTTGCCGTGACTGCAATTAAGTTATAATTGGCAACATTTCTAAATCAAACGCTTTCATTTTTAACGCTTGTCATTTTTTATGACATATTTTCTAAAGCTGCCCATAGTTTTGCATGCGTGTTTCATTTGGGGCCAAATTTGGAGCAGGTATTTTAAGACAAGATTTGTGCTGAAAGGTGGCAGCATTCTGCTGGTATATCTGTAAAATATAGGCAAAAACAAAAACTGACAGATCTTGTTTCATTTTCTTTTTACCGTCAGAGAAATAATGCACCTTCAGAAGCAGGTTCGTGAATTGTTTTATGTGTCCAATGACGTGACTGCGATTAACATGATAAACATTGTCTAGTAAGGTTTAAATTTAAAAGCAGATTTCATAACCGAATATGCATTTTTTTAAATGTATAGGCCTATAGGTTTATGAACACTGCTTTGACCATGTTGAGAAGTATAATCTAATAATAGGGGGCGTATGAAACAAATCTGGAGAATTTCCAGCAATACGCTAATTAGTACAAAGTAACAAAGTTGCACTTGTTTTTCTTTAAACATGGTTAAAACCAAAGGGTTTGCTTTTGCATCTAAATACCTCCAGTTCGTGTACCCCCACCAAAGTGCATTCCATTTTAATTTTGAGGTAGTGTCTCGAGCCATTTGAGACATTTCTGCCGTAGATGCTCGTCTTCAGTTTCTTCCGGAAGACCAATGTCCTCCTCTTCTTGGTGCGACAATAGTTCTTGGGCGTACTCTGTTGGCATCTCGCTGATGTTGGCATACCGTCTCCCATCCACGCTGCTCCGGAAATCGTGGTAATCCTCTCCGCCAAGGTACGGCCGGTCGATGGACGACACAGCATTTTTCCGCTGGACTATCTTCCGTCTGGATCTCAACGGGAAGCCGCTGTCTTGATGATGGGGTTTAGTCTCCTCGATCTTTTGCAGTGTCAGCTCAAAATGTCTGGAACTTCCGTAGCTGCTCTTCACGTGGGGCCGGTTGTTGTTCGGTTCAACGGGGCCGGTGCTGAGTGATCGCGGGGAGCTTGGGGGCATTGGGGTGGTGCCCGGTCCGGACCGTCGTACCAGCAGCGGTCTTTCCCTCGCCCTGAACGGGCTGCTCGAGACGTGAGTCCCCACTGCCGCCTCGCTGCTTGCCACGGAGCTGCAACTCAGAAGAGGCGACACGAAGACCTCCAGACTGGATTCCTCCACGGTACTAATAGTTCCGGCCACGCTGTGTCGTCTCGCGTTGATGCCGGGCAGTTCCACCACCGTACTGACCCCTGACCGGCTGATGCAGCTCCCCTCACTGGCTCGTCTCATCACCACGACACGTCGGGTCCGCTTCCCGCCCCCTCCTCTCGGAGACTCTGGACTGAGCCTCGGTAGGCACTTGCCAGGAACCCCTCGGGACGCCAGAGGTGTCATGACCGGTCGTGAGGTGTCCTGCTCAGTGCGGGCCGCCGTGGTGCGGCTTTTCTTGGAGGCTTGTTGCCGCAAGCCGGGCTTGGATGACATTCGTTCTCGGGTAAGAGGAAAGGAATAGATTGAGGAGGATGGTTTGAGGCAGTGCTGGGTCAACGCGATCACCATGGTTACTGGTCAATGATGCGATCAGGAATTAAGCAGTAACGTGCATCTCAGGCGAGTTCATTACAGACTTTAGAAGACAAACTGTACTACTCCTTTGCAAACTTGCAGACAGGTACGAGCCAAGGAAATGACACAATCTGAACTGCTCGATAAGAAGTCAGCCCGGTGCCTTTTGTTTCGAATCGACAAGCTTGTGACGTCGACGTGATCATCAGCCTTACGGCGCGTGATCCAATGCTTCGTAAAAGTGCATTCCAAGGGGTAGGACCGTGGGTGAATTCAAGGTAACTGACTCTCGTCTGCATTAGTCACGCCCTAAGGTTCAGTCACTGCTGTTCAGTGTTAGACTTGTCTCGGTCTAACGATGCTTAGGCCCACATTGATTGTACGGATTTTCAAATAATGATCGCAATCTCATAAATACTGAAAGGCTTCACGAATGTGGTAGACCACGAAATGGAATTTCCTCAAAGCTCATGAGTTAAAAATAACCTCGGTGTGTTGATTGTGTGCGCATTTATCTCAAGATCAGCATATTATGTATCCATATCAAACTACCGTCTTTTAACCTGCTAAACTCAACTGTGTTATACAACTTTGTTGAACCTCTGTGTGAATCTGACTTACAAAGGAACGTGGCTGGCTGCCCATGGAAAAATGTGGTACACATAATGAGATTGAAGACCTTTCTTTGGTCGTTGCAATAGTTTCTTTTTGTGGAAAACATACCTCGGTAGACAACAATAATGAATTTAAGGGTTGAGTAAAGGTTTAAAAACGTGTCACAGTTGTTTACAGATCGTCGTTTGAATTAAACGCATTATAATGAGGTCATAGAAGGAACTAACGAATATATTCAAGGGGACTAGGCTCAGTGGATGATGTCACATCTATTTTAAAGATGCTGTGTCCGCGTGTTTTTTTTGTTTTTTTTGGGGGGGGGGGGGGTGGCACCATGTAAATAAATGTTCAAATTGGAGTCTGTGCTAATTAGTTAGCATTAGATAGTCATGCGACATTCTACAAAAAAAGTCGGAAAATGATAGGTATCAGAATGATGTAATAGTTCCAAATTTAGAATGAGGAGCAGGACGCTAAGAATAAGCCAGTTCGGTATTTCAACTGCGCATGTGCACAATGACATTTTATCCCGAATGACCCGCGTGACCTAACGCGCGCGTGTGAACGCAAAAGGTGGTCGCACAACGCGCACGTGTTAAAGGGACACATTGCCTTTAAATGTCATGAAAATTTGCTGTTTGGAAATGTTCCTTATCATTTATAGGAGTTGTTCATGCAAAAAAACACGTATAATGTGTTGTAATTAGTGAGCAGTGATTACAAAACAAAAAAATGGCCTCTGATCCCTGACATCTGACCCGCGAAACATAGACTTATTTTCAGTAGTAAATACGACCGTCTAAATAATGCGCAACAAACGCTGTAAGAGTCTTTAGGCTGGCGCCGCAGCCAGTGGCCTTGTAAACCTATCAGATGATCGCCAGGTACCATTCTCTACCTCGCGACACATATCGCCAGTGCTGCGCGCCGTGCCACAGTACATCAAAATGGATCAACAGAACGTACTTCAACCAGCTGCGACTGGAAATACGACTGGTGAACGGTCCGCCATTTTGTGGAGTCAAAAATTTGGTTCTACAAAATGGCGGACCGTTATTTGTCACGAAATTAAACAAAAAACACGCAATTTGAAGAGATAGTTATGTGAATCATTATATTCTACTTTTAACAAAGCTTCCCAACCATATCCATTTCAGTTTTATAGCCCAAATCGCAAAATCCAAAGCAATGTGTCCCTTTAAATTCAATCAGAATGGGCGTTCGCGTAACATCGCGTGACATTACGTCAGCAATTGTATCCCGAATAACCTTTGACCTTTGAGATACCGGACTTGCTTATTCTTACAGTGTTAATATTTAGGGTAATATAATATTTGCGCGTAGCACATAAAACGGGAAAACAGAATGCAGAGTTAAGTTCGTTCAAAAATACATACTCCTTCAAGAATTCGTTTCTGTGGGAAATAAATTACATTAAAATGTTCAGTCAGGGCACGGACATAGAAGCTTTAAAACGTTAATTTAACTGTCTTGTTTTCATAAGTCATTATGCATGTTTCTATTGAGGCATGTTTGTCTTAGTGTCGAGGTAAAGCCGTTAAAATCAGACCCCAGCAAAAGGCGACTCCTTGATTGCGCAAACTCATGCAGTAGACCCCGTCTACCGAAACAATGAGAAACATGGGATAAGGTGGGATATGAATGATGGAGAAAAATAGGATATTGTTTAGGATAGGGTTCGCATTAGGATGAATTTAGGGTTATGCCATTACAGAAATTGCTTGTGTCCATTACAAAATCACAATCATTGTTGCAATGCATCCGAGTCACCGGCTCTTAAAGGCAAACATTGCTATGAAATCCCCAAAATTTCATCTCTTTGCTTATTAGTTAACTAACATATTTCCAAGGTCTGCGTGCAAAAATTCTACCATTACGGAGAAATGCTGGAAAAAAAACCGAAATATTTTATATCTGGCATTAAGACTGTCGCCGCACATAGTGGAGCATCGCAGCCAAAATGTTAAAGACCAAGGGAACCACTCTGAATTTTCCAATTTGTTCAACGGTCCGACTTTTTCGAACCAAACTGGCGTCCCCGAATTGATTTTCAGACAAAAATTATTTTCAGACTAACTGCGCATTTTCAAGGGATGGTCGTGTGCATTATTATATTCTACTTTTGAGTGATCTTTCCAACTAGCACGAACGCTTTTCGTAGCTAAACCGGGCTACAAAAAGAGTTTGTCTCTTTAATGTTCCAATATGTCTCCTCTCCTCAGAAAGACGGCCACTACAAGTTCCCAGATTTTATTGAAATAAGCACCGTGATGCCCGCGGGGAAAAAATGGGACGAATGCCAAAGCATGACCACTATATCAACGCCTTTAATTGGCCAAACTTTCCCTACATTTCCCCTAGAAATTCCCTACAGCTTTCAAACGAGACCGTCAATGATGGAAATGATTTACAGTACAATTATGGAACCCCCTGACCAACGATTTTTTTTCCCTGAAACGACCCACTGGAGAGATTGGTCATACTGTAACGACTCAATTTTACTCCAAGGAGAGCGCGGATAACTTTTTGGTCGGCTGATGACAGGGTACGGAAGACGGATAGTGCCACTAAAACGGGATAAATATATTTTTGCAAACGCGCGAAAACATTTTTTTGTACCGTTTATCTGGCGGCCGCCACTTAATTATGTGGCGGCCGCCACTTAATTATGCTTATAGTGCAGACGTCTTAACCACTCGATTGATCCCGGAAAGCTCGGTGGTCGAGTGGTAGACGTCTGCACTACGAGAAGGAAAGCCGTGGGTTCAAGTCCCGCCCTAGTAAGCCTGTGAATTTTTTATACACAGGCTCTCGGAAAGTGTTGAGCATACAGTAGTTCATACATTACGTCGGGAAAAGACAAAAGAGAATATATCTGTTCTAATTTAATTAACATCATCCCCGACGCAAATTCCATCTTCTTACTCAATAATTCATAATTGTTCAGATGAATGTATGAAGCCAATGCCAATTTATATCGTCTATTAAAACACTCTTTCAAGCAGAAAAGTATTGTTTTGAGTTGTGAATTTTCTAATGAAATAGGATAAAATGGAATAGGACAAAAGAAAATTTTATAAACGGTACATGTATGTGCATATCATGATTATCTGTACATGAATATGTAGTACGGCATTGTAAATAACTGAATGTGGCTCATGTGATCTAAGGATACAGCGTGAATTCCGTATATAGACATTAATAGAAAATGTCCAACTTTAAAAACTGGGAAACATGTGGCTACTCTATATACACAATAAATACTTGCCATCTTTCACATTATTTTCTATAATAAAGGGGTCACCGATAACTTTTGGGTGAATTTTTTGTTTATTTTTTGTTATGGAAGTCGCCCAATATAAGGCTAAAAGCCACTATATTATAGTAAACTGGAGCAAGTTCGGTTGGGCGACCAGAGTGACTAGACTTAACCATAGTCAATCTAGATGTCACTCGAACGCTGCGTGGTTTGACTAGCTAGTCCAACCTAGCTCCGGACCATGGTTTCTCTAGTCACTCGTGAGTTACGTCACGGTTTCAAGATGGAGGATAGGTAAACTGGGCAAGTTTTGCAAACGTTTACAGTAAATTGTTAGTTTTGTCCAATGATAATAACTCTTTGCAATAAGATAATGAATTATGTATTGCACTAAACTAAAGTTAAATAGAGAAAATAAAAGAACTACATAATAGAAAATATAAATGACGTACCAACATTTGCTTCGTTAACAATTAGCATACGACATTCTTTACAGTTTGTTGTTGCTACACAAACTAGATTTGACGTAGTTGATCGACTAGATGCGTTCGAGTGAAAACAGACCACGCATGCGTGATATAAATCGCAAAATTGACAAAAGGGACTAGATCAGCAGCACCCGAACTTGCTCCTAGCTACAACAGAGGTGGCAGGGTTGGTCAAAATTTAGGTTGGGCTCCGTGCACAACTACCCCATCAGCGGAAAGAAAAGGCGAGTTGGGGGGTCAATATCGACGCCATCTTACCTGACTTCAATTTAAGTGTCTGGTTCCCGCTGTGATATTCTTATTGAAAACTCAATTATCGAGAGTCGGCAAACAGACAAAGCAATCCCACTGGTATACGAGTATCAAATGAACGAGGAGCGCGGTGCGGATACCAGCGACGTACTGCCCACGGAAGTGCGGTTGCTATGTGGACAGCGCCCTCATTCGACGGCGCACGGAGCCGATACCATGCGCTTATGGTTTTCCTGGGTCCAGATCTAAATAGAAGTAATAGAAGATAAATCTTCATACCAAAGAAATGATCCCAATTTTTCAGACCTATAGCCCCAGGCGGGGTAACTTCCACCGTTGGTAAGATGAACTCACCCACCCACCCCCCAAAAAAAAATTATAATAAATATATAAATAGATAAATAAAAATTTAGCGCTTAGTACAAACCCGAAGAGCTTCCATTTCAAAATTAAAATCCTTTCACTCTACACACAGTCCATTGTCATTCCGATTTATCCAAAATGCTCAGATTAGACAAATTAAAAGCTGAAAATCCTCGGGTGAAAAACATCTCAATGCATGAGCCTCAAAATGCTCTTCACAAAATTATGTTCAGGGCAGCCCATGTGAACAGATCAGGGCAGACAATTTTGGGCCTATTTACAACCGGACGAATAGTGTCCGCGGAACTCTCTTCGCTTCGTTTTCGCATCTGAATATCACAATTGTCATTATGCCGATGGTTGTGATTTGTGTCAAATTTAGTTTCATTCCATGTCTAACAAGTTCATTTTTAATCGTCAGTTTTCAGCTTTGCCGCTAAAATGTGGCAACTTTTCAGTAAAAACCTTGTTTGAAAATCGATTACCTGAAATACAAACCCCATGAGTAAACTATGCAATGAAAAATGACTGATGGAAAATGACATAAAAATAAACTTTCCCCAAACACAAATAAAATAAAACAAAACATAATTTGGTGTCGTCATTATACATTTCCATTTTGTTGAGTCCGTCGGTCAATACCTACTGTTAAAGTTTTCCAGACTATATGGTCAGAGAATTTTATTATAAAAGTTAATGGATGATTGGGCCTTCTAAAAATAACGTACATTTCCAATGGAATGATTTCCACATACAACTGGTTTCTCCTGGGGAACATTCTAGACAATTAGCTACGAAGATATTACAGTTTTCTCAATCGCTTTAATTATTGCAACCTCGTACATGTCCATCAAAACAAATAACCCGATTCCCGAAACAGTTCGTATGCTAACTTAAACTACAAATACTGATGCCAGACTGAAATATTGTATTCGAATATCAAGAAACATTTTACAAAAGCTCATACCACTGTCAAATCGCGCAGACTATCAACAGATCAACTACCGTCTATTGACAAACATAGTGAAACAGAAGAAATTATGACAACATACACATTTAAAAACTATGTGTTCTTTTTATTTTAATTCAATATCTGCATTTAACCTCATCCCCCCCAAAAAAACACAAAAACAAACAAACAAACAAACAAACAAAAACGGCAAATAATGACCAACAAAAAATAAAAAAAATATTATTAAATGCGTCCGAAAATAGAAAGTAACAGTTTCCCAGAGTTGTATTCGAGTCTCTGCAAGTCCTTGCACAAGTCTTTTCGCAAGCCCAGTCAGAAGTCCTTTCATAAAGCCGGTCACAAGTAACTGGATGAACAGTGACAAAGGAATGCCTTTGTCCCAGCTCATTTGAATAGCTTGTGATTGGGATTAGGAATGGAGGGCTTGTGATGGACTTGCAGGGACTTGCAGAGACTTGTGAAAGGACTTGCAGGGACTCGAATACAACTCTGCTGAGTTTCCATATTGTTTTATGTATGATCAAGGCGATCATTTTGTCAGGCCACATCTGCTCGTCGACGTCACGGTCTTTTGTATCCTACCCCATATTACTTTTGATGAATGATTTATTTCTTAGGCCCTAAGTCCTTTGCATTAGTGCGTGTGCTATGCGAATGATTCCAGTAGACCGTTGTTTTCTTTCAATTTGAACACAATATGACCTCAGTTGGGAGAAAAATGCTTTCAGATGAAAACCGTGTGAAATGTACATTGCTAACGTTTAATGAGATGCAACAAGTGTGCCGAAATTTGTGCGAATACAACAAAAGGATACTTTAAGTTCCGCACCAGTCACGCAAAGTTTTGAATGGTGCGATTTCACTTCTGATTATCGTCACTGTAATTGCAGTTGCCGTGTTAAAGCGATTGAGAACAACTGTAAAATGCACAATATCCCACAGCAGGCCTCATGGTTTCAAATTACCATGCACACACATAAAACACTCCCATTCAATCGCATGTCATCAACAATCCCTAACAGTTGTTCTGATGAATGAAATATTTTGCCTGGAATTTTCCGAATGAAAATCCTTCTTAAAGTCGCATTCAGTGGCGGGGAAAGACTTTTCAGAATGTTATCCATGCATGGTCGGTCGGATTTTTGTCGATCTATTTACTTATGATACATTTCGGTGCTCCGTAATGACCACTTCTGCTAGTTTATTCAACCACATAATTTGATGATTTTTTTATGACCTTTAAGGCTACTTTAATGATTTGACAGTAAGACACTATTATAGGAACGAAGCAGATTGTACGTGAGGAAACCCCCCAAAACCAAAATTGGGTCCGGTTCAACTTTTGACCCTGGAGCGCCACTGGAGCAACCTCGTTAAGGGAGTTGATTTGATTTGACGGTTGTCTGATGTTTCATCCAAGGACAACAGAGAGGAACTCGCAACCCCGCAAAGATGTGGCGATAAACAAGAGCAAACAACCCCCGTCTTGCCGGTCACACCCTGACCTTGTCCCTTGCCGAGCAGCCCGCCGCCTCATCAGCACCCCGGGCGACTAGACCAGACGCCCCGCGCCACACACCGTATTCACCAGTCGACAGAGCTGGAGAAATCGGTTTACTCGCATGCAAGGACACTGGCGCGGCCGGCCGCAAACTCGATTCAATTTAGTCTCGAAATGGGGAAATTTACCACCTGTTGGGATGTGAAAACATGCGACGTAAGTTGCCACAGACAAAATAGTGTTCAACCGCGGAGAGATATGTGAAGGTCGTCAAAATTAATCAGGTTCTTCGGACAAGGTAAATATTGCTGCTGACATGTAATTTTCGCGGGATGGGTTCGCTGTGGGTCTTTCTCAGTCGCCTTCAAAGAAATTCCGTTTATCGTTATTAAGTTGACCACACAGAGAGAAAGGGGGAGAGCTCCGGGGTACAACCATGGAGGAACCATGGAGGAACTATATACAGTCAAATACATGTATTATTATTATTGAACATGCGGGGCTTGTGTTATTTGAATACCGGTAGCAATCTGTCAATTTGCTTAGTTTGGCAAGTTCATTTGAGGCCTTGTTTGTATTTATAGACTTGTTCGTTTCCACATTAGCCATTACATGTTCATTTTAACTGCCGTTGTTAATCCCGACTGTGCATCATCAGCAAGGCCCGTGTAATCGGCACAACCAGCCAACCAGCCTCGGGCATCTGTTCAGTCTACTTAACGTCCAATTCAATCAGCTTCTTAAACGAACGGATGGCATCGATGTACGGAAGCGGACTGAGTGTAATATGGCGCGAAAAGTTCCTATATGTGTACTAACGTGGAATAATCCTCCATTGTCCATGCTCATCACAACAATGAAACGTGATCGTCTATTCCGAGTAATATGTTGAAACACTTTGCACACAGGATTACACCGTACCCCTTCCCCCTCCGAATTTTGGCGCGATGAGTCCGCCAATGGCCCCAAGGCTTACTGCAACTTCACTGTGATGACGTCACTATAATTAGACCCCTCATGCGTTGCTCATTATGTAAGTTAACAGATCATGAATGTGCATAATGGTAATTGGAAAAAAATATCGCGTCCGGTGAATTATTTTTTGTTTCAAAGAATTGATCTCGTGATTGATCCTCATGAACGAATCCAGCGAGGTAGGGGATGCATGCTCTCCTCCACTGGAAACAAATTGATTTGTTGACAAATGAAAGTACGGGACAATAAACACTACCATTGTTGTGGAAAGCTGTGGCGTGTCCCGCGGGGAACCCCCCCCCCCCCCCCGGTCTCCATCGGCATCATTTCTATTTTGTATGATGCACCCCTTTATAATCGATACCGGGTACTACCCCATCCGCTTTGTACCGTTGATGTCACTGAGCCACGCCAGAGGCAATATGGATATCACTTTACCCCCAGCTGACCAGTCAAAATCGCGGCCTTGCCCATAGACCAATTCCACACACGACTTACTTCGTTTCGCATCTTAAAAGTCTCAGGTGGTATAAATAACACATACCTCTTTTTTGTTGGTAATTAGCCTGCTCAGCTAGGCTATCCGTCCGTCCGTCCACCGTTCGCAAAGACAGGCAGCAATACGCCGCGGAATAACAAATACGACTGTACAGCGAATGCACAGTATAGACCACTTTTGGACAAACACGCCGCACAAGTTGAACACTGAGCACATCAAGTCAATGAGGAAACTGGTGACCAAATTGAAACTTTTCATTTTTTTCACGCAGATAATTGCCCCCAAAATAAAGTGGAAACAGAGTTCTGTGATCTAGTAAAAAACAATCTTGATTTTCCACAACAGTTTGAGACAGACGTTTTCTTTTCTTCAATAAATTTCACCAGTGTCCTCATCATGAAGGATACCAGTAAAAATTTATTGAAAAAACGTCTTTCTCAAACTGTCTGGGATTTATTTTAAACTCGGATCACAACTCTGTACTCTCTCATCGTTTACTAATCTGTGAAGTTTTTGCTTTATATGTTGGTAAATTGCGTGAAAAAGTGAACAGTTCCAATTTGATTACAGTTTCTCAATTGTACAATCCCTATGTCATCAGCATAGGGATTGTACAATGCATGAAAATAACTGCGCGTCCCAAAACAATGAACCTTGGAATGTTCCGTGCGAGCGTCAAATACAATGGGGCAGAGGTGGGCAATGGTAATTTACTATGTTGACGACGAGCTGGGTTGGTTTACAATCAAATGTTACCGAAGTTTGCACGGAATCCAGTAGGGATTAACGCTCCTTGTTACCTTGTCAAACAAAACACAATGTTTCTGAGATGGGGAGATTTCGACTAAGGACCCGGCCTTCTTATGTCATTTGTTTGTGTCCTGTCCTCGGTATGCACCATCAACACGCACATTGTGAAACTACAGAGACTATTATAACGTTTGTTATATACCCTGTGTGGACATCCCTTTCATTTTCAAGAGAAAACTTTCAAAACGTTGCCATTCGAACAATATAAACACTTTTTAAACTAAATGTTCTGCTTCATTTTACGTCGCTTAACTATAACCCGTTATGCCTCTAAGAATACTTTTCCGAAACTGAAAAAAGTGTGGATCTGTGCATGTCCATAAAATGTCCTGTGAGGTCCTGCATAGTGCGGACATATTTTGTTTGCAGGTCCACACATCGACTGCAATGCCCTTTCTTTCCCTACTGCTTTATTAAATCAATGTTGCCTTGGGAATAGTAAACTATGCGGTATAATATTTCTTGTAACACCTCATAAATAATGCTTTTGGCAAATGTTGATGTCAAACCAACGGTAAAAGTTATAAACAAGGGGTGGCGCTACATTTTCTTTATCGTTAAAATCAGTCGATGTATTTCAACTGTATTTCAACAACCTTGCAATAATGCAAGATAATAAGCCAGTTCGTTATTTCAACTGCGCATGTGCACAATGACAATTTATCCCGAATGACCCTTGACCTAACGCGCGCGTGTGAACGCGAAAGTTGGTCGCACAACGCGCACGTGTTAAATTTAATCAGAATGGGCGTTCGCGTAACATCGCGTGACATTACGTCAGCAATTTTATCCCGAATAACCTTCGCCTTTTGAGATACCGAACTGGCTTATTGTCCCCAACAGTATATATACATATTTTGGAGCTGGAGTTAATAGAAGAAAGATTTTTTTCCTGAGACATAAGGGAAACTCATAGAGCTAGCTAGGCCTATATTAAATTACTAGAGCGCTAATTCCCTATCTTAGGCGCGGAGATACTTTAAAATCCTTCCTGCGCGCAGACATTTTGAATTCGTGTGCGTGTTTGTAGAACATAATGAAACTAGATGGAGTGAATTTTAAAAGTGTACTCTAAAGGCTGGTTTAAAGTCGGTCGGCGATGGTCGCCGCGACAGAAAATTGACGCGCGATCCTCTCACGCACATAAATATAGAACGTAAAGTTATTGTTTAAACGTTTTATATCTATGTGCGTGAAAGGATCGCGCGTCAATTCTATGTCGCGGCGACGATCGCCGACCGACTATACAGAAATTTACCGACGCCATTTTTACAGCGGTGCTGTGCTCGCGTGCAGGCTGCCCGCGTTCTTTAATTTGAGTCGCGTGCGCATTTTAGCAAGTTGTAAAAATCCAATTGGTCGAAGCTGCATCGAGCGCGTGCGTCTAACACGCACGCGAGCGCCTCGCCACCGCAGTAAATGCTTCTAATTTTGGTCGCCGGATTAGCGCAAATACCGCCTGGTTGAGACGTCACAATGGTAAAAAGGCATTGTGGGAAGGAAATAGCAGTCTCATTCCTTCCCACAATCCCTTTTAACCACTGTGACGTACGTCTCAACCAGGCGGTATTTATATTTGCGAAGAAGTCTATAAACCAGCCTTATTAAATGCAACGCAGAAGTACAACATACGCAAACAACTTATAAGCGCGTCATGACGGTTATAAAACGTCACGGCAAAAAATGATCTGCGGCGCGCGCGGTACGCGCACGCGTTTGCGTTGTTTGCACAGAGCAAAATGAAACGCTCATTTACTAGTTGGGGCTAACTCCGGGAGGGGGGTAAATGAATTAATACAGGGGTCAAAACTGAAAAATGCTTTGATTGCTGTAAAAAGCAAACCAAACTATCCGTCTAATCATAAGGATTTAAAGAAGGTATAGTTTCTATTATAACACCTCATCCACAGATTCTGTGTCTTGATTGGCCGGGAGCGAGTCACATGGCATTTTCTATTTTTGCTATCTTCCTGTGCACGGCCAAAAGTACTATACCCGTAGCAACCAAAGTACTATACCATTAGCAACCAAAGTACTATACACATGGCGCGGTATTTGTGTGCAGATGCATGCGGGTGTGCGCGTTGAGCGTTGCGCGTAACGCGTATTGTTCCAAAGTGCCAGCGCTACAGAGCTGGGTTCAAACATTTCGTTAAGGGGTTGTTTTGAAATGAGCAAATACATTTTCGTATTGAAATAGAAGTCCATTTTAACTGTATTTAGATTTAAATAATGTTAACATTTTTAAATCAAGCATAATCTGTGGGTGAGGTGTTATAAAACAAATATTTACTGCTTTTACTAGCTTCCCTCGGTGATCCATGAAGCATTCTATTTTCCTTCGGCTTCGCCTCGGGAAAATAGAATGCTCAATGAATCACCTCGGGAGGCTAGTTTTACTACACCACTCGAAGCAGTAAATATTTGTATACTATCTACGACTTATGGTTATGGAGATATAAGATAAAATGTATCAAATGTCAAAGGTCAACAGAAAAGGTCAAACCTCTTTAAAATGCTCCGATTTCTTTGCGAATAGGCTCAAATTTTTCATTTGGATTAAAGCAACAGGATTAAAGCAACAATAGTTTGTACCGTCTTTAAAATATCTGGATACCGAGATAGGGGGAAAAACAAGGTCATTACCATTGAACTCTATTGACCTTTGATTTTTGAGTCAATTAATAAAGTGAACGAAACTTGGTAGGCAGTACAATGTGACTAGATGAACAATTTGAGCCTATTCGCAAAGAAATCGGAGCATTTTAAAGAGGTTTGACCTTTTCTGTTGACCTTTGGCATTTGACACATTTATCTCTCATTTAGCCCACACTTTTGGGAGGGACACCCCGGCTAAAATTTTCATTTAACCTTCATAGAATACACATCCACTGAGAAACGAACCTTCGCTCTCCACGGTCACGGAATTACTGGAGATGACCCAACTATACTGACTGTGTGTTACGTGTTTCGGCGTATATCGGCTTCGATAACGCAACTTTAAAGAATACAAACGCAGATATGCAAATAGCTGTACAAAAGCCGTACAAAGTTTCGAGTTTTGCCATAGGCATCACTTTGTACATGGAGTCAGCGCTAAATGAAGGGGAATACTTGAAGGGGATCATGATACAAAATTCGGGTTAAAAGAGCGTTCACAGAGTTAAATCAGCTTTTGTCTCCATTTTCTTAACTACACGAAAACAAAGGAATGTCCACATAGGGAACGTAAATTAGTATGTAAATACCGGCAATCGTGGACTAGGGACAAAAGAGTTAGGTCGTAGACAAAGGGTCATTATTTACCGAACGTCCACGATTAAAATTCGTGTACAAAACATAATAATGGGCGGCTTCCGAAAAGTTACCCCTACAAACAAAAAAAGGACAATGGGAGTCCGCGATTGCCGGTATTTACACACTTGTGTGTGTGTGTGTGGGGGGGGGGGGGGAGGGGGGTGGTAAAATTGCAAATTTTGTCCGAAAAAGAGGCGGGGGGGGGGGGGGGGCGGGGGGTGTCCTTTAGCAGGCCCTGCTAGATATTCAACTGGTATAAAAGCTGTTAAAGCACCACCACTTCTAAGGGCCCAATGCTTTTCGAGTATATAGGGCCTACATTTATGCCCTTACTGTCATGCGCATTGTTTTATTTTTAACTTGTTTATATTTTTACTTTCTGTTTGTTTTTTAAGTTATCACTTTTTGTGGGAACAGCTTTTCCTCTACCTTCCTCTCCCCCCCCCCCCCCCCCCAAAAAAAGGGAAAAAAGAAAGAAAGAAAGTAAGAAAGAAAAATCTACCGGCCTTTCAACCCTAGTCCCTAAAAGAGCCGGTGTTTTTGAAGGGGTGGGGATCGGGGTTGGGAACCCCCCCCCCCCCCCCCCCCACCCACCCCCCCCCCCCCCACCCCCCCCCCCCCCCCCCCCCCCCCCACGCCCAACCACAAAATGTTTATAAATACGCGTCAACATGTCAAAATGTGCCACGACGTTAGCCGGGCCAAAAAGCCAGCAACGTTCCGAGCGACTGCAGGGGCGGATCCAGGATTGTTTGCAGGGGGGGGGGGGGGGGGGGGGGGTGTTCTGAATTATTATTATTTGTTTTACATTTGCACAGTGACTATCGCGCCGAAACAACGGCCATCCACTTGCGGCGTGGACCTGTTGGCGGCTCTGTCCGGCGCGCACGCCCGTGGATTATGTAAAGCGCCCTCTGTTGAAGCTTTCAAACTGCAAAAAAGTGTATTAGAGAGGCTGCACCAGTCCATCGCGAGTTGGAGCCCAAATTCGTGCCCAGCAGTGTGTAAAGGCCATCATCGGTTGTCAAACTGAATAAGACCAAAGATCGTAAAAGGGAAAGATCGGAGGATCTGAGAACTACGATCCTCTACTCGCACCTCCAACCACCAAACATAACCTGGTCACAGCTCCCTTATGGCCGCCCATATCCACCATGCTAAACACACACATTGCTGCTACGGACACTATAAATAACAAGCACAGATATTCAAACTTCTAAAACCGACTCCACACACGAGCTCGGAAGTTAAGTTTCTCAACTTGGTTAACACATGGAGGAAGGAAACTTCCTCCTTAACAGAAAAAAAGTGTCACTGAATGTGATAGCGGGTGCCATCACTTCCTCAAACTCAATATGCCTATAGCCCTTCCTTATGATGCAATCGAGTAGTCAATACCCTCTCTCATCATTCTCACCAGGCTATAGTGCCTCACCCCTAGCCCTGTGCACTGTGTGTAGGGCTTTGCTCACTGTCGGTCATGGCTGCGGCGTGTTCTCTGTACCGGTTAGGATCGAAGTATTTTAAAATTGCTTTAAAAAAGTGCACTTTCTTCTATACAAACTATAAACTGTTTAAAGTTCCTACCTTATGGAGACTGAGAAACAATAGAGGAAAAAAGGGATGAACAAGTTCTACAAGGAAATTCTAAATAGGAGGGTGTCTCGCCAAGTAAGTGTGTGCACAAATACAGTCCTATGGGGGAATGCTTCTTAAGTACACTGGAACCAGTGGCGTAGCCAGGGGGGGGGGGGGGGGGGTGTTAAGGGGGGCAACTTCCCCCCTGTGGGAACTCTTGCTCCCCCCCCCCCTCTTGCACCCCTCTGAAAAATTGGGATTTGGGGGGGGGGGGGGGTGTCGCCATCTGTAGTGTGTAGATATGCGTTAACACCTCATCCACAGATTCTGTGTCTTGATTGGCCGAGAGCGAGTCACATGGCATTTTCTATTTTTGCTATCTTCCTGTGCACGGCCAAAAGTACTATACCCGTAGCAACCAAAATACTATACCATTAGCAACCAAAGTACTGGCGCGGTATTTGTGTGCAGA